>CM067217.1:34988876-35505920 GCA_034190945.1 Octodonta nipae | reverse complement strand
GGGGAGCCAAATGCCAAGTGGCCATGGTATCCGCAGCTCCTTTCCAGAATTAAGGATCCTTGCTTGGGGTCAATGCCTGTACATTATGTTACAGCAGAGCGATATGACAACAGGAATAGGGGAATATGTTCATCCCAATCACGCTGGTTATTGCTGACGACCTTGGATAGGTGTTGTTCCAAGGTCCTGTTGAATCTTTCCACCTTTCCGTCTGACTGTGGGTGTAATGGTGTTGTTCTCGTTTTCCTGATCCCCAACATCGTGCAGACCTTCTGGAATACATTCGATTCGAAGTTACGCCCCTGGTCTGAATGCAATTCCATCGGGACGCCAAACCTGCTGAATAGTTGTTCTACTAACACCGTCGCTACCGTGGTTGCCTCTTGGTTGGGTATCGCATATGCCTCAGGCCATTTGCTGAAGTAATCCATTGCGACCAGAATGCTTTTGTTCCCCCTCTCAGACTCGGGAAACGGACCGGCGACATCGATGGCAATTCTCTCAAATGGGACGCCCACCTTGTACTGCTGCATTCTGCCCTTGGTCCGGGTCTTCGGGCCCTTACTGGCGGCACATGTGGCACATTTGCGGCACCAAGCTCTGACGTCTTCGAAGTAATTCACCAGTAGTACCGCTGGCGAACTTTGTCTAGGGTTTTATTCATGCCAGGTGGCCTCCGGTAATTCCATCATGTACTTCGGTCAGGATGGATGGTACCTTTTTCTTCGGAACTACCAGTTGGAACTTGGTTTCTCGTCCATCAGCGCTTTCCCAAACTCGCTTGAGCATTCCATTGTCTACTCTTAGAGAGTCCCACTGAGCCCATAACGATTTCAGCACGCCGGAGTATCTAGCTACCTCGTCCCATCGTGGCCTGGGTGCCCCTCTCATTTTGAGTGACAAGATTGGTTCGATGTCTGGATCAGCCATTTGGTCCTGGATGCACTGTTCCGTTGTCCAGTCTTCATTGGCCTGCACTCGGATCTGCCTGATGGCGATACCCTCTCGCTGTTCCGTCTTTAGACAATGCTTGCATTCCGCTCTACAGGGTCTTCTGGATAGGGCATCGGCATTATTGTGCAACCGGCCGGCACGGTGTTCCACCTTGAAGTCGTATTGCTGTAATTTCTCCATCCATCTGGCCAGTTGTCCTTCCGGTGTCTTCATGTCCAGCAGCCATTTGAGTGCGGCATGATCTGTTCGGATTAAGAAATGGCGACCATACAGGTATTTGTGGAAATGGTCTACAGCCCTTATTATTGCAAGAAGTTCTTTTCTGGTGACGCAATAATTTCTTTCTGGCTTCGAGAATCCACGGCTGTAGTACTCGATCACCCTCTCTTCACCATCTTTCACCTGGGATAGGACGGCCCCCAAACCTGTGTTGCTGGCGTCGGTGTCTAAGATGAACTTGCCGGACTGTGTAGGAAAGGCTAGGATTGGGCTGGAACATAGTGCTGCCTTCAGTCGTCTGAATGATGTTTCGCAATCCTGATTCCAACGAAACGTCTCTTCTCTGTGGTCTGCCGATGTAGAGGAGCGGCAATGGTGGCAAATCCCTCAACAAAACGCCGGTAGTATGAACAGAGCCCAAGAAGCTTCGGAGTTCATGCTTATCCCTCGGGACTGGCCAATCACGGATCGCTTCTATCTTGTCCTCGTTAGTGCGGATTCCTGACTCGGAAACGACGTGGCCCAAAAACTCTACTTCTTTTGGAACAAGGAACACTTCTTCGGATTGAGTCTGAGGTTGGCGTTATTAATTCTGGAGAATACTTAGCCCAGGTTCTTCAGATGGTCGTCGAATGTCTGGCCCATGACTAGAATGTCGTCGAGGTATACTAAGCACGTCCTCCATGTTAACCCGCTCAGTACATACTCCATTAGCCTCTCAAATGTAGCGGGTGCATTACATAACCCAAAGGGCATGACCGTGAACTGAAACAGCCCTTTACTGGTGGAGAACGCTGTCTTCTCTCTGTCGTTTGCGTGTAGACCAACCTGCCAATATCCACTTTTTAGGTCTAGTGTGGATCGATTCGGGGTAGTGGATAGCTGTCTTTCTTCGTGACATCATTCAGCTTTCTGTAATCCACGCAAAATCGGGTGGTTCCATCCTTCTTTTTAACTAACACGACAGGAGCAGACTATGGACTGACGGATGGCTCAATAACTCCATTTTGTAACATGGACTCGATGTTTTCCTCGACTGCCTGTTGTTGCCCCAATGGTAGTCGTCTAGGTGGTATTCTGATGGGTTGAGCCTTTCCGGTATCTATTCGATGCTGGATGATGTTGGTGCAACCGGTAGTTCCATTTTTACTGTTAAAAATTTGCCAGTGTTTTGTGATAAATTGCTTGGCTTTCTTCTGGTTCTCTGGTGTCAAGTGTGTCAAGTGGTCAGCAAACTGTTGTAGGAACTCTTTATCGGGCCCTGTCTCATTCACCGACGTCTGGTACTCTTCTTCGCAATTGATGATGGTCTCTACTGGCTCGAAACAAGCTATCTCTTGACCATTGGCAATTCTAATGTCGTTGTTGGACAAATTCAGGACTCTGATTGGTATATCTCGTCCGGTTTTAACTATAGCCCGTCCAACCAAGTAGTCATGAGCTGAGTGTACGGGCTCCACCATTCCAACGCAGCTCCCAGGATTGCTGTCTAGCTGCCCATGAATAATCTGTTCCGTTCGACCGGGAATTCTATTTGAAGACTTTGCCACAATTTTTATGGGCGTGACTGATGTGTTGACGGGCCGTGTCAATACAAATTCCTCATTCAGGAACCGAAGAACATCATATCTCGGGTCGAACATAAATCCATGCTGGCTAATTAGGTCCATTCCCAGTATAAAATCGTCCTCAATATTCGCTACCAGGACCCTATGCCGGATCATGTTGTCCCCTATCTGTAGCACGACATCTGCCTCACCCTGTATTGACATGGACTCGTCGGTGACTGTTCTGAGCTGGATGTTATTGGTAACTGGCCGAATTTCTGATGCTCTCAAAACCCTGGACTTGGCAATGGACACAGCGGCGCCGGTGTCGATGGTGATGGTAACTGCTCGCCCATTGATGGTGCCTCTGATGACTAGGCTGCCGCTATCTCGGCAAAATCCCCGGATGGATAACGTTTTGGGGGCTGGTGGAGGGACAGTCAGCATTCGCCCCCCTATGCTGACTGACTGACGGTCCCTGGGCATGTGGCTGTTTTGTTGGTTACCCCTGGTCGGTGATCGTTCAGGTGGCCTCACTCGACAATCACGTTGGAAGTGTCCTGTCCGTCCGCAGCGGTAACATGCCTCCCTGGTGCCAGTTCTTTGTGACCGGTCTAATATTTTGTTCAGACCAGCCAGCAGCGCTTGAAATGGTGACTCTGACTCTTCCTGGTTGAAGGAAACTGCTCGGACCCTCGGCTTGGACATGTTCATGACGGCCTCTACTTCCAAAGCCCGAAGTAGAGCTTCATTACAGTTCTTGACGCCACTCAGTCTTAAATTTCTTTGAACTTCCACATCTCTGATGCCGTTTATGAAACTCTATGTGGCCAACTGGTCTTTCGTTTCCTCTGGCAGGTCTGGGTAGGACAAGTGAACTAACCGTCTAATTTCAGCTTCGAATTCTTGGAGGCTTTCATCGGATTTTTGCGTTTTTCCACTCAGTTGGACTTGGTATACCTGGCTCAAGGATTGATTGTCGTATCGTTTGTCTAGGATGGCGATGATCTTGTCGAAATTGCCTTGTTCATCGACTGGAATGCTTTGGAGGAGTTCTAGGGCCGGACCTCTTAACGAAATTACCAGAGAAGTAGATTTTTCTTGATTATCCCATCCATTAGCTGTAGCCACGGCCTCAAATTGTCGTTTATACATGGGCCAAGATGAACTGCCATCAAATGTGGGTGGTTTGCTAACGGAACCTTTGGTACTCACGGTGTACTGGTATTTTCCTCTCTGCAAATCTTGTTGCAATTTTTTAATTGCTGTTTCCACTTTATCTTGTACTTCACTGTGTACTGCGTCTTTAATTGAACTGATTTCAGCTTTTACCTGGTTTTGGATAGCACTTATTTCAAATTTCACCTGGTTCTGGACGGAATCGATGTCATCTACTTTGATTTCAAGAGTCTCCACATTATTTTTAGGATCTTTATGTCGTCGTTTATTTCTTTTATATCTGATTCAACTATTTGCATTCTTTCGTTAACTGTTTCATTAACTTGCGATACTATTTGCATTAATTGTTCAAATTGCAATTGTCTTTTTTCTTCCGTTTTGCCTTATTTTTCTTCAAATATCTTAAAATCATTTTCTCGTTTTTCTTCAAATTTCGAGAACAATCCCTCCAATAAATTTTGTTGTTTTTCTTCCATCGTGGAAACAAGATTTTGTTGTTTTTCTTCCATCGTGGAAACAAGATTTTGTTGTTCACTTTTCATCGTGGAAACAAGATTTTCTAATTCTATTTTACGTTTTTCATCGATATTAGTGACAAGATTTCCTAACTCAATTTTAAGTTTATCATCAAAAGATTTCACTAACCTTTGTTGAATTTCTTCTTGATGTTGTTTCTCCTTCTTGTCACGTTTTTCTAGAATCTGTGCAATTTTTTCGTCTATCTTTTCCATACTACGAGTTTCCATAAATCAATTTAGGATGTTAACTGCACTTAATCCTTCACTTCTAACAGCAAATTGCAATATACTTCGTGGGGTTCAATTGAAAATTATAACAACTAATATCCACTTTCACTATTCATTCAGCTGATTCAAAAATACAATAATAATCCCATATAAGCTAGTCGTCGCGGTATCACTGCCTGGCGATCGTGGCATGCTTGTTTTATATCACCAGCGTCGAATTCTCCAGTAGAAGTCATCATCGTTCCTTCCGCTGCCGAGTCTTTTCGAGAATCCTATTTTTTATATTGAAGCGTTTGTTGTCGTGCTGAAATGACACAGGGTCGGCTTTGGGTAAATTTCGTAACAATATATTAGATATAGAGCTCATATTTATTAAACAGTCTTAATCCATTAAACGGACACAGACCTCTCTATAATTCTTCCCTATAGTTGGCTTTTTTCATAGAAAGCCTTTTCAAAATCAATAAAATCAGAATTATGTCTGACTAATAGAATAATACACAAGTTTAAAATAACTAATTAATAATAGTCATTATTGGGTGCATTACTTATGGACGACGAAGCACGGTCCAAATGAGAACCATGGTCTGCTGTGAGTTATCACTCGCACAACAATTGTGTTTTCAAACAAAGTGATGTCAACTTAATTGTTTGGGCAAAATCGTCAGCATTTCACCTTAATTTCCTATTATTCTATTCAAAATCAAGGTTATGACATCTACTCTAGTACACCGGTCAATAGAGATGAAGTAACATAAAACAGCAAACTCGTAGAAGTAATTTTATGAGCCTTAAAAACCCCAAAAAATATAGGGCATTTTCGTTTTTTGCTTATAGTGTAATAAGTAATGATCTATGCATAATGCCGTCAATAGAAAATTTGTAGAGTATCTAAAAATCTTCAAAATGAGTGTTCAAAAATTTTGATTTTTCATAAAGAGAAACTGGAAAAACCGATAAATTGAGTGTTTTTAAACAAATGATAACATGATTGTAATGACAGCTGGAACCTTAATCTGCCTCCTCATGATAGCTTATAAGGTTGAGATTAATAAGCTGCAGATCAATATTGTATGCTAAGTAGATCTTACGAAATTGCGATTTAAATAATTTGTAGAAATCGTATTAACTACGATAGTTTGTTAACCGTTGTTAACCAATTTTGTCAGTTTTTGTAACTTTTCAGCAATTGAATGAAAAGTTTAGTGTCAAAAATAAGTTTATTTTATATTCAATAGGTACTAAATGATAGGTTCATCTAGCCGACTGGATAATTATTTAGTTATTTAGAAAAAAACTGTAAACAATGCACATTTTTCAAACGTTCATAGTTATTGTTTAAAAAACGTTGAAATTTTGAGGCCCAGTAGAAAGTTTTACATTTAGGATGTAAATAATTGGTAAGAATCTCAACTTTACGGCTTAGAAGTTTACAATGGTCCCACTTTGCACTAAATTAATTTTATAACCATCGAAAGGAAAATATTAATTATTAAATCTTTCAGTACAATTCCTCATAAATTAATTTTCTTTTGGCTTTGTTTCATTGTATGCAGTTTAAAAGCCTGCATTTTGGTATTCGCAATTAAATACATTTTACTTCCGTCCCCTCAATTTACTATTGTGTTCGAACTTTACATCAATACAGAATGTTTTTCACGTTAAAAAATATATTAGTTGTTTTTTTATATTTTTATGCAAACATTATTTTTAATTAGATGATTGCAGTAATGAATTGATAATAGTAATTCATATACAATTATATAAATGTTGAAATGTATACAGACTTTGATTATTTCCTAATATAAATTACCAAGCCAACTGTCAATCTGCCTGCTGATAATCCAGAGACGAGAAACGGTTTGAAGCTCATGAGCAGATCACTTTTTTTTTTCGTTTTTGTACTTTTAATGTTACTATATTTGCATGAAATTGTTCAATTTATTAATTATGTAGGCAAGTAAACATTTGAGTTTGACTGCTTGACCATGTTGTTTTCTAAAGGTCCAAATTTAGTACAGTATAAGATTCATTCACTCATTAAACTTTGGTCATATCATCGTTTTGGCTGTAGGATTAAAGATCCATTGAGTCATCAAGATTTCAAGAGCTTGAACACTATTTTTGAGACAAAGGCAGAAAATTTTGAAAATAGAAAATTACAAATGTATGCCCTTATTGAATTAAATAAAGGTTTTTTCAGAACGAATAGTCCAGTCCTAAATTCATTATTCATATAAAAATGTAATAGAGTAAAAGTACAAACGTATAAATTAAATGCCAAGCATTATACTATTGATGGTGGTATGGTACAGAACAAAAGATGAGGTTTTCTTTTTAAAATTGAACACTAAGTTTTCTGAAACCAATTCTATGGAAATTTCTTCCATGATTAATCGGCGGTCACGTTCAATAAGCTTTCGAACGCTACTGGTATTGTCAGCTGTGAGGCTTGTCCTTGGGACGTCCATCAGGATTATCGTTCTCGTCTACCCTTAAATTTTCTCACCCACATATACACACGATTCTGAGACAGTGTACTAGCCCCAAACTGTGCCTTTAAACGAGTTAAAATTTCTGAGGGTTAAACGCTTTCACTGATTAAAAACTTTATAATAATCTGTTGTGTAACAGAGGAATGTGAATGTGAATGGTCGGTCATGGCTGTAGTCTATACTGACCAGAGATCATACAAAGGTACTGACGATAAGCCAAGCATACGCGTTTCCCACTCCTCAAAAACCAAACATCTACCCCACACAACATCAGCTTGCTCGAAAACTGCATTCTCAACAGAAAAGAAAAATTACCGTTTATATCTGATTTACCCACGTATATAATGTAATATCCTTGGGAAAAGCATTTTAAACGTCATGTCAATTCAATGACATGCTATTTGTATTCTACCGTTAGGGAAAATGACGTTCCCCCTCAGCAATATTTATGCCTTGCCGAATTCCAAAATGCAGAATTTCAAATTAAATTTACAGACAATAGAACAAACCCAGACTGTTAATATATGACGAGTTGTGCCGAAATATTTGATAATTACCATGTCCATCCAAATTTATAAAAAAATAATTTAATGCAGAATGGGACCATTGTAAACATTACCAAAAATAAAGAGCTCAAAAAAATTATTTGTGCGCAAACCTTCAAAATCATTAATTAAAATTTTGAACAATTATGTTCGATAGGCAAGTGAAACTATTTGCCAAGTTCATCGTTCTAAATTTTTTAGACAATAGCTTCGAATGATTAAAAATCCGCCTTTTTCACATTTTTCGCGAATAACTCACTTATTAATTAACCAATCCTATCGATCAACATCTCATTTAGTAGGGTCGAATAATGGACAAACAACACACTTACCTTGATACTCTAAATTTGTATTCTGTTGCTAAGAAGTCACAAAAACTGCCAAAACCACGGTGTTTGCTATTTTAAACACCTCATATAATTAACTAAGAAGTAAAAATGTGTTAACAAAACTTTTCTGTGTTATGTTAAAATAAGTTCCCTATTCTAATCATGTTATCGTAAAATCCATCTTACTCAATATACCGAGTACTTCTGTAAAAACGCGGTAATCATGCTTATATATTACACTTTTTGATGACACTGATATTTGTTTATTTATTCAACATTTTTTTGTCCACATCATCTCTATAAAATGATCTTAGGGAATTGCACATCTCTATTCTTCTTTCATCACATAACTAGCTTTAATTTCCTGAAGAAAGTCTTTACAAAATTTAAAGCCATAGGTATATTAAGAATTTAGTGTTGAAGCCAAAGACTTCAAGGTCATAATATTACAAATAACATCTTACCTTCTTCTTCATCATCCTCCGCATCCAATATATCACCACAACAACAAGAATATAGGATAAAACAGAAGAATCCTAATGGTAATCCAATAAGCACAACGGTTAATACAGGATTTCCTCTCCATCTACTTATGAGAGTAGATTTCGCCTTGAAATAAGTTCTATAGACCCTTACAAGGAAGTTATTCCCACCATATGTCTGGAAAATAATAAGGAATTAACTAATATATTCCAAGCACTAGTAAAAAAATATATTTTTTAAATTGCATTATATATATATATATATATATATATATATATATATATATGTTTTTAAGTTTTCGCGGGCACTAAATGTTTTAGGTGGTTTCCGGGAATTCATCCGCGTAGTTGATAACTGATCCCTGCCGGGATCGATGGTAAAATGACGACGTTTCGGCAGAGTCACATCTGCCCTCTTCAGGTCGGTTCGCATAATTCTCGTAGCCTTCTGCTTTCGCTTCTAGTTACTCGAATACTGTAAGTAAGTATTCTAGAACATTAAATTTACTATAGTACAGCATTACAAAAAGGCATTGAGACATAGTAATATTTATCAATAAAAAATAACTAGAGATCGAACTTGCAAAATTTCGCTACATCAACTTGGTTTCAATGGTCAGTGTTTTTTTTTGCAATCTACACAGCAACAAAACATAATTTAACTAGTTTGGCGGTGCCATTTGTTAGACGTTACTATTACCCACAACTTTCATAGGTGCATGTTTTTACTATATCAAATAGTTTCGAAGACATCTATGAGAAACTTTATAGGTTTTCTTATTGTGTCACAAATTTATTCAATTGGACTATTTAGGCTATGAGCAAGACCATATTATTTTTTTTACTCTGATGATTGTTTATTCTCCCAAAACGTCGTATAAAACTTAACATATGATATATCAATGTATTGATCGTTCAATGCTTTATTGACATTGTACTAAAAAAGTACAGGTCCGTATTAATAAAAATGTTGATAATGGCCCAAAACTTAAACCACCTCCCTTCTGGCCCAGAAGCAACATTGTGATTGTAGATTTTCTTGAAAACAATAAAATAACAATAAGTAGTTTGTACCATTTGGTCCTCCATTTTCTAGCTCCAGTAAATATTAGGTTCGTTCCTTCAGCCTTGATAACCAATACACAACGGTTGCGTACCTGCGCACAACAAAAATAACGTTCCATTAAAATAATAACCGTTTAGTGAATGGTTCGGTTTCGTGTTCCAAGTAACACGGTGATTGATTCGCAACCAGTTAATGTACGGTAATTTGAAACACGGGTATCAGGGAAGAATCGGTGGTGCAGCCATGCGCATTAATGAGGCGGTTTGGTTGCTGACTGGTACATGGATCGAGTTGCGCAATAAACGGTTCATGTACCGATGCATTAACCAATTGCTGATCGGTTGGTAATCGGCTGAAGGAACGAACCTATTGTCAGTTTGCCGAATTGAAATTTTGACCAAAAACAAACGATAGTTCATTACATTCATTTAATGAGGAAACCTAAATGTGTATTTTGTAGAAAACGTCGACTACTACCTAAACGGGTAAACTCAACCAACCCCCTAGAAATAGTTTTTACAATCTTGAAGGTGTCGAACCAGTCACACTTCGTTTCAATAGGCAATTATATCAAAACCAAATAAAAAACAAATAGTAATAAAACTGCATACCGGAACAGACTGACTGAGGACCTTCTGTAAAAATACATCAATAACTTCAACTGTCAATTGTGAAGGATCGTCCTCTGGGATATGATGATGTAAAGTTGTAGAATTCAAAACTATTAAACAAGGCAGCTGTAAAAACTCCATAGCAATGTGATTGGCTAATTCGGGATTATTAGTCCATCCGAATTGGAAAAATTTGTGATACTTATCGCGGTTATTTCTTATCATGGACTCTACTGTGTTTTTAAACTCATACATTTCCTTTGATAGCTGTTGCAGTCTGTCTTCCACCACAACCAACACGATGTATTTTTTGGTTTGTAGTATTTCGTTGAAATTTCCTTCAGATATTTTCGGGAAGGTATCAAAGCGTTCTTCGTTAATCCACTGATGCATTGATGTATTTAGATGTTCGATTTCCTCATACGAGTTTCCTTCGCCAACTGCAACAATGGTGAATGCTGTGAATACTTAAATACTGAATTCATTCGGCAGATTATTGATTCGAGTGGTAGACCACTTAGTCAGTTTAGAAAATATTGCGTCATCATAAAATAAAATCTACCATAAGCTTCTCAGTATATTTAGGCAGAGTTTCGGAAAAATATTAACGTGTTAACTATGTAAGAATACTCTAACATATTATATTAATGCTTACTGCTTCTTGGAAAATTTAGGGTGGATTCTGCATTCCAAAATTTGTGAAAAACTGATAAGAAGAATTTAAATAGACTGATGTCTGTCTCTGTACCCAATCATTAAAAGTAAAGTTGTGTCATTTAGTCGTTTTTAGAACTACAAAACTAGATTCATTAACTAATATTGACAGGCAATAATTAATTTGACCCTATCTCACAAAAATAAAGACAGCAGAAGAAAGTTTAATTACCCTTAACAAATATACCAATAAAAAATTAAAGTTATATTTTATTTAACCTGAAAAAAATACACAAGTATATTTTGACATTAGCAGTGAAGGGTCAAAATCGACATTTTGACACTGCAGAACACTAAACAAAGAGACAACATTATTATAGATAAAGAGATAGATATTCCTTTATTTATACGAAAAAAGCCAAGATAGGCATGTAATGTAGATGTGGATCAAAACATTGCTAAGGGAGAGTACAAGGCCGGGAAAAGGTTTCCTAATGGCAGTTTAATATTTGAGAAAGATACTCAAGATAGAATGTACAGAATAGGAGTTAGAAGCTGTTTTAGAAATATAAATATAAGAAATATCAGGGGCGGCACCAGAAGTGAGAGTCTCAAGGTCAAGGAGTTCAACATTAAAAAGAGGAAATCTTATAGAGCAAAAGCCCACGACGGCCAGACCTTCCTTATTTTATAAAAGCTGTAAATTTCTCTGTGAATGTCACCAACACAGGTAAGAAAGACCAAGACTATAAAGTTAGGGTTATGGTACTTTTGAAGGTAACAGGGAGTAAAAGTGTATTAAATAGTACCTTAAATTCGTTATTTAGAAACCACGTCATCCATTGCCGGACACTTATTACCATTGCTAGCCCCTGCCCGACACTCTTAAACTTTAATAATAATACTTTCGTTATAGTAGAAAAGCTAAATTTTACAAATGTTACTTGGGGACCTATGAAGAAATGTTACTTCAATAGTTGGACAGTTTTAATGGTTTTTACTTATTGCCAAACACATTGAGAGTCCGCTGTAGGCGCGAACGCGGAGTATCAGCTGTTCAAGTGGCTGCAAGTGAGATAGGGCGCTTCATGTATTGTTGGTTGAATACAACCAACGTTTTATATTTGATATTTGTGGAGTTTATTGTGAAATGAAAATTTTATTTGAGTAAAAAGTATTATCATGGGAGATACATTAATTTATTTCATTTGTAATACAAGTGATGGTAAAATTGTTCTTGCAGGGAAGGTTAAAAAAAATGCCAAACTGTGTTAAAAATAAGGAGCAAACACCTAAAGTCTAAAGACATTATTTTGCCTGATGAGTATACAAACAATGGTTATCACCAGGGATGTTATAAAGCATTTACAGGACTTATGAAAAATGCTTACTTCTTAACCTGAAAATTCGACAAAAAACAGTGTAAAACAAAAATCAGCCAGTGTACCTACAGACAATAGATCTCCAACCTTTTTTTGTACTTAATAATATTAAAATAACATTTATTAATTCATATAACATGGCTATGAAAGTAATAAAATTATTTTATTATTGGATATCTTAAAAGATCGCACTAGACGAAGGATATTATCTCACTCGCAGCTGTCACCTCGCGCTCGCGCCGACAGCGGACTCTCAATGTGTCTGGAAAGATGTAAAAACCACTAAAACTGTCCTGCTGTTGAGGTAACATTTTATCATAGGTCCCCAAGTAACAATAAATTTAGCTTAAGTATAATTATAGTTTAGAAGTGTCTGGCAGGAGGTAGCAACTGTATCCGGCAATGGATGACGTGTTTTCTAAAGTTTTCTGAAGAAAATATAAAAAAATTGAGTTTTATACTTTAACGAATTTAATATACTATTTTATACATATTTACTCCTTATTACCTTCGAAAGTAACCATAATCCAAACTCTATAGTTGCTGGCCATTCTTACCTGTGTTGGGGACATTCACAGAAAAACTTTCAGCTTTTATAAAATAAGGAAGGTCTGGCTGTCGTGGGCTCTTGGGCTGTTATATCCAAGAGCTCAAAAGGAAGTATATTCTGTTGGTTCAAACGAAAAACATTTTTAAATACAACAGCCTGGGAAATACAATGCATCTTAAACCATACCCATCTTCTTAGGTAAAATTCGTATGACATCGCCTGTCCTGACCTATTGGATTCCTCACCCTGAGAAGATAAACAATGCATAAATTCAGTGAAAATTTAGATCACATTATAGAAAAATAAAGATACACAAATAGTTATTTTGATACTTATGGGAGGAAGAACTAGAAAGACGAAAGTAAAATATGAACAATGCTAAGTGTAAGATGAAAAAGTTGGCACATTTAGAAGAATTAATAGTAATAGAATAATTAAATGATTACAAAGAAATAAGATATTTTAAAAGAAATTATAAAAGTAAAGGTGATAAAAAAAGGAAGGGAAAGGAAAATTGATTTACACAGTATTTCTTAGAGGTATTAAATGTGATTGAGAAGATAATGTTAGTAAGCATGGAATAGAACACAAAAGGGTAGAATAAAATTAGTTAATGGGTGAAGAAGTTTCATTGTATAAAGTAATTAAAAAATAATAGGAGTGAAAAAATTTAATATCAGAAATGTTAAAATGGGGTGGTGAAACATTGATAGTAAGAATATGGAAACTAATGAGAAGAATCCAGAAGAAACAATATGAGAAAGAAAATACCATTAATACCCCATCACATAAAGGCAGCTAAGGAGAAATATAGTAACTAAGAAAGAATCACATTACAGGATGTAACATACAAGCTTGTAGCAAACATGTTAAAAATTTATTGGAAAGATATCATAATGACGCAAGTATGGGAATAAAGGGGGGGGGGGGGTCACGACAGGTATATCAACCACATTACAGATTCAACAGAATAATGATAAAACAGAATTTGAGCTTATGTTTGCCATTTATAGGAGAGCATATTACATAATTTTAAAACAAGCATCAGAAGTATAGAATGCACTGCAACACATATATCCACTATCTACAGTTTTATAACTGCAAAAGGATGCAAAGTCAGAGGAATAATTTTCAATACACTAAACAAAAAAGCATGTAAGGAGTTAAATCTCAGATAGGGTACTTAAAACCAAGTAATGAAACTGAAAAGCTGACAGAAAAGTAAACTTGAGGAGGTGAGAATGTGAAGAGCTATTGCAAGGCTGCCCAACAAAAGATGTAATAAGGAATATTGTTGAAATTAGAGGGAATGAAGAAAAGAAGAATGTGAGCATGGAAAAAATAGTTCATGTGAGATTTAAAAAAACTGGGATTTAGAAATTGTAAAGGTGTTGAACTTCAACAGGAGAAGAATCTCTAAAGTCAAGGGTTGCCAGGTTAGGTTGAGCAGCATGATTTATATATCAAAAGTGGCTACAAATAATTTATGATTAAGTTGCCTGGAAATAAAAAGAATATTGAAGCAATCTTTATGATGAGAATAATGTAGCATGAGATGTCTATTAGTTGTTCCAGTTATAATAATAAAAAATATGAATACTGAACATAATGAAACTGTTAAGTGTGCTCTATAATATTACATAAAATTTTCTATAACATAATATTGGATACCTTCACATATTTGGTTAATAAGAAATTTCCCTATCCTAACCTGAATAAAAGTAATGAGAGTTTTCCTTATGAACAAAGACAGCTGGCAAATGATGAATTTCTACTTGCTGTCTTGCAATTTCTGGTGATGCTGAATAATAGTAAGCATGTGCCTGTATTTTGGAAGCTATTTCATAAAATGCTTCCCACAGTGGTCCTGTTCTATCTCCAACATACATAAAGAATAACTGATTCATATTTCTGATATTTGTTAGACTTTCAGGTCGTGTGACATGTTGTACTGGAGGGCCAGACATCCTTATTGCAAAATTAACAATATCATCCATATTTTTGTCACCTGCATAAGTATGTTCTTCATCTGCTTTTATCCTAAAGAGTAAAAATGTTTAAAAATCAGTAAAGTTACATTAAAGTATTTAAAATAATTTATATATACTTAACAATTTGATTGTAGGATAGCTGGTGATCTGAAACAACTTTGCGATATTCGGAAAAGTGGTGCAGTCTACCCTTCCAACTCTAATATGTGTGTTTTCAAAGCCTGAACTACATGTGCCCATATTGGTTCAAGTCGTTTACAATGTCCACACCATGGTGTGTAAAATTTAACTAGCCAATATCCTCCATCTTTGTGGACATCAGCGAAATTATCACCAAGTTCCAAAATCCATTTAGAGGAAGAGCAGGACACTTCAAACACTGATACTAAAAAATAAAAAATAATATATATTTTTTTAACAATTTCTAAATTATTTACCTAGTGAAACAAATAAATAAATATTGAATCTCATTTCAAAATTAGTTCATATTCTCCTTTGTATTATCGTATTAATTTAATCCAATTTTCTAATTCTAATAATGAGCATAATAAAAATATTGATTTAAAAATATTCAGAAATTCATAGAACACAATTAACCCACAGATCATACAATAGACAATTAACGTAAAAACAATTCCTAGTTCTATTTGAAATTACTAATAGAATTTGTATTCTCGTCAACCATTTTGAGTCTTTGGGTGCTGTTGTCACTTTTGCACTATTCAATTCATTAAATAATGGGTGCCGTCACTCGGGTTGGTTTGAAAAGTATACTGGTCCGCTAAAAGTTAATTGATATTTATATAAGTATTCAAATGAAGAACTATTTATCTATTTATAATATTGAAATAATAACAATACAATGTTTGTTTATAGGTAGTTATTGTACTGTAAAATTGCAATCTTACAGTCCTATAACTCTATGTCAACTAACCCCAACAATCAATCGAGTAATATACGGACAAAAGTATTTATCAAACCAAACACAGGTCAAATATTTATTTACCTATGCCTCTATGGCTTAAGATATTGATTTCGTTGCAGGTTCTGTGTCCCATGTCATTCTTGAACAAATAGGTTAGAATTTTTTAAAAACAAATATTCAACATAGATAATACAAAAGTATATATTCAATACCTTATAAAATTTTGAAAACCACATACATTTTCTAGTGATACTAATAACTAATAATGTCTGATGCCTGGGAAGAAATTCAGGCTATTAAAAGTAAACGAAATAGTCTTCGTGAACGTTTGGAGAAGCGAAAAAAAGAGAGACAGGAACTATTAGGATCCAGCTTAGGTAAGAGAATTTTTTACCAATAGCATTTATTAATATTCTTTTTTTAGGTTCTGCATCTCCCATAAATATCTCTGATTCCTCAAATAAATCAGTATCAGTCAAGGAAGAACAAAAACCAATAGAAAATGAAGATTTGGTGAAACTTGATCCTGAACTTGAAAATGGTCTGTTAAAAGAACTAAGTGAAGTTACACTGCAACTTCCTGTCTCCTCTTCAGAGCTTTTGAGTTCACTTAAACTCACTTCAGATAGGGATACAACCCATAAAAAAATTTGCAATCTACTTGAAAAATTCGCCATTCAGAAGTTGATAACAGTGAAAAGTTCAACAAAAGATGGAATATATTTGCTAGAAGTTTTGCATGTAGAAGTGTCAAAGGTAAATGCTATGATTCTAGAATGTACTAGTGATAAATCTGTCCTAAAAGATGAAAGTTTCAAAAGGAAAAGAGATGATTCACCTGATGTACATGAGAATGATGAGGAAAAGAAAAAGAAAGATAAAAAGGAACCAAAAGCTGATTTAATGGTAATAATATATTTGTACATTTTTAAAAAATGTAACCTAGTTTACCTTAAATTTTCTTGGAAACAGTTGTATTGCTGCAATATGCAGAGGGAAAGCCCAATCAGAAATTTTAATTTACTAAATACATTTTACTAATAATATTATTTTTTAATTGAATAAAAAATCCAATGAACTCACTGGCTAACTAAAAAATGAATTTTCATCTTTAACTTGTAATAAATTAAACTTGCTAAACAAGTGGACAACTATTAGTAATAATAGAAATAACAAAAAGTATTTAAACACAATAAAATTGACAAGGCAAGTAAAATCATAAAACAGTAACTCAGAATAAAATGAATAAAATTCAGTCTAATAAGATGTTTCTGAAGAAAATAAAAAATGAATATTTAAACTGATTTGAATTGAACTCTGAAGAATTAGTTCATAAAACTACTCAAGGTCCAGATAATCAATTTCACAAAAATCTATTTTCACCTCTTTTCTAGGTTTTATAGGGAAAAAAGACACTGACCAATATTAAAAAGGTTGTACAAATTATAAGCCTATATACCTAGGTCAAATGAAGGGTTTTTTCAATTTAGCAATCAATTTTATCATATTATTTTATTAAAAATCAATAACTATAGTTTCTAATACTTTATGCCTAAGCAGATTGATTCATTGGATTCATCCATTGCTTAATATCAAAATAAAATATTTGCCTGGTTCAAAAATGAATTCCTCACAATTTTTCACACAATTCTTTATACATGTAGTAATTTAAGGGTTTCATCACATATGTTTAAATTGCTTCCTCTTGATTTGAGGTGTTCTATTTTTGCTAGTACTCTTATATTCCCAAAGCCTACTCAATGGGGCATAGTGGCATATTTGCCATTGATTTATTTATTTATTTTTATGTATTTATGCTATAAAATGTAGTTCATAACAGAAATTAAAACTAATTAAAAAGAACAAGAACAAATATTGGTAACTTTTTCATTTTTTTAGATTACACAAATGTACAGGAAAAATCCATTTTACAATATTATATACAAATATATTTATATATACTAACATCTAGTAAGAATTAATTGACATAAAATTTACCTAGATAGAGTACAGAGAACAATGTCCCTCTGAGGGACTCTAGAAGTAACATATCTATCTATCTCTCCAGAAATTTATTTTAACCATTTGATCTCTGTCACTTAAAAAGTTATGGGACCAGTCCACTAAGTTCTCCAATACTATTCAATTTAGCCAACAAAATGTCATGGTTGACTCTATTGAATGCCTTGGTAAAGTCTGTGTTGGCAATCAGAGTAAATGATTCACAAGATTATCAAATATCTTTGGGATAGTAGATTGGTTAGATAAGTGTCTTTCCAAGCTTTAGGAAGGATTGATAACTCTAGAGAACTGTTAAAAATTATTTAAACTGGAGTAACAATGTGATACATATAATTTTTTAAGAAAACATTATGTATACCTTTAGGATCCACCACATACATGTTGGGCAATCTTGATATTGCATTGAACATCTGGGATGCCAATGTGTCAACTGTACAAAATAATTTATATTTAAAAAGAACCAATTTCAACTGATTCAAAATGAAAACAGTTTAAAAACCATGTGCAATCTGACACTATTTTCAGACATATCTTGACTTTTAAATTTGATAACTATGTGATATTTACTTTGACATTTATGGATTTGCCTCTCACTCTTTAATGTGTATTTAAGGAGCAAGAACTACCTTTATAGATCATATTAGATTTTAATATATTAATAATTGATTATACATAGCATAATTTATTAATAGATTTCTAAAATAATTGAATGTGCA
This sequence comes from Octodonta nipae, assembly GCA_034190945.1. Classification (NCBI taxonomy): domain Eukaryota; kingdom Metazoa; phylum Arthropoda; class Insecta; order Coleoptera; family Chrysomelidae; genus Octodonta; species Octodonta nipae. Next base: position 35,487,507 of record CM067217.1, on the reverse strand, counting down.
CATCACTAAATAATAAATAAATATTCAAAATTGATGGAGTCATTTTAGAGAAAACACTGAGGATTCATTGAAGTGTAGTCCCTTAATTACTGATTATCTGGACATCTCATGTTATAAAAGATTATATGGTTAAAAATTGTAGAAAGAGATCAGATTTACTTTTACCATCATTAGCAGACATGTTGTTCAAAAACCATTTATTAAGAAAGATATGATTTTGCTACTTTTATTAAAATAATTCCAAAATTGTTTAACATTATTTATATATCTGAACAAACATTTCTGTCCCAACTTTTTACAGGATTCTTTTATTTCTGCAAATTCAAAAGTATTTTGATCTCGTTTTTATTGATAAAGTTTTTATTTAACTTTCCTGTTTTTACTTCATTAACTTAGATCTGAACTAAACCATTCCAGTAAAGAGAAACTAACTGAGTATTTAATAGGTACAAATAAGGATATTGTTCTGAATTATATTACATATACTGACACAGTGTCATCAATGTCAGATTGATTAAGGTGTAATTCCCAATTTTATGGAGATAATAACTTATTCAAGACTACATAATCCATATGTAAAAAATCAAAATAGTATATCCACATCAAACTTTAAAACATATTGCTGGGTATTTCAATACCTAGAGTTTCATGATGCTGACTATTGGGCAACAAACAATATAAAGCTAAACTAACTACAATATTAGACAATTGACAAAATACCAAATCCTGGTATACTGTCTTTGATTTGAGATAAAATTTAATTGAAATAAATTAAAGAAAGTCCATTTATTAAACTCAATGCAAAAAGATTTTATGACTCCTTTGCAAGTTTGTACTGTTCTCTGTAGCTTGCTTCTGTTTCTTAAGCAGATTAACAAACACTTTTATGGGACGTGGTTTGCCATTATTATTTGGGCGACCTAAACTAATTCATTTATATTTGTCATCCTCAATAATCAATTTTACTGTGTCATGAACAATTCGAGTTTGCACATCTTCAGAAAGGTCTGGGGAACATTATAGATGATTAAGCCTATCCCGTAGTTCCTGGAAAAAGGTTGTATCCCGATTTGGTTTCATATTTTTTTCAGAGTTTCTGGAGTTTATCTTTACTTCCAGACTGGCTATCTTCACCTCCAGTATGTTTATACAGTCCTTCAATTGATCCCTACTGAGTTTCTACTGATTAATAAATTATATAATATTTTATAAGTGCATCATTGCCACAACTCTAAGAACATCACGGATATCTACATTCTTTTTACATAGAATATCTTCAAGGTAAAGCTGGACATTAGCACTAGTAAGTGTTGTATGTAGTGTGAACTGGATGCACCTGAACTCTACCTACCGAAACTTTTGGCACGTCTACATCGATTGCATACCCATAAATTAACTATTTTGCTTAACTTACTGCCATATATCACTAAACTCGACATTTGTAATAGAAACACAGCCCTTATGGTACCATGTCAGGCAGCCGCTATATTCTGGCGATCTTGCTGATTCTTCAATAACACAATCGCATTCTCCATATTTCTTTATGACTGGGATTGCAAATTTTGTAGTAAGCCATTGAACGGACGTTCAATACTTGTGATATTTTTCTTTATCTGGACGTGTATATGAAACAGTCTGTATCAAATAAATTTATATTCTGTATTTTCGGAAAATACTTTTTATCACGTTTAAGTTTTATTCACAAAAAAAGTTGTAAAAATATAAAAAAGTCGGTATGTGTTTTAATGAGTAATTAATATTCGTGTTTATTTTACGGTTAAATCTTCAGGTACATTTCGGAATATATTGTTATATTTTCCACACTCAGTTTGTTTGCTGCACACCACTTTTCAAAGTTATAAATGTTATATTGAAAAGCATATATTTCCTGTTATCTGAATTAGGTATGAAGTTGATATATATGTATAGGTTTATTGATGGGCAGATGTACCGCCAAAAAAACATGTTACTTGGAAGTGATTATATTTCTGAAGGTTATCCACGATTATATTTACATAAATATATTTATATAAAAATTGATCGGTAGTTATCCATACTTGATTTATCATAATCTTTATAAATAGGGGTGATGTGTGTTTTTTCTTCCTTGTAGCATTGTTATGTTATCTAGATTTAATCTTCATTGATCCCTTTAGAGCAACAAGACCCCAGGGATTGTTTTGAAACATGTTTCTTATCCTCCTGTCCATAATTTTATTTTTTGTGGCCTGTTTTTTTTTACGAAAAACATGCACATCCCTCCAGTCGGGGCAGTATATTTTTGTTATAATACATTTTTAATGGAACACAACATATTCTCTGATGATTCAGAGTTTTGCATCCATTTTTTTAAATTACAGAAAATAGATAAGTAAAGTGTCAATAAGTATTAACCCACCCATTTTAAGCTTTATTTAAGAATTACTTAGTGAGTAAACTTGATAATTTAAGCCTAAATTTTCTGTAATTTGAACAATTAATCTTTCACAATTTGTTTACTATTTCCAGTCACTACTTGCCATGCCCTCAACTAAAGAAAAAGAAAGTAAGAAACTTGGTGAAGAAATTCTTGATCTCCTAAGCAAACCAACTGCAAAAGAAAGATCTTTGACAGAACGTTTTAAATCACAAGGTGGGAAACAACTTATGGAATTTTGTCCCCATGGTACCAGAATAGATTGTGAAAGAAATGGAATATCTGATTGTAAAAAACTACATTTCAAAAAAATCTTACAGAAACACACTGATGAATCTTTAGGAGATTGCTCATTTTTAAATACATGTTTTCATATGGACACTTGTAAATATGTACATTATGAAGTTGACAGGTAAAAGTCAAATATTTCTGTTACATACTGTAGGATGTGGGAAGTAATTTAGTAACTGTTTTAGATGTGGAGCTTCTGAAGACAAACCAAATATCCCAAGTGGGCCAGTTGTGAGGGTAGAAAGTACTACTCTATACCCTCCACAATGGGTACAATGTGATCTTAGGTATTTAGACATGACAGTTTTAGGTAAAGTTGAACATTTATATCAATATACTTATTTTCTATATAGATGGTTATAAAATTAGATTAAATAGATAATGGAGACGGAACATCTTGTGTATAAGAAGTAAATGACTTAACTCCATGTTTTATGATCAAATTAAACTTAGTTTTGATTCTTTCTATCTATTTCAATATCTAATGCCTACTTTGTTTTTGGGCTGAATATTACTCACAATTGGAGTATAAGTCAGTAAACTTCACAACTCTTCCCTGAATTAGCCATTTATATCATAAATTAATATATAATTTTTTTTGGAAACAAATTAATTTTACATCTCAGTTATCTAATATATTAATTAATCCTGAAGACAAAGATAGTATATACATTAAATTAGAGTGACATTTAACACGTTAGGTGCCATTTCTATTCTTTTGGATACAAGTTCCTTGATCATTTGGGCCACCTGTACCCAAATGGATACAAAGGACTAGTTTTACTTTAGGCTGGCTGAATTCAAACAGATGCAACGTGTGCGTTTAAATGTATAGGGAACTTATAAAGCATGGCCCTTTGGTCCAAAATTTGGTTTTGACCTGAGATTTTTTTTTGGAATAATAAAATAAAAATTTTTGAAAAAAATATACATTATATTTGAAATACATAACAGAATATTTTGTCTAAGTGCTTTTTACAAATAAAATTTATAAAAACTCATATTTGTTCAATTAATTCTGATTTATGGGAATAAAAAAACATTTCAAACAATAAAATTTTTCACAAGCTTTACATTTGTAGCGAGTTTGTGAAGATTTAGTTTGGGCATATTTCCAATCATGACTGTTTTTTAGCTGAACATATCCTTTTCTTATTATCAAATCGATACAAGTGGCCAAAAACGTTAATTCATGAAAATGGTGTACCTGTATCTATTTGAACACATGAAATTTTTTATGAAAAAACAAATTTAATACATAAATTATATAAAAACAGTTAAAAAAAGTTTACACAGTGATCCACAGGATTATTTTTTTAACATGGTGGAGCTTAACGTGTTAAATCATTATTACTTCACTTGATTACCTATATACTTAACGACAAGACTCATTTAGATATGAGGATAAGCTTAAATTATTTTTTGGTGAAAGTTTTACCTAGATGATCAAATAAGACTAATTACTTTGTGTTTTATCATGGAGTTATTCACATATTACGTGACTAATTTCGATGCTCACGCGTCATTTTCAAACCTATACAAATCAATGGAAATTAACAATTAATACATTTTAAACATTAATAAAAATGTATGATGAACAAAGCAAAAGTACATTAAAAATGCACATATGTGAATAAATCCAGTGATTGAAAACAAAGTAATTAGTTTTAATTGATCATTACAGAATCTCAATTGAAGTTTTACCTCAATTTTATTTTTATTTCATGATAAGAATTCAGTACCTCCAGAATCTAATATATATTACCTAATATATTTGGCCCATATATAGAATACTCTCTTCGAGGTGTCATTCCTCTCGAAAATCCTAGATATCGGTCTTACATCTCGCGTCTCCATATATAGAATGTTCAAAACCACTCTTACACCCCAAATAAGATGCCACCATCACATTTTTTAGAAAAACTGACGACCTTTCCTTAGGTAAGAGGAGTATGTATGCTCTATCGATTGGATGTAAAATAAATTTCTGGTTTAAACCGAAAGTGACTTAAACAGACCAGAAGTTAATTTTTTCAAATGGAAAATGCTAATTTTTATTATTTTTGTGAAAAAAATGCATTTTTAGACCTCCTAAATGCCTTAGAAATTTAGGATACAACAGCTTTATATGTAAAACAAACAAAACACGACTTTTATCAAAAGTGTGAACTCTTCGTCCGAGATTACGTAAAATAAAGCAATAATTACTCCCTGTTATTTCCGGAAGAGGGAAATTCTAACCGAAAGTACGTTTTTCTTCCGCGAGATATGCACTTTCCAAACTTGGAATCATACTCAACGTAGAAGTAAGCGTGGCAAGGCAGAATACTTACTTCCGATACTAACCGAAATTGGGGGTCTCGACAGTTCGTTTCCAAACGCAGAAAACACACAATTCTGAGACAAAGTATTCTGCCTTAACGCTTACTCTACACTTAGAGCATTTACTTTCTAAAAGCCTGCAGTGCACATGTCGTGGTAGCCTAAGGATGAGAGGGCTAGAGAGGCAAGAGCTATTTCACTCGGTTGCTTCAATAAAAGTTATTATGGCTCTCCACCGACCATCCACCCCTAAGTGAAATACCACGCTTATGCCCTCTCTTCTAGCGTTCATGATTTTATGCTGCACTATACTAGATGGTAAATGATCTGCTTCTACATGCATGAATGTCTGAATCCAAGTTTGGAAAGTACATATCTCTCTCTCAAGAATATCTCTCTCTTGATTAAAGTCTGTTTTGTTTATTTTGCATATAAAGCTGTTTTATTTGTATGTCCTTTTCTAAAGCACTTCAGAGGACTAAAAATGAATTTTTCAAAAATTTTCTAACAACAGTTGTCTATTTTTTAACGTAGATAGATAACTATAAAAATATGCATGTTACATTTAAAAAATTAACTTCCGACTTAAACCGGAAGTTTGTTTTGCATCCAATCGATAGAGCACACCTCTTTTACCTATCTATACGTCGTTAATTTTTTATTTAAAAAATGGGTTGTGGCATCTTATTGGGGAAGTAGGGGTGGTTTTAAGGGCCAGGTATTTTACAGGCGCTGTTGGGGTGGTGTCGGCAGTTTGGTCTAGAGAAGAGCAAATGGGAAATTTTTCTGTTAACATAATAAAAATGTGTGTTTAAAACATTTACTAAATAATAATAATTTTTATTTCAGTCATAATTCAGATTCTGTGGGTAACAGCCAGTCATTCCTTTATGATTCAGGTAGAGGTACGCGATCTTACTTGCGCCTCAATTCTTCCACATTCCAATAATCAAAAATAGCCATCATTGTCCCTAAACTACTACATTTTGACAATAACATATTTTCGTGGATTTTAAATGCTATTACTATTAAAAACCCAAATGTTCCATTCACACATATCAATCACGTCATGGCTTCGTTCCGTCAGATCCGAGAAGCATTAGTTACAAAACATATCGTTTCTTGAAAATGAAATCGCGCTATCTTCACTGAGCCGATACAGTCACGAATTAGAACCGTCAGTCACGCTACACTCTCCGAACCGTCAAATATTTCTTCTCAACGATTGACGAGTTTTAAAAATTAATGTGAAAGTAATAAAAATAGTTGATGAACATTTCTGGTTCATCGTGTATGTTTACGGGTCATTTAAAAAAAAACTTTTCATCGTCCATGTTTTGTAGATAAAGTTATAAACTTTCCTTGTTATATATTTTTTGGATGCCCCATGAACTTGTCTTAGGTTGTTTTTCCTTTTCATCCAGAATTAATGCTACGATAGCCAAACAGTTCTATGAAGATGCTATTACAAATATGAAAGTCCACTTGAGTGCACACTTGACCGCAAAAAATATTGAACGCAGTCAAAATAATCTGATGGATAGATGTGAATACAGCTATTTCGACTTAGACTGGACGTCTACGTAAGGAAGAATGTGTAATATTTAAAATCTGAGGTTATACTTATATTGTATCTGTATCGCAAAGGAACAGAAAAGGAAGGTCAACGTCGTGTAGGTTGTATAATTAATAAAAACACAAAGAGCACTTTTAAAAGATTTGAAAAGTAATCAGAAAGATTAACTAAATTAATTGTCATTAACACCTAAGCATACAAAGACATGGAAAACTTTTATAATAAAATACTAGACTATGAAAATGCTAAAAATGCATCCACATACTGACCAGAGCTCGCTCCAAGCGAGTTATATCTGTTCCTAAAAGTAAGAATGCGTTAAAGCGAACGAGTTTCTATCTACAGAAGAGATGAAGGCAAAAGCCGTAGACTTGTTGAAGAAGGTAACAATAGCAGCAGTACTGGTTTAAACAGTGGAAAACTTGTATGTTGTCGTGTAAAGGTAGAGAAGGGTGCATGTTGAAGGGGATTAAAAGTTATTTGTATGTGTCATTTGGAGTGATTAAACTTTTTATTTGCCCATATGAAATATATGTTGATTATTAAAGTAAAAGTTAGGTATTGGACTATAAAACAATAGTGTATTAGGAACTTCAAATGTGCCTAGCTGTTTGCAAAAAGTGATACTTCATTTAATAATCACTTTATTAATTGTTGTGTTTGTGTATTTTTTGTTTTTATAAGCCGCATATTAGAATTATTTATTCATTAGTGTTTAATTTTGTTCACAGACTTAATATTGCCCTTTTTTAGGTAAATTCGCTGTGATAATGGCTGACCCACCATGGGATATCCACATGGAATTACCCTATGGTACGATGTCGGACGATGAAATGAGACAATTGGGAATTCCCCAGCTTCAGGATGATGGGTTAATATTTTTGTGGGTTACAGGTAGAGCTATGGAACTTGGTAGGGAGTGCCTGAAACTTTGGGGCTATGAAAGAGTTGATGAGATTATTTGGGTAAAAACCAATCAGCTACAGCGGATCATAAGAACTGGAAGGACTGGTCATTGGTTGAATCATGGTAAAGAACATTGTTTGGTGGGAATGAAAGGCAATCCACAAAACTTGAACCGTGGTTTAGATTCGGATGTGATAGTAGCAGAAGTTCGCGCTACCAGTCATAAGCCTGATGAGATTTATGGTAAGGACACAGGGAGATTACTATCACCCTGTCAGCCGTATCAATGATACGGAGCCCCAAGCAAATTATTATGTCTATATTCCAAGTAACGCGTAATATGGATAAGGGAGGGAACATTCACAAACCATATTATCACTTTAGGGGAGGGGTCATATTAAATACTACATTCAGTAACAATCAGGCTTCAGGGTCTTGTGCATCTGAGGTAAAATTTATCTAAGTGGTATATGCCAGTCATTAGCGCGATTGAAAAGCTGTTTTGGGAAGTGCCATCTTTTGAAGAGTGGTTCGTAGTTAATAAAAACCAAAATCAAGAACGAAAGTTGTTTTACCTTTTTTTAATAATAAAAACTAAACATTGGCTTTTGTTTTTCCTTATAACATGAAAATATTTACTATATCGCAATACATTCAACAGGACAGTTGTAGAGATTTAAAAAAAACTACAAAATAAATCTTTGTCAAGCTCGATCGGAGTAACTTCTACCAAAATCGCGAAAAACCGCTAAAATTTGCAATTTTTGAATAATTCATAACTAGACAATATTGAATTTGGAGCACAGATCTTTTAGAAAATAATAATTTATGATATGTTCTTTAAACATGCTAAATATGGAAGGTTCCAGCTGAGGAGTTTTTGCATAATAACATAAACAATTTGCGGTGGTTTTTTCCAATCGGCTTATTAACTGAGATGGATCGTTTATAATTTAGCAAACGGATTTTGAAAATAGATTTCATTAATCAATAATGGATATTTACCAATAAATAATAATTCTGTTCATTTCACTCTTAATTTAGCTATTGATTGTAAAATATTTGTTTTTACAATCCATTTTTTTTGTTACAGGAATGATTGAAAGATTGTCTCCAGGGACAAGAAAAATAGAACTATTTGGAAGGCCTCACAATATCCAACCAAATTGGATAACTCTAGGCAATCAAGTTGATGGGATAAGATTAGTAGATCCAGTATTAATAGAGAATTTCAAGAAAAGATATCCTACTGGGAACTGTATGGCTCCTCCACCTGAAAATACTCACCCCATTGTATAGTTTAAGTTAGAATAGATAAAATAGCAACTCCACTTTTGTTTTATTATAATCTCCTTTTAATCAGAAATACAGACAACCTTGGGAGAATATTAAAAGGCATGTGTATTAAAAAACTTTATAAATATCAAAATGTCACAGTTAGGCAGCAAAAAGCATATATATCACATTAATTGTCTGTTGAGGGCTCCGAAGATACAGCTTCACGATTTTCATAAGCCCAAAACCTTTGAAACTCAATTAAAATGCTTACAAAAGTGTCTCCTTGTCCACAAGCTAACAAATCTGCTAGAGTGATTTTTTCTGGGTCTTTTGGTCTGACCATATCAAACAATTCATCTTTGACATTTTGGAATAGCACTGGTTCTGCTCCATGGGCTTCCATTTGACCCTGAATTGCCCTATGAATTTCAAACATTGCCATTAGATCTAAGTTCATACAATTCATTTGATTTGAACTCTTTTGGAGACCGTTTTTTTATAAACAAACAACAAAGTTTAGCCCTTCCATTAAATGCATTGTATCACAATAATAATAATTATTATCTTATTGATTTGACCATTTTACAGCTGGAAAATTCTAATTGACTAACTGAAGTTAAGAAGAAAATTTTTAGGCAGTAGGTATGCAAAAAACATTAATGTGAAAATCATTAGCTATTACTTCCTCTTAAAACTTGAAAACCATTAGATTTTTAAATTTTAATATTTTTGTGTTTTTTTTTTCAATTTTATCTCATAAAAATGAGTCAGATCAAACTGATTTGTGTTTTCATGGTGTATATAAAAAAATAATCTAAGAAAAAATGGCAAACAGAGAGTAGATAGTAGATTATTACTAAACTGAAAGAGCATATATTTTTAAACTGAAGGAGTTTAGTTCTAAGGAATAACACTTTCTATTATCAAAATTTTCATCTTGCCCCTGCCTTCGCTAGACAATTCTAGATTCGCCTCTTTGACAGCACCTTCATGGTTCTAGGGGAATTGTTTTTAGAAAAATTTACAATTTATTCAATGAAATGTAGTATAGGAATAGAAATTGGTTATTTCATTTGGTTCTTTAAATGTATACAGATGTGACTAGTCGTTTTGTGAAAATACAATACTAAATGGTGGGCAATGGAGGTACTTATTATTTTTACAGAAATTCAATCTTGTAAACAGAAAGTTACACAGGTGTGAAAGTTGTTATGTATACTATTCTCCTTGAGTGGATTGAAACAAGATTAATTATTTTGGAAAAACTCTATTATTGGACAAAGGTCAGCAAATTTTTAGAAAAAAAAAAAATCCGAATACTATACAGGATTGGGAATTGATATGTTGATTTCTTTAAGTTGGTACTGATATAGTTTAGTTGAAATTTAGGCAAATCATAGACTTTCTATCTACTGCAATGAGTTAGTGCAGTTTGTAGTAGTTTGTGGAACTGGAACAGGTATGGAACTGGAACTGTTTGTTCCTGTTACGAACAAATACTTGTTTATCTCACCTATGATTCCAACCAGATGAATAATTGATATACAATTGAGAACCGATGTGCGCAGTGGCAAGTCACTATTTACAATGACATCACTGAGCACATAGATAACTGAAAATGTATGTTATTTACCAGTTTGGAAGAGCCCTTATAGAAAATGTCAAATATCGTTATTCAGCTGGTTGATGATAGTATTTAACAATACTATACAAGTTTTGCTTTAAGTCACCATTTTAATAAAGTTATTTATTCTTTTATTTTATCATAATCTGTTTTCATAATATTTATATTTGATAATTTATGGAATAGGATCTTATAAGCTTTTTGATTAGACCCTGTAACTAACAATTTATGACCTAGATAAATTAATGAAATTAATCAATTATAAACCAGAGTATGGATACATAAATTCAACAATCAAATTTATTCAATACATAATATTATTGCTACCCACTCCTGATTGTCTAAAGATTTGATCTGTTTAGAGAGATCCATAAGCAATTGATTCTTACAAGTACTTCAAAAGAAAAAAAATACTGGATACTCCTTGAGGAAGATTTGGTCTTATTGATATAATTCTCAAGCTTAATGAGAGATTAAAGTTGCTTGTCCAACTTCAGTTTATAAATAAATTATTTCAATACTCTATACAAAATGTGTAGTTAGCTCATAAGTGTTATTATTAGTGATGGGCATAATCAAATGGTATTAAAAATCTAATATTACAACTTGAATAATTTTAATAATTGAATGATCAGCCAAATTACGGATCACTCAGATGGTGTGTTTATGATTCTTGCTTGTTTTATTCTCAAATCCTGAAACCTTATGTGTCAGCAGTTGCCCTGTGTGAACATTTACTCCATAATGGAATATTTGAGTGATTTTCATAATTTAATCATCAATTATATTTCATTCAAATGATCCCATCACTAGTCCTTATTTTATTTTTATTATTTTTATGACTACTAACAAATAAAAACTCATTAAGTTTAAATTTTAAAACTTACCTGAAGAAATAATTGAGGGTAAATGCATCCAAATACCTGCAGCCTTTAATATCCAAAATTTTAAAGAAAAATGCCAATGCCTGGGGCTCATTTCTGTTTTCTAATGCTAGAACTAAATCTAGGTAAGTTTTGTAATCCATTTCTCCTCCATATGTCAAACATGTTTGAAAAACCCTATCCAAAAATGGTTTTGTTAGAGTACCAGAGCCATATCCAGCCAATTCAGTTTTACTCAGCATGCCATTATGATCACGATCTAAATTTAAGTAATTTCCATATATCCTTAATGCAGAAGGTGCACTGAACCAATTTTGTTCTTGTATTTCTTTGCTAAGTTCTTCATCTCTTAATTCCAATAAATCATCAAGAAAAGAACATGCCAACACATCAAGAATTTTAACACGTCCAGTGCCCAAAGGATCTAGGAAGAATAAGAACTTTCTTACTGCTGTACATACATAAAAACTGTGAAATGACTTTTCAAGTCCTTCAAGTTGTGGTAAAGTTGGCAGAAGCTCTGTTATGTAGCTTTCCAAATTGCTTTCCGTTAAATACCCTTGTCCTGTAACATCATATTGAGACAGTCCAATTCTAGTTTGATCTAACCAAACTTTCCTCATAACATAATTGAATAAGGACATTATTGATATACGTCCTTGTGAATCACCTTGCTGCAACTTGGCAAAAACCATTGCTGTGAAATAAGGTTTAACTTTTAGACTTGATAGCTTTGCTACTTTACAAAAGTCAGTGTATGTTATGAGTTGTTCTTCAGGAAAACTTTGATTTTGATCGAGCAACCTCCATAACTCTGTTAATTCATTGTCATCTAGAAGTTTTAAAGTTCTTCTCACAAGCAGGTTTGATCTACTCTCTTCACGAAGTTTAGCCCTTAGTGATTCTGTTTCTTTTGGAATCTTGTGAAAGAATTTTGGTATGCCCACCAAGTTTTTATTTGGTTTGTATCCCCATTCCTTGAGGAATTTTTGGAAGTATTCATCTTCCAGTTTCTCATTTTCCTCAGGTGGTTTACTTGTTTCTAAAAAACTGAATTACCAAAATATATGTAAATTATACAGAATTGTTACCTTTAAGATTTTCTATTTTCCTTTTTAACAAGGCCTTCAAATCCATTGAATTAATAAAGGTAATCAACTAAACAAATCAGGGGGTGGGAACTCATATAGGCGAGATTGTACCACAGTTGAATGCGCCCTCTATCATTTTCAAGCGGCCCTAAATAAGACGGTTGCTCGCACTCGTTTGAAGTTTTTCGGTTGTTATCGGTTACCGTCGTTGTCGTCCATTTTTGTAAGATTTATTGTGGCATTGTATCATACAAAAAATGCCTTATTATTCTAATATTGGAGCATTTCTTTCTTAGATGTCTGAATGTTTCAATCAAGCTTCTAAAAGGTAATACATTACAGTATTTACAAGATAACTTATTAATTATATATTTTTTAGACAGTATATTACAATTTAATAGCAAAAAAAATATGACTTCAGCGAATCAACAATCAAAAACTGTATTGCAAATGCCCGGCTTTTGGTAATTTGTGAAGCTCATTTTAAGGAGGGTGCACGAGAGGATTCAAAACTTTTACTGGTATGTTCACATTTTCATATATTCTTGTAGTTCATATATTATTTCTTTTTAAGTAATGAGAGAAGTGTGGGAGACAATTTTGCATGGTTTTCACCAGAAAAAGATCCGGTTACCACTTGCAGCCCCCAATTGTTAGTGAAAATTCCTGAAAAAGTGTACGGAGGTAAGAAGAGGCTTTTCAGAAAATTTTTAGAAATCATGCATCAGAGTCCACCAGTTCAGAATGTCAAATTATACAAGCATTCCAAGGTAAGCAATTTAATATTGGTATTTAAATTATTCATAATTTCTTTGTTTTTTTTGAGGAGTGAACTATCAAAATGGAAGAGAACAGCAAGGTGAGCCACAAATTTGAACACGTCACAGTGGTTACAGCACTTGAAGAAGAAAAAATGCAAACTAAGGTATTTAAAATGTAAACAGTAGAAGTCAAATGAGAAAACAACAGTTAAAGCCAAAGGGCAGATGCTTGTCATAAATGATAAAATTTTTCTTTACTTATCAATATATAAACAAAGTGGCAAAAGTTGTAAATATTTCTTAAAAGGTTTTTGTTTACTACCTTACTAAAAACTCTTAAGTAATCTTGTAAATAGCATTATTTTTAATTGTTGGTACAATGAGCATATTTTACAGAACTGAAAAAAAGTCTCTTGTTTTTTTTTAGATCTAATGTTTATTTTTCAAAGCATGTTACTATTTTTTGTGAGTATTATGTATTTTGATATGATTTATTATATGAGTTTTTTAATATGTACTATTTCCCTAATATTTGTTAGTTTTTGTGTGAGTTGTATGCATATTTACTATTTTGGGTATCATTTATATTGTATTGTATACTACTCTAAATGCAAAAGAGGTAGAAAATAAAAATTCAAATATACAGAATATTGCATAAAGAAGCAATCATCACAAGTTGCTTTCAATATATATAGGCTCCTCATTGTTGTTGTGGTTCATCCAGGTTTTTGTTTAGTTTAAGTTGTCGATGTAACAGTTAACCTAAAATTTGAGTGAACTTGGATTTGATTTTTTGAAGGTAATATTGAAAGTTAATATCAAAATGTTACCTTTAAAAATGTTAAATGCGAGTTTACCGAAGCGACAAGTTAACTTTTCATACAGACCTTAAACTAAAACACAAATGTATTAGTAACAACAAGGAAACAAATATTTGTAAACTGTTATGTTTGTACCTTTTTTGCTATTATTGTTAGGTGTGAATAGTTTAATATTTAATTGTATTTGTAATATATTTTATAAATAAAATCAAAATTATTTGGGGATTTTTATTTCGCCATAGTATTTTTTGGAACGATAAGAACTAGCAGAGAAACACACCGATTAGATAGTGTGCAGATTCCTTTTTTATCGGCAGTTAAATTCATACAGATAACTGTATCTCGAAATACACAAATGTACATTTTTACTATTTGTTGAAAATGATAGATGGCGAAGACTGTCATTTTTGAACACAATTTTTAACACATAGTTTCCTATCTATTCTCTATTGTATGATCTGTGAAACAAATCACTTAAGTACCAAAAAATTAAAATTGAAATCTGTTTGTACTACAATCAAACTGTACTTTAAAAATTAGTCAGTTGGTACCTTTAAAAAAACAAAATTGGGAGTGTATAATAAACAAGTCACGGTTCTTTAACTTTGAGCTATTCGACAGGGCCGTATTTCACTATGAATGTACACAAATCATTAATTTATTAATATATGCCCGAGAATTTATAAAATTGATGAAAATTATATAAGTTGGGTTCTGATTGCTACTATATGTGAACTAACGGTCGGGAGCCGTGGTCAGTCGTGGGGTGAATTGTGGTATAGAGCCTGTTAGGCTCCAACTTAAGGCTTGTACTTCTAAGCTAGTCTTCAATGCACAAATATTATATGACTTGACTACAAAATCTATTACCGTGTCTATTACTCTGTTTCTACTCTTGTCGCGATATTTATGCATTGCAGACTACCTCAAGAACTAAATGCTCTAAGGCTCCAAGAAAAATATAACGCACGTTGAGGGAAACAGAAAATAAAGTGCTTGTTTGCGATAGAAGGCGGCAGTTAAGCGATCTCTAGCTATTGCTTTTACTGACTGGTTTATTGAAACTAACAGAACGAGTTGACTTGTAATTTGTTGATTATGGTTTAGACAATTTATAATTTTAGTTTTTAAATTATGCGTTTCTAATTATTTATGTTACCATATTACAGAAAAAGTATATATTTCACTACTTCATTCCTTGCTAAGATGTTTAAATAAACCATGTGAAATAAACTTAAAAAAATGCAAACGATGCACTTATAATTACCTATGTAAAAAAAATTAACGCTGTCCAGGGAAAAACTTGATTTCACCTAAACGTAAGGTTTTCTCCGGCGTTTGGCAATTAGGTGATGGTAGTCTTAGTTATATTATATTATACTGTTATAAAACTCATTTAACGCCTCCAAAATTATTACGAAATCTTCTAAATTAACCGTTCTGATAAAAAAAACAGGTAAACATAAAAACCGGCTGAAATAATAAAGAACGGCTATTCCGAAAGTTCGATGGAGATAAATAACGATTTCAATAAGTTTGAATACACTCTGACAAATCAGAAATAATATTGGAATTATAGTATTTTCTACACTGGCTATTTAAAGGTGACGGTTGTACAAGTTGAATAGTTTATAATTTGCGATATTGTGATTGAATCGACAGCGAAAGAAGTGAACAGCTGTAGCATTACTCATTGTGTTTCTAAATAGTGAATTTATTTTGATAAAATTACAGGCGTTGGAAGTGAATGAGAATATCTGTAAATTTTTGAACCCACAGAATCGAATGCATTTAGTGACAGTGGTGGAATTAAGTGAAGTTAATATCTTAAATTGAAGTATGCAGAAATGACGACACTAGTAAAAAATATATTCGAACAGGTTGCTGATAAACTAGACGAAAAAATAACTGAAATTTTGGACAAAAGTGACAAAAAGGAGAAACAAAATCAAGAAGAAATCCAACAAAGGTTAGTGAAATCTTTTTATGAAGAACGTAAAATGGAATTAGAGACCTTGTCACTAATATAGATGAAAAACAACAAAATTTTGCTACTGCCATGGAAAAAAACAACAGAATTTAATTTTCGAAAATCTGAAGACAAACAAGAACAAGCTGAATTAAAGAGACAGACTGACGAATTAAAAAGACCAACAGCAATTTGACCAATTAATGGAAATAGTAACGTAAGATGATAATGAAGCAGTTAATAAGAGAATACAAATAGTGGAGTTAGACATAAAAGAGATAAACGGTGAAATAAAGATCATAAAAATACCGTGCATACTCTTGAAACCAAAGTAGATTCCATCCAAAGCCAGGTACGGGGGGATGCAGACATGTGCTTCCAGGGGGGCGATTTCATGCTTCACGGGAAGCGAACCTGTACTAAATTTATCTAAATATAATTTTAAACCCAGATTTCTTGAGCTATTACATTAAAAATAGTCGTTCTGGGGTTTAAACGACCCCATCGCCCCTCCTTGGATCCGCCCATGGAGCCAGGTAAATGTTAAAATCAGTTATTATATTAAAAAAACAATACAAAGTGAAGTAATATCAGTGCCTTCCAAAACAATGTGGAAACAGATATTAAAAAATGCAAGATTTGCAGAGAGGGAAATACCAGAACACCGTCAGAACCAAAGGTTCCTTTTAGCAAACCAACTACATTTGATGATAGTTCATCTTGGACCATGTACACACGGCAATTTGAAGCCATGGCTACGGTAAATGGGTGGAATAACCAAGAAAAATCTAGCTCTTTTGTAATTTGACAACAAAATTATCGCAATCCTAAACAAAAGATAAGACAGTCAATACTTGAGCCAGGAGCAACTAAGTGGAAAAAGCAAAAATCCTAGTCTACAAGAATTCGAAGCTGAGATTAGACGATTAGTACACCCGTCCTACCCAGATCTACCAGAGGAAACTAAAGATCAATTGGTCACACAGCGTTTTATAAATGGTATCAGAGACGTTGAAGTGCATAGAAATCTAAGTCTTAGTGGCATCAAGAAGAGTGATGAAGCTTTGCTCCGGGCTTTGGAGGTAGGGGTCGTCATACACATGTCCAAGCCGAGGCTACGAGCAGTTTCCTGAAGAGTCAGCGTCACCTTTTCAAGCGTTGTTGACAGATATTAACAAACTATTAGAAAGGTCACAAAGAACTGGAACGAGAGGTTCCTGTTTCCATTGTGGACGGACAAGACATTTTGAACGCGACTGCAAAATGAGTCTATCAGAACGATCATCAACCAGGGGTAGCCAACAAAACAACCACATGTCCAGGAACCGTCAACCAGTCAGAATAAGGGGGCGAAAGCTAACTAACCCTTCACCAGTCCCTGGACAGTATCCATCCGGGGATTTTGCCGAGATAGCAACAGTCTAGTCATCAAGGGCACCATCAATGGCCGAGCAATCACCATCACCTTTGACACCGGTGTCGCTGTGTCCATTTCCAGGTCCAGGGTTTTGAGGTCATGGGAAATCTGGGCTATTAACAATAACATCCAGCTAAAAACAGTCACCGGCGAGTCCATATCAATACAAGGTGAGGCAGATGTAGTACTACAGATAGGAGACAACATAATCTGACATAGGGTTCTGGTAGCGGGTATTGAGGATGATTTTATACTGGGTATGGACCTAAATAGCTAACAGGAGACAGGACTCAGTAAAGCGTTTCTACAACAGTTTGCTGACCACTTTCACTTTCAAATTTTTAATAGTCAAGATGATACTACTGCTCGTACAAACATCATCCAGCACAGAATAGATACTGGGAAGGCTAAACCCATAAGAATATTACCTAGGCGATTATCATTGGTGCAACAATAGGAAGTCGAGAAAACCATCGAGTCTATGTTACAAAATGGAATTATTGAGTCATCCATCAGCCCATGGTCTGGTCCCGTTGTTTTAGTAAAAAAGAAGGATATAACCAACCTTTTTGGCGTTGATTACAGAAAATTGAAGAAACACAGCTATCGACTCCCCGAAACGATGATACACACTGACCACACTAGCAGGGTCCAGTTGGTTCTGCCCACTAGACCTGATAAGTGGATATTGGCCGGTTGGATTTCATGAAAGCGATAGCGTTCTTCATCATGGAGAACATGCTTAGTATACCTCCACGACATTCCGGTCATGGGTCATACATTCGACGGCCATCTGAAGAACCTTGGCGAAGGTATTTTCCATAATTAAGAATGCCAACCTGAGACTCAAACTCGAAGAAATTTTCCATGTTCCAAAAAGAAGTATAGAGTTTTTGTGCCACGTCATTTCGAAGTCAGGAATCCGCACAAGGCCGTAGCCAGAAATTTTTCTCGGAAGGGGGGGGGGTTTGGATAATTTTTTTGGTTGGTGATGGGCTGATTAGGATTGCAAAATGTATATTTTTGTTCATGTATTTCAAGAATATATAAAATTATATAAATATAAAATTTATTCTATGAAAAACATGATTAAATGGTTAAAATTGAATCTTGAAACCAAACATTCCAAAATTTCGGAGGGGTTGAACCCCCAGACCCAGACAAGTTAGCAGTCGGCTATACAAGTTGAGTAGTTTAGTTTAAAATTTACGGTTTGATGGACCTACAGAATCTGTTGTAATATTAACAAGTTCACAACAACTAAAACTGAGACGTAATTCTTGTCCCGTTTTGTTTGTGAAGAATATTTAACTCCGGGCCTGAGTATCGTGGTAATGAAAAAATAGATTTGTTCGTGTGGACTAGTTGCCAATAATTTCAATGGTTTGTAAAATTCTCAGCAAATCACTGATCGCGACAGTTGACTGAGCAGACCCTCATTAGCGAAGAAAGTCTGAATCTTTTGCAATTGTTGGCAACTGGTTTCTACGAACAAACCTATTGTTAGTTGTTCATTCCCTTTTCTCTTTCACTGACAGGTAGTGCACACGCACACAGATCATACAAAGAGAAGTAGTGCACAGGCGCAAGAGGAATTAGTGCAAGATCAGTTGAGCAGAAAAGAACAAATAATGCTCTTATTTATTGTCCAGTTTAAGCCACAGATCAAACACAAGGTTTAAGCTTACATAAACAATAAACAAATTGTCTATGTTCTAGTTTGCAATGGCATCAGCAAGCAGTACAAGTGCTAGGTCTCTTTTTGCTGATTCCAAAATGCGACTAGCAGATCGTGTACAGGTAAACGTTAACAATATTTCTTCCCTTGCAAGGCAAATTACGAGAGGATCAAAAAGCAGTGAAGTAAGTTGTGTCATAATAAAAATGATCATTATTAGTTTAACCTATTTTTGTAGATTCTTATGCACTCGGCCAGAAACTTCGCTGTACAAGAACAAGCAATGGAAAACAGCGAGAACAATCTGAGGAAAATGGAACTGCTGTGTGTTCACTTAGGATATCAACATGATTCTATTTTAAAATCCGCGCAACAGTTGGAAGAAGTTAAAGAGCAAGTTTGTGCAATGCAAAGATAAATTTGTGTGGCTGACATGATTGTTGTTTTTGAATTTTTCATTTTGGAATCAACATTCCGATTTACGTAGTTGGCAACATGTCTTAAAAAGTCATAAATAACACCAAACTTCATACTTCACCTTTAGTTTGTCGTGAAAGTCGTTTTTGAGGTATTCTTCAACTAGAAAGTGAAATGTGAAACCGAATTTGACTTAAAAATTCTTCGTGCGTTGTAATTTATTTGTTGGGATATTAGACAACATATAATAATTATTTTACAAAGGTTTTTTCAATTTTAGTTGTAGTTTTTATACAATTTTTTTCGGGTATAGAATACACCCATTGAAAAAAAAAAAAAAACGAAAAAATGTCTCTGTTAAATGGTCATATGCGTAAGTGCGCCTTACAGTTTAGTAAAAAACTTCATCAGGTTCATCCAAAAGTACAAGTTCCTCAGGTGGCATTGGCAGGGCCTGTATTTCGGAATGCTCAAAATTTTCCTGAGAAAATAGCTCTTCGGGATAGAATTGCTGGTTATACATATGCAAATATTTTCATGAGTGCTAATGAATTATCCAAAGAGATTACAAAATTAGTGAATGATAAAACCAATGAACGTGTTCTGTTCATGTGCCCAAATGATGCAAATTATGTAATAACATTATGGGCCATTTGGATGTCTGGACAAATTGGTAAGTAATTGAAAAGTTGAAGGACAAATTTACTCATATAACTTTCGTAAAGCAATTTATGTCTATTTATAGATTTATCATTTAGATGAACATACCATTTTATCTGTTAATTCATATCTGGATTTCACAAATAAATTTATATGTATTCTAAATTGTAAAAAAAAATTAATCAATATTGAAGCACTCATATTATGTTAACACCCAATTAAACTATTGTTTGCAGAATGGTAATTGTGGCATCTTCAATTGATGTTTATGAACTGGTTGGGAATAACACCATATATACTTGCTGAAAATTCTGCATATTTTCAAACGTTTCAGGGTATTTTTCAGACCCCATTGTTAATGACAACAAATACACTATATGAAAGGGCATAATTGCAACAGTTAAAATTAAAATGTTTAACAATATTATGTTATCTTTTAATTCAAATGTACCAACTTATATATTTTTTATTATGCCTATGATTTAAAACATTGTATTCAATAATTCTTATTGTTAAATATATAATTCAGGTAACATCTTTTTGATCTTTATTTATTTATGGGGAAGTAAACAACAAATGCTATTTATACCCTGTATTTATACCAAAAACAGTATGAAGGGATTCAAAAAATTAAATTATAATGTTAAACATGCTGGAAATAAACATTTTAACTCACAATTGTAATTTAAAATCATTTTCTCAGAAGATTATACAAGGTGTTTCATATAAATTATTGTAACTTTTTTTATTTTTCACTGTATCTTCACCAAATAAACTTAAACCTAATCTATGTTTGTTTGCTCTTCTGCATTCAATATTTGACACAAATAATTGGTTGAAAAAATGATATGAGTCCACAAATGGTAAGGTTTCATTAAAAAGTCATTAAGTTAAACACTTTGACATAAAAAAAGCACATCAAGAACTTCTAATGCTTACAAAAACTTCTCTACTTCAACCCCTTTCCAGGGATATATTGGATAACTTACAAGATTAGAACTACAAAAAATAAAACATACATTAAGTTGCAGTAATTTGTTATAAATTTTATTCAAAATGGGCTTCTACCTCTACGGATGCAATCGTGACACGTTTTTCTGACTGCTACAACAGTGGTAGTCTCTAGTTGCATCTCATCCCAGATTATTTCAAAACCAACATTTATTCTTTGCCTTAACTGCTTCTTGGTTTTTATTTCTCTCTCATAAACGAGTTGCTTGGCCAATCCTCATACAAAAAAAAATCAAAGGGAGTCAGGTCTGGGGACCTTGGAGGCCAGTGTATAGGGTCTTCATCTATAATGTGCTGGACAGCTATCTATTTTGAATATTATTGGTCTGTCTTCCAATGTGATCTAATAAGATCCCACATTTTTGGGAATGCAACAATGATTCTGTCCCTTAACTGCTCCTTGGTTTCTATTTCTATTTTTGTAAATAATTTGAATTTTTAATCAATGATTTATGGATCCTATTAGATGAAATTCCATTGGAAGACAGACCAATAACATTCAAAAAATTGGCTGTCCAGCATGTTTTAGACGAACTGTCAAAGAGCTTCTGGACAATTAATTCCCAAAAGTGTGGATTGGGAGACTGGGCCCTATACTCTGGACTCCAAGGTCATCAAACCTGACTCCCTTTGATTTTTTTGTATGGGGACAGGCCAAGCAACTCCTTTATGAGAGAGAAATACAAACCAAGGAGCAGTTAAGAAAAAGAATAAATGTTGCTTTTGCAACAATGTGGGATGAGATGCGACTGTAGACTAGACTGTAGGAGTCAAAAAAAGATGTGGCGATTTCATCAGTAGCGGTGGAAGCCAGTTTGAATAAAATTTATAATACTTTATTGCAACTGGCTGTATGTTTTATTTTTTGTAGTTCTAACCTTGTAAGTTACAATCTCAAATTTTATGATGATACTGATTACTTTCCAATACATGTGATATATCATTGGAAAGGGGTTGAAGTTGAGAAGTTTTTGTAAGCATTCAAAGTTCTCAATGTGCTTCTTAAGTTTTTTTGTAATGTGATAAATTGTTTAACTTTATGACATTTCTATGGAACCTCATCATTTGTGGACTCATATATCATT
The DNA here is from genome assembly GCA_034190945.1 of Octodonta nipae. Taxonomy (NCBI): domain Eukaryota; kingdom Metazoa; phylum Arthropoda; class Insecta; order Coleoptera; family Chrysomelidae; genus Octodonta; species Octodonta nipae. Next base: position 35,465,300 of record CM067217.1, on the reverse strand, counting down.
TTTTCAACCAATTCTTTGTGTCCAATATCAAATGCAGAAGCGCAAAAAAACATCATAGATTAGACTTAAGTTTAATGGTAAAGAAACTGAAAACTAAGAAAGAATTAAGAAAAAAAAATTAAAATAAAAAAAACATAAGCTATCTAGATGTTATATGGGCTACAGAATATCGCACATGAGCCTACCTATCCGCCCGCCATGTTTGGCGAACCTTCTAAAAAACACCCTGTATATCGACATACATACAATTTTTTGTTTTGGGAGGCCATTTAACAAAAAAATACAGTTCAAACTGTGCTCCCAAATGATTTGAAATTGAAATAGGAATCCATTTGATTTGATTGAAATTACAAAAATTACTTGAATCAAATGTTGAAACATATTCCTTGGGACCAATAATTATTCCCCTTATTTTGTTAATTTGCAGATGCAGCTTGTTGATAGTGTTTGAGTGAGTAAAAAAATATTGTGTTTTTATTTGGAATAAATTCTATTTAGTTAGGAGTTGCTAGATAAGTATCTGAAATGTGTTTAAGTGTTGTTTTCTGAAAGATAGTTGTGGGATCACCAAAAATAAGATCAAAGAAATGCTGATGTTCAAGAGATCTCCTTAAAGTCATAAGGGAAAACCTAAGAATTAACCTTATGAACTATCCCAATATGGGTTGTTCAAAAGGACTTAATTAACCATTATTAATTTTATCCTTGTTTATTCTTAACCAGAAACAGCTGATTTCTACAGAAATACTAGTTATACAATTGCTTTCATTTAATAAAATTAAAGCAGACTCTTTCAACTTTTGTTTGTTCTTCTTTGTGTAATTGGTTGAATTTTGAAATTGTATGTTATGCCCAAGGTTCCAGGCATATTTACAAATTTTTGTTATTTTTTTATATAATTTTTGTGTTAATTTATTCAAACATTTTTAGGTCTAGAGGTTTCAGCAATATAAAATTTGTAACAATTGTAGGGATTTTTATAAATCAATTTTTTGAGTTTTGTGTTATGTTATTTGCTTTAGTTTTTAATATAATTGATTTCAGTGTATTTTTGGTTTTGAATGTTTGTTTTAATATTACATCTGTTGCCCACTCTTTTTGGTCTTTGTGAAAGACGCTGTTTGTAAGGTATGGTTGTTGTAGTATTGTGATTATCAAGGGTATCTGTATTATTTGGAGCAACTTGGTGATGAATGTTAGAGATTGTTTCGTGTTCAATTTTATCGAATTCTTAATTAATGAACTTTTTAGGATAATATTGATATCAGAACAGTTGATTTTTTCTTATCATGTCAAGATTTAATGATGCCTTCTTATGGTATTTGGATGATTAGAGTTAAAACGGAGAAATCTCTATTCGAGACCCTGAAAAGTGCATTGACCAGTGCCCCCATTTTAAGTTATCCTTTACCAGATGGGAATTTCGTAACCAGAGAGGAACCTCGAGATCAGTTTGAGGTGCCCTTAGAATATGCCCTGGCTCATTGTGTGGCTCAAGGTCTCAGGATCTCCAGATGAAGAGAGCAGATGTGACTCTGCCGAAACGTCGTCACTTTACCATCGATCCCGGCAGGGATCAGTTATCAACTACGCGGATGAATTCCCGGAAACCACCTAAAACATATATATATATATATATATATATATATATATATATATATATATATGTTCTGAGAGGCTTCCGCGGTCATTATTATGAACTAAGCTAGGTTCCGGGTGAGAACCGCGTCTGAATTTATTGAATACTCGACGTTTCGACTCCTGCTTTGGAGCCATTATCAAGAGACAAAAGTGAAAAAGAGTTTCAGAGTCTAGATCGAACTCGGGGCCTCAATCTGCCTACTCCCCAAGAGTCACTAGGTAACTGAACTGATTTTGAGTCTGTTCTGCTTCTTTTATTTATAGTTAGCGCTGGGTTAGAAGAAGATGTCACGTGATGAGGCTGTGTTGTGATTGGTTGGGTATTGGTGGGCGTGTCTGCTTTGTTTAATCTGGCAATTACGGAGGTCCAAGCTGTGGGAAGGCGAGTGCTGTCATCGCGTCTATTTAGACAGAGAGGTCTTTTCTCTATTTCGATGGCTTCGCGAATAGTGGATGCCCTAAGAGAATTGAGAGATATGATAGTCCTACTGTCCTCGAAGTTGATGGAGTGCCCTGTTTGGATATGGTGATGCGCGAGAGCTGAAGTCGGATCTTTTTTACGAACTGACAGAGAGTGTTCATATACTCGATGGTTAACGCGCCTGTTGGTACGACCGATGTAGCTTTGTGGGCAATCGCGACATGATATTTCGTAAACTCCTCGATCCTCGTTAGGTACTTTGTCTTTGGGGTTACCGGTTAAGTTGCCTATAGTTTGAGTGGTGTTGAAGATAGTCTTTATTTGATGTCTTTGTAAAATCCGTGCTATTTTGTCAGTGACTCCTCGAATGTATGGAAGTACGGCTTTTTGATGTTGTTGTTCTGTTTCTGACGGGGTTGGTGTGATTGGGGGTTGTTGAGATTGATGAATTATACGCGCAATGTGGTCCGGATGATAACCGTTGTGTCGAAGGATTTGTTGAAGATTATTAAGTTCGTTTTGTCTATTGTCAATATCTGTTAAACGAATAGATCTAAGAGTCAAAGATTTCATTACAGAACTCATCCGGACCACATTGCGCGTATAATTCATCAATCTCAACAACCCCCAATCACACCAACCCTGTCAGAAACAGAACAACAACATCAAAAAGCCGTACTTCCATACATTCGAGGAGTCACTGACAAAATAGCACGGATTTTACAAAGACATCAAATAAAGACTATCTTCAACACCACTCAAACTATAGGCAACTTAACCGGTAACCCCAAAGACAAAGTACCTAACGAGGATCGAGGAGTTTACGAAATACCATGTCGCGATTGCCCACAAAGCTACATCGGTCGTACCAACAGGCGCGTTAATCATCGAGTATATGAACACTCTCTTGTCAGTTCGTAAAAAAGATCCGACTTCAGCTCTCGCGCATCACCATATCCAAACAGGGCACTCCATCAACTTCGAGGACAGTAGGACTATCATATCTCTCAATTCTCTTAGGGCATCCACTATTCGCGAAGCCATCGAAATAGAGAAAAGACCTCTCTGTCTAAATAGACGCGATGACAGCACTCGCCTTCCCACAGCATGGACCTCCGTAATTGCCAGATTAAACAAAGCAGACACGCCCACCAATACCCAACCAATCACAACACAGCCTCATCACGTGACATCTTCTTCTAACCCGGCGCTAACTATAAATAAAAGAAGCAGAGCAGACTCAAATTCAGTTCAGTTACCTAGTGACTCTTGGGGAGTAGGCAGATTGAGGCCCCGAGTTCGATCTAGACTCTGAAACTCTTTTTCACTTTTGTCTCTTGATAATGGCTCCAAAGCAGGAGTCGAAACGTCGAGTATTCAGTAAATTCAGACGCGGTTCTCACCCGGAACCTAGCTTAGTTCATATGTATATATGTAGCTCTCTTGATGGTCCGGGTGTTCGTCCGTAGAAAGTTTTGTCCCTGTAAAGGAACGGTCGCCTGACGTTTAGCCAAAATCTCACTTGGCATTTTCATAAGGCTTTTCCTCTTCTTCCAACACGAAGGGTGGCTGCAGGTCGTTCTCCGCTTGGTCTGCTCTCCGTGGCGTCTGAAGTGGAAGTGTACTTCAGTCCACTTCAGACGCCACGGAGAGCAGACCAAGCGGAAACGACCTAGCCGACGATCTCGGATACGAAGTAGTCCGGAAAGGTCCGAACCTGCAGCCACCCTTCGTGTTGGAAGAAGAGGAAAAGCCTTATGAAAATGCCAAGTGAGATTTTGGCGAAACGTCAGGCGACCGTTCCTTTACAGGGACAAAACTTTCAACGGACGAACACCCGGACCATCTAGAGAGCTACACATAGTTCCGTCCGTGCCAACTTGTTTTCAAACATCTATATATGTATATATATATATATATATATATATATATATATATATATATATATATATATATATATATATATATATATATATATTGTTGGTTAAGTCATTTATTAATTTGTTTTATTCGTCTACAATCCTAAAACTGCTGCTTGCTGTTTTCCAAGGAGTTAAATTTATCTCTAAATTATTTGGCCAAAAACAAACGAAAGAAATTTATCATTTGTTTACCACATAGCTCCAAATTTAGCCAGTCATAGAACATAATAAACATTATTATCTTATTTCAAGATACCGCAAGTATCACATCAAATGTTGGCAAAACTTTTGTTGTGATAAATAACCTTGATTGTGAATATGTTAATAAACATTTAATTAAGAATCTGATGTTAATCTAACTACTTAATCAATTCTTTTGTAATTGATTTTTTCCAATTCAATAGCGTGGTATTTTTATATGGGAAAATGAAGTTTATTAATATTAGGTTTATTACTTACTGGATAAGTGACGTGAAAATCATACTTTTTTCACAGGCCTTTTATTATGTAACATCGAATCGAATTTCGAATCTGTGACAGACGCCTGTTTCACAGCTTTTTGAATTAAACTTAAACTTAATTTTTTTTTTGTAAATGAATTTATCAACCTCTATTTTAGTTAGTTAGTGAATGCACCATTTAATTGGAGTAATTTTTGCGATTTTAAGTTAAAAAGAAGTACATATCTATTTGCTATACTTATAAGATAACTATTTGTTTTAAAATATTCTAGTTTTAAATCATTTATTAGAACTTCCCCGAATAACTTTAGCTTTTATTTCTGACGATAAATTTTTTCTCTGAAAAGGCCTACCACATTTCAGTTTTCAGAAAATCGCTGAAAAGGGTTTGCAGAAAAAATTCTCTGTGCACCTCAATTAGGTTAACCTAGCTGTATGTTTTTGGGGTCGCTGAGTCCGAATCAAAAGTCGATTCATCGAATTAACGTCAATTTAAGGTCAAAATGAGAGAAAATTGTCTAATGTAGGAATAACGCTCATATTCACGGTGTTCAAAAAGTCCGAATACGGTTGATTTACTCAGTGGGAAAGCATTTTAGAGGAAAAAGTTAAATGGAAAACTTATAATGTTTTTCCCCGGTTACCCAATGTCCATGTCCGTTTTGACCTTGACTATGACCTTGAAGGTCATATCAAGGTCAACTCCATTTTTTTATGTAGAAAATGAAAAGAGCGAAAAATTTCACGTCCAGATATTGCCTTGACAATTTTTTAGACATGACCTTGATGGTCAGTGAAGGTCAAATTGTGGTAAAGCATGATTAGGCTCCGAGCCAAGAGGACTTTCGGGGAATACGGTGAAAAATTAGTTTTTGAGGTTGCTGGTAACAAATCTGAGGTCATTTATTGAAAGCTCATCAGATTTTGACCCTGACTATGACCTGGAAGGTCATATCAAAGTCAAGTAGATTTTTTCAAATGGGACCCCATTTTGTTTATGTCGGAAATTAGAAGAGCGAAAAATTTCACGTCCAAATATTGCCTTGACAATTTTTTTGACATGACCTTTATGGTCAGTGAAAGTCCAATTGAGGTAAAACATGATTAGGCTCTGAGCCACGAGGACTATGGCGGAATAAGGTGAAAAACTAGTTTTTGAGATTGCTGATGACAAATCTGAGGTCACTTATTTATCATCAGCAACCTCAAAAACTATTTTTTCACCGTTTTTCCCCATAGTCCTCGTGACTTGGAGCTTAATCATGCTCTACCTCATTTTGAGCTTCACTGACCATTAAGGTCATGTGAAAAAAATGGTCATGGCTACATTCATTTCCGACAAAAAAACTGGTCCCATTCGAAAAAATCGACTTACCTTGATATGACCTTCAAGGTCATAGTCAAGGTCAAAGCGGACATGGCCATTGGGTAGTCGGGGAAAAATTCTAAATGTTCTCCATTTAACTTTTTCCTCTAAAATCCTCGCCCACTGAGTAAATCAGCCGTACTCGGACTTTTTGAACACCGTGTAAAACTATAATTTTTTTGGGGTCGCCGAATCAAAATGAGCCATCCGATAAAGGTAAGATAATGAGTAAAAATCATCATTTCTAGACATCTGTCACTACTAAATATTGTTCATTCTTGTAGATTAATGTTCAGTTTTCAACATTTCTTTGAATTTTTTTAGTATTTTTCATTTATTTGTACATATTTTTGTCTTGAAATGACCTGGTCGACTGTCCAATGAAGTTACATGAACGTTTCTTTTAGATTCAGCAACCTCAAAAATGTAAAGTTATGATGATCGTTCTCACATTAGAAGTTTTAACAACTCATTTTGATCTACAAATGACTTTGACCCTGATCTCACGGATTCAAATCGACCTTAGTTTCTTCTTCCTCGTCATCTTTTGGATAGGTAGGTAATTGATTTATTCAAAATGAATACCCAGTCTTGTTTGAATATGATATTTTATGTGTATGTATCTAATAACTGACGAGGTGCGATTATTTCTATCAATTATTTGCATTTAGGTGGTAACTAGGTGATTGCTTATATAGTACTTATTGTGTTGAGTTTTGAGTTATTTTCAACTTTGTATTTATCTTTATTAATATTTTATTACTTTAAATTTGTGTCATTTAATTTTTGATCATTTTTTAATTAATATTTTATATTTTGCCCAATTTGAGACACCAAAATAAAAGGTAAAGAAAGCATTTTGAAAACAGAAGTGAAATTAATAGAAATTGCTATGCTGAAGCTTTGCCAGCTGTCAGGTAAAATTATGAGAAAAAATAGTGACTTGATTAGAATTAACTTTACAGTTACATAATACAATTAAATCATTTATCTCATAATTGACTTCACCACATGTAAATAAATATCCAAACTCGTTCTATGCAATACTGATATTGAAATGTTTGTACATTTATGTAACGTTATGTGTATAATACGTATTTTCATATGTTTAGAGTTAGTTTGCGATGAATAAATATTAAGAGATCTTTGATTTTTCAGCTGTTCCATTGAGCCCTCTTCATCCAAAAAATATCCTTCTTTACTACGCCAATGATTGTGATTCCAAACTGATAATTACAACTTCAGAATATGTCGATCTTATGCAAAGGGTTTCGAAAATCTCTCACGCCAGACTACACGTACTTGACGACAAACTAAAGCTTAATTCTGTGGAGAAGAATGCTACATCTCAAGCTGACATGGAAGGGGGATTGCCGTCTGAATTTTATGATACCAGCAAGGCCATGATCTTATATACGAGTGGATCTACTGGATTACCGAAAGGTAATAATATTTTCTTTTTCAATATTTTGATTTACTTGTCAAAAGAATAAGTTTATTCCAAGTCTTTTCTGTTCTTTTAAAGAGTTTGAATTATGCTGGCGAACATGAAGTTAGCGTTTAAATATACAATTAATCTTGCATGATAATTCTTCCTTCCCTCTATCTATTTGTGCTAAAACTATGTAAGTTTAAGATATTATTAATTTATTTCTGGATTCATAAATCTCGAACGATATCTTAAAATAATTTTGTACATTAACCTTGAACCGGCTGATCTTGATACCGCAAAAATAACTTTTTTAAAATAAGTATATCCCATTGTCGGATTCTATTGCGTTTTAATTTGAAGTCAATTGTGTTGATCTCTTAGAAATATATTACAGAAAAAGTAATTTCTAAAGAGGTAAACAAATGTATTTGTACAATGTATCTCGTGTATATAGAATAAAGTTATGATTCATATTAAAATAAAATTAAAAGGCACAAACTATGGAATAAAATAAACAAATTACATATTTTCATGTAATGAATAGAAAATTATATTGTTGCGAATTATTGTACGTTTCGAATTACATACTGGTCGGCCAATTAATGATAACTTTATTCAATAATGAATTCTGAAAACAACATCAAAATACAACACAAAACACATATTATACATTTATGCTGTTTCCCAATTACCGCACAACTGCTCACAATGCGATACAATGCCCACCATTAACTGTTCCAATTACGGCACTGACTCGCACAAGTGGGCACAAGAAACAGCTGTGCCTTCGGATGTTTTATGTAAGTTGACCAAGTTAACATAAAACCTTATCATAAAACATGAAATATGTTCCCAATAACGCCCGAAAATTGTGGAACTATGCAGCACAATGTCACTTTGTGCTCTGCTAATTGGAAAACTACCAAAAATTACAATCTGAGGTATACTTTCAACCATAAAAACTCTTAGCGCTTATACTTCTGAAGGTAGCTTGCAATGCACAAATATCGTGCCAAGACTAGAAAGAGATGCAGTCAAGGATTCACTTAAATACAATACTCCATTTTGGATTTTTTTTCTCGATCTGAAGCGTGAATAGTCATTTTGTTTATGGCACAATTTATTTCGATTTCGCATCACTAAGTCCTTCTCACTAGTTGAATGGTACCCGAGGCATGTGCCTCACTTGCCCCAACCTATGTACGCGATAATTTCTGGATCCCGATAGGGTGTGGCAGAACTACCGGAAAGGCTCGAAAACTCTTCGGGAAATGCTAAGAATGAATTAATTATCTTGAAGGTCATTTGAATGTCGATTTCAAAACTTCAAATGAAAATTCTTACTTTGGACCCAGTAAATGGAAAGAGTGTACAATTTTACGCTCAGATATTAACTTGAGTGATCTACATTTTTGTCCGTGTGTCAAACTACTTTAACTGGTTAGTTAACCACACGGCGCTAAAAACTTCCCATTTCCGGGGTAAAAAATATGGATTTCCGTTTGAACCATTTGACCTCAAATGACAGTGCAGGTCAAATCCGAGGTCACCATCGTAAAGCCGATTGAAATCCTCAATTTATCTTCTAAACATTTTCCGGAGAAATGCACTCCCGAAGAGCTTTTGAGCCCTTTCGCTAGTTTGACCTTCAGTGGTCACTCAAGGCCGAAATAGGGATCACTCATGGTCATATGTGAACCTAAAATTTCTCATTCTTTACATTTTCGAGGTCAGAAGTTTTGAAGTCGACTTTCAAATGACGTTCATTTACAACCCAAGATCACGTTTGCCGGAAAAAAATGCATGTCGAATAGGTCTATAACCCTCCCGGTAGTTATGATAAGCCCTCTACATTTTAGTAATAAAAGGTATTATGCTGGACCAAAACTTCAAAATATTTGTGGTCTTTTTTACAGGTGTAGTATTGTCACATAAAAACATACAGTGCCAGGTCACAACACTATTGGATGCATGGAAATGGTCGTCGAATGATGCTATCTTGCATACACTTCCTCTTCACCACGTCCACGGTATAGTAAACGCTTTGTTGTGTCCTCTATATATTGGAGCGAAGACAGTTATGTTGAAAAAGTTCAACGCGAATACAGTTTGGTCCTACCTTTTGGGAGTTGGTGCTAAACCGGATGAACGGAAGATCACCGTTTACATGGCAGTTCCTACTATATATGCAAAACTTATTGATGAGTATAAGAGAGTCTTTAAGGATGATCCGAAAATGGTCGAATACATCCGAAATACTTTGAAGAACAAAATGAGATTGATGGTATCAGGATCTGCTCCTTTGCCAGCTTCTATTTTCAACAAATGGTTAGAGCTATCTGGACACAGTTTATTAGAACGGTAAGTGTGAAACCTAAAAAATTTTGTTTGCTTTTGAATATTTGTACTGTTCTATAAACATCAACAGAACTTCAGAACTTAAATTCACCCAGTCCTGTTATTTCTTTTAGATCAATTACAATTTTTAAATTCTTTTGAAAGAACAAGTTCTTTTTAAGTTAATATTATTCCATCATGAATTTAGTGAATACAATTGTCTCCCGATATTCCATGTAAATTTAGTGTTTTTTTTTCTTTCGTTTTTTTCTCATTTTCTACTAAAGGTATGTCTGTGTGTTACTTGGTTTTATTAGAGTTATTACTGTTAAGTTTGTTTCAAATTTTAATGATCACCTATCCATTTAAAACAGGCATGAATTGTTGGTGTTTAAATTGGAGATATTAATACACAATCAAAATTGTCTTTTTTATCATAGTTGAGCATTGGCATGTCTCATGGAAAATAGAAGACTTTAGGGTCACAAAATAAGAACATCTTTATTCGCTGTTTTCTGAATGATAATTGTGGCATCTCTAGTTTTTCTTTTTCTGAGTTCTTTGGGAATAACACCACATAAACTTGAAAGTCTCTATATTTCAAAAGTCCAATGTCAAATTGTGATTATGATATTTGTCATTGTGCATCCTCTTAATTTTTAAAATTTTTTAATTTCTTATTGAATTTGTGTTAATACCACTGAAAACGAGGTCTGATTTAGACATTGAAACGTTTGGACTTTTGAAATATACAGAGTTTCAAGTTTATGTGGTGTTATTCCCAAAGAACTCAGAAAAAATAAAAATATTTATTCGCCATTTGAGTCATTTCAAGGTAGATATAGTCATGGAACACAGTTGTCTTTTCTGGTGACTTCTGGTGACTCTTCTTTGGATGCATGTTGATTGTTTTGTATAAGAAGTTCTAAGCCCTCTGTTAATGCTTAAGGTACCCGCCAGTCTGCCTTCATCTTGCTGATGTGGTGTAACAGCATTAGCATTATTCTAATCTATTAAATTTCACAGGTGTTTAATTGTTTTTCAATGACATAGTTGCACCACATAACATAACAAATGTGTTGTTGGCATTTAGTAAAAATTCTTAAAGATGTCTAAAGTTGCAGAACACATAGTATGGATTAGTGTGATTTTCGAAAAAACTAAAAAAATTTACTGTCTGAAATCTACAAAATGAGAGCTTGATCACATTGATTGGTTAATTACTAATTTGTATAATTTTCAATCATTTCTAGCTATAATTTAGACAACGTTAGGCATTTGACATATTTGGTGAATGCAATAATTAATAGTTTGTGGGGTTGTGGCGAAACGTAGCTGTAGGTAGTGACAGTTCTAATAAATATTGTTTACTCCGTTAATTCTCGTATTACTACTGTAGAAACTTTAAATAAAAAATTACTGAGTATTAGTTATGCATTTCAGCTATGGAATGACTGAAACGGGAATGGTATTCTCCAATCTTTATGACTCTCAAAGAGAACCAGGTTATGTTGGTGTACCGCTACCAGGTATATCGGTAAGATTGGTTGAAGAAGGTGAAAATTCAGAAGACCTGAAAAATATCCTGGAATGTACGAATGTTGACGGTGAGATGTTCTTCGCAAACAAATTATATAAAAGTGAAAATCATAAAGGTGAGAACGATAACAATAATCTACTATAATTATTATCATAGGATTTGACGGAATTCGTTTCTGTTTAGAATTATTTCACGTCACAGTTGTATGTGAAATAGCTTTCACATCGTTTAGTTTTAACGTTCCTAAATTTTATATTGGTCTGTTATGTGTCCTGTTATTAACAACAACATTTATGGCGCCGCCAATACCATGCAGCTTATGTTTTTGGGTAGTAGGAACTTTCAAAAATTCATTTCATGACATTCGATTTAAGGTTAAGAGACGCTACAGTTGTTTTGTTTGAACGATGGATACAAACGAGTTTCCCATTTTAATGGGAAAAATACCGTTGAAACGCAGCAATACTGAACTGTTGTATTCCAACATAAAGTGAAGTTGTCAGAGATACCTGTATTTCTAAAGTTATCAACAGATATCGTGTTCAAAACTGTGCATGAAAGTAATAAAGGGTATTTTAAGGATCGAAATTTTTATTGAATTTGGCTTATTATTGAAATCCTCAGGGTGTTTTATCATCTCAAAAATATGCTTCCAGGGGTAGAGCACCTGTGTATATTAGCTACTGTTTGAGTCATGATAAAAAAACGTGCAAAATTAAAAAAAAAAGATTAAAAATGTTATATTTTTTGTCAGTTCCTTTTTTAATAAATTAAAAATAAAAACAATACGTTACAGATTGTCAAACCTGTGAATTGATTTTGGTAAATAGATGTTATACAAAAAATTATTGCAGAAAAATTTAAAGGTGTAATCCGTAAACTTATTGTTTGTTATTGTCAAATGTTTTCATAATATATATTTTTTCAGTCAATAAAAAAAAACGGCGAATTTAAATAAATCAAACGATGTTTCAAAAGAGCATAAACTGCCTAGTGGAATTACTACTGTTAGTAATCCGACTAGACCAGCAAAACAGCTTAGAAAACGGTTTATCTATTGAAAGCGGTTGTGAAATTGAGAGCTTTCAGAGCACACATTGATGTTTTGAAAATTAATATTTCATCTTTCTAAGCTGTTTTTAAAATAATTTGGTTCAGTATCATGTCGGTTCCTTATATCTAAAGAATTACAGAGGTATGTCTCTCATATTTTCAGGTGAACTATTAGTCCGTGGTAATGGCGTTTTCAAGGAGTATTACAACAGAGCTGACACCACAAGAAACGAATTCACCATAGATGGTTTCTTCAAAACTGGAGACATGTGCGAATACTCTGCTGAAAAGAAGAAGTTCAAGATGTTAGGCCGGAAATGTGTTGACATTATTAAATCTGGTGGCTATAAAATCAGCGCATTAGAAGTTGAATGTCAACTTTCTCAACATCCAGGTATTAAGGAATGCATTGTAATAGGAATAGATGATGAGAAATATGGCCAAAAAATCGCTGCTGTTATCGTACCAACTGAAAAAGAACTTACCTTAAAAGACGTAAGAGATTGGGCAGCCGATAAAATTCCAAAATATTCTATACCTAGCGTGCTGAAAACAGTGGATTCGATACCCCGAAATGCCATGGGAAAAGTTAATAAGAAAGAGATTGTTAGACTTTTGTTTTGATATTAATTATAGATTTGTGTTCTATTTCTGATATCTCTAAGAGAAGAAACTTGTTTTGGTTTGGAGTATGAGTTATATACCAGAATATTACCAGGGGATTATTTGTTTCTGTGTTATTATTTTTATGGAGTGATTGTCACCTTAATTATCTTTATTTTGAATGATTTATTTACTTATACAAATGTGGAGTTTTAGGAGTATATATTCAAAAACACTGAATTTTTAAACAGAGCACTGTTACTTGAGTACTGTTTTAACTCAGATACATTTTTGTCACCATTTAATTCTATAAAGGTGTAATTCAAAAAATATGTTAGTCAAACTTAGGTCAAGACTGTCACCTGTTCTGAGTTACCAAACGTTTTTTTATGATTAATCTATTGTATATTTTTAATATGTTATCATTTATAAGACTGTATTCTACTAGAAATTTTTCTTAAGTTGTGCCATTGGAGTATTAATATAAATATTTTTAAAATGTGAGTCTTATTTATACATTCATGTGCCACATTCATAGGTCAATAATTACACAGGCCAACACATTGACACCGATTATTTTGCCCAGAATTCAGGTTTGGCTGCACGTCGGAATTTAGAGATATCCTAACCTAAATGCAAAATCACCATTTTTGCCCATTTTTGAGATTATACAGGGTGTTTTGCAGAAGATTCGCCAAACATGGTGTGCGGAAACACCTTGTATATAGACAACAGATTTTTTTCATAAAAAAATACACACAGCATCTCAAAGTCTTTCACTTTCGAATGGTGTTGAGTTTGCTCAAATATATTTTTAACACTTAGATGAGAAAAGGGAGAAATTCTTGAAACCAAGAGAGCGTAATTATCAGGGAAGATGGGGTGAAAGGATGATGGCTGACTACTTGTCAACGTCGTCAGTTGCATAAGCAATCATTTGAAGTAAACCGACGTTTTGCTAAATACATTTAAAAAAAACAAAAACCGACTTGAAAAAAGAAACTAAAAAGCATGAAAAAATTTTTTGCTACAATAATTAAATAAAACATATTGCTTTATATACCGTACATCGATTTTTTTCGTCATCCTGGATGAGAATAATGCTTTACCTTGTTTCGCTCAGGGACGGCGTAGATAAATTTTATAACAATATCATCGATACATCGACGGTCTCAGATTTCAAATATCTATGGCAACCATCGATATTTTTTGACAAACGTCGATGTTTTTAAAATAACCTTTGCATCCCTGCCTATCACTATAATGTTTCGAACCGTTCAAATGCCATAAAGTGGCCAGAGACCAGGAAGGCGGGTCAAACTCGATAAAAAAATCTACTGGGGCACACGACTGTTTTAACGTGTATGTCAGCTTCTAAATTTTGGAATTTTGAATACCGAGAGATTTTCTTTTTTGAGCTATTGAGCTATTGGTCGGTTGAAATATCCCCCACCTAACGTTTCGTCTAAAACTTTCGCATACATTTTCAAAGGCGACGGTGTGACAGTGGTCTAAGTGATTGATGCGCACCTGGGTACTCACTATTTGAATACTTTAACTGAGCAACTTTAAGACGTGTTCGAAACTGCCGCACTTGCACGGTGCTGAACTGAGGCCGACATTGAATTTTTAATTTTTTCACGTCCTATTTATTTATAACTATATATATTGTTCAAATTACACTTAGTTTTATTCGAATCGATTAGTCTAAATAAACTCTATAAACACACAACTGAATCAGCGTACTATCTCATGCCAGTCCTCAGTTTTATGCAGTGTACTTCCCCTGATGAGGCCCTAATGGTTTTGTAAATTATTAAGGTATGAAGATATAGACCTTTTTGTTAAAGTAAATTTTTCTGAACTGGTACCTATTTTAGTGTGATTTTAACGACGTTTCCCATCAAAAATGATTCTAATATTTTATTAACCGTTTAACACCATGATAACTAGTATTCGTTTATAAGTGCATTCTTCAGCTCTTGAATAATACCTATTGTGTGACTGAAGGTTTTTTATTTTTCCCAATATTAACAGTATATCAATTGCCGTGATAGGTATACATTAATTTAACTTTTAGATTGTGTGTAAGAATAGTATATTCCTAACCAAAAGACAGATTTATGTTTAGACAGGTCGTAGTTATTTTAACATTCATTAATTCAATCCACATTTCACTGAACTGGATAATCAACAACTCTATGCAACAGTTAATTTTTCTGTAAATTCGAAGTACAGAACTCGTAAAGTTCATTTTACAAATGACATTCAAAAGCAGTGGTTTATGTATGTATTGCTAGGTTTCTGCGGCTATAATTATGACCTGGACTAGGTTCCGTGTGAGAATCGCGTCTATATTTGTGAAATACTCAACATTTCGGGCCCCTGCGATGGGGCCATTATCAAGAGACAAAAAAGGAAAAAAAAAGAGATATGTTCAGACTAGTTCGAACTCTGGCTCTCAATTTGCATATTACCCAAATATGTCTAGGAGACTAAATTAAGTGTGAATCCAACTGCTTTATATATTTATAGTTGTTGCTCGGTTAAGAGGGGATGTCGCCTGATGATCATGTGTTAGGAAAACGAGTGCTCTTGTAAGGTTCGTTAATAAAGAGGGGTTGTTTCTCTATTTCAGTAGTTTCATGAATCGTGGAGACTAAAAGAATTGAGTAATATAATAGTCCTGTATCTCGGGGGCTATTTGATGTAGAACCTTCTGAGGAGAAATTTATAAATACGGGAAGCCGATGAAGGGATTCATTTCAGTATTCGGTTGCCGTCTAGTAAACAACAGGTGTTCAAGATTAATCGTAAACAGTGTGAATATAAAATAAACTATAGTAAGTTCGGCTGAGTGTGTAAATAAATCCAGGAACCCAAAGTGTATAATAAAAACAGTACAATATGGTATTATAAAGAGAGAATTAATTTATTTATTGATTAAAGAGGTTTATTGACTTTTATTATTCTCAGTTTTTAAGAAAAATTTATGGAATATTAAAATCTTATTATGTCTTAGTGCAATTTGATGAACTGGCAATTTTATTCAATGCGTCTTTATTCCAGAAGTAAAATATTATAAAAATATAAAAAATAATGTCTTAAATAGAAAATCGTCAAAAAATGGAAATGCACATTACCATTAAAGCTTCAAATGAAACAAGTGAGAAAATATTTATTTAAATGTGTTAATTATACATAATTTTTTACATGAATTGGTTTACTTAGTTTCATTAGTAGTTTTTTGGCAATGTGTCTTTCAACCTGTTCGTAAAATATATTTTTATTTTTTGATATTATATTTCCGTACGTTTTGTGAAATTCTAATTCGGAGGCCGGACCCGTCCTTTTAGTACTTAACTTCGTATGCTTTCATGTAGCAACAGTATAACCCGCCCCTCTGACTTTAATAGAAATGAATTAAAAATTTTCAATTAAATTATCACACAAATTTTTGGTTACTAGCTATTCTTTAAATTTTAAATAATCTACTAAATGTATGTAAACTGTTTCTACACAAGATATCTACAAATAAACAATGAAATTTTGTTCTACAACCTGCAGAAAACTCCAAAAACTCTTTAAATTAAATATAATAGCATTATATTCATTGAATGAAAACAATCAAGTTCGTTCCTAGGTGACGCCAAGTGTAAAATTTGTAACATTTGAGAACAGAAGTCGGCATACCGTTATATGTGTATCGTGCTTCAGGGGTGGAGTTCCTGGGGAGGGTTGGGCTTTCATTTTTTAAAGTTCGCTAATTATTTTTCTGTTTGAAAGTAGGTACTTCAGGGTTCAGGGATTAAGTTCTGATGATGGGATCTATGACAAAATAATGGATTCTTCAATTGCTATGATTACACAAACAAATGCTATATGAGTCTTAGTGCATGTTATGTATGTATAATATACACGGGCAGATCCAAGTGGGGCTAAGGAGCTGAACCCCCCCCCAAATTATCTGAGTGGTGTAACGTGTAAAAATTGTAGCCCCTTGACTAGTCTTATGTTTTGGTTGATGGAGATTATGTACCTCTAGTACATGGTGGAGTTGCTGTGGCTAGAGTTGTTTTATTTTGTAGGCTCTTTGAACCACTTGGTGTTCTTGTGCCTTTTTGAGTACCTTGTCCGTTGTCTGTTCGACTTTTTGCTAAGCCGGCGATATCCAGGACAATACTTTTTGTTAGCACAGTAGAATGTCAGTTAAGTTTGATGCCATCCATAAAATACTTTTCTTCTTAAAAATCTGTTAGATTAATTCATATCCTCTAATTCGTAATTTATCGGACGCCGCCCCTGTAATGTAAAGATTTATGCATATTTGGTTCATTTGAGTAGGGAGATTTTCTGATTCGAAAAACGCAAACTCGGGAAGAGAGTGAAGCCGTGCCTCGCTGTTGTGCGATCTCTGAAGGCACTAAAATGGCGTTCCCTTAAGTTAGTTGTTCGATTTTTCTTCGTCAATAAATGATGGCTGATTAGTGGTATTATTTGGTGAAGAATACCATTTTAAAGAGGCGTTGATGCTTGAGATTTCTTTGGCTAAGATTAGCCCTTCGTTGTGAAAGTAAGCAGAGCAATTTTAGCGAAATATATTCGTCACGTGCAAATTCTATTTTAGGGTCCTAGGGCGGATTTTCCCTAAGGAAGATTTTATATGGTGGATTTGTTTTACGGTGAATTTTTAAAGTTAGAATTTTCTGCGTTTTGGGGCTGCTATTTTCGAGATGAGATTTTGAAGTAATTATTTGGTATGGAACCGGTTTAATCATTTAGATGAAATTCAACTGAAGTCCAGTCGGTGATGAATTAGTTGGAGATATTTGGCTTTGAGATTCCAGGAATAAGAACACAGTACAATAGTCAGGTCAATATTATAAGAGATAGTAAATTTCAGAAATGTTTAAGAAGTTAAGGTTTTAATTTGTCGACAGATTATACCATTGTACTTCTTAATCAAATCATTTTGATTAGGTGATTATTGATGAGTACATTTTTTGTAGATTTCAGGTAGAAATTTTTTTGTAACATCTATATTTTCACTATGATTTCTACTCTTTAGGTGCATTTATTAGATTGTCTTAATTTTTTTGAAACAAACTTCTTATCTCGATTTTTTGTACTATATATTTTCTGTTTGATTTTTAATCTCTGTATTTACATTTTGCATATTTTTTTATATACCTAACCTATCGATTATAAAAGAATTTTTGGAAGCACCATTGAAAGTATTGAATACACAAATTTTTTACCATTTAAGGGTCTCATAAGTGGAGAATATTAGCAGTTTGTTCTTAAGAAACATAACAATATCACTATAGTCGGTGTGAATTACATCATAACCGCATACTATTTT
The DNA here is from genome assembly GCA_034190945.1 of Octodonta nipae. Lineage (NCBI taxonomy): Eukaryota > Metazoa > Arthropoda > Insecta > Coleoptera > Chrysomelidae > Octodonta > Octodonta nipae. The sequence continues at coordinate 35,447,162 of CM067217.1, read as the reverse complement.
TTGGTTTTTAAAGGTATGTTCACTTAAAGGTTTTCAACCAAATGGCGCCCTGAATAAATTTAAATTTTGTGTTTTACGACCTTTTGTTCCCCGATGAACAGCAGCCGCCTAGCACATGTGAGCAAACCAAGGTAGGTTTTATGTTGATTTTTGAGTTTTCCAAATTTAGGATACCAGGTTTGGGTCACAGTGGTATGCTTATTTAGTGTTTATTGTGCTAAAGCTAACCTTCAGTGAAAACTGTTCTTCCTGTTTGATAGAACTAAAATATTGACGATAATATGAATGTTTTTGATGGTGAAATAAAATGCTTTAAATTATTAATTGGCATTGTAAACTTGAAGCGGTAATACTGTCGAAATGATTAGTATAACGGAATTTCATTAGTTTGTTTGTTCACTGGGATTTCTCTACTTACCTGATACAAATTCAATTCTTTTACGGAAAAGGAGTGAGGAGACAACATCCAAACGAACAAACAGAAAGTCTGGTAATATTTTCCGTAAAAGTTGTATTTCATTTATGCTGTATATTCATTACCTTGTTTTACCAGTTAATGCGTAATTATAAAAATACAAATATCGATTAATATTTATTTGATAAAACACATGTTAATAAAAATATTATAGGCATTAGATAAATATTGTATTTAATTAAAGTTGGAATATGATTGGTAACCGCTAATGTAACTCACTGCAGCTTCATATAAGAATCTGTACTGGTCCTGGAAATATAAATTAAAGAATGTACAATAAATTTTACACACATTATGTATTCTAATTTCAATAAAGCATTCTCCATATTTGTTAAAATGTAAATATACTAGTACAAGATGCCGACTTAGGTCGACCTACTCTCCTCATTTTTATCAATTAAAATATATATATATGTACATATATATATATATATATATATATATATATATATATATATATATATATGTGTGTGTGTGTGTGTGTGTGTGTGTTAGGTGGTTTCCGGGAATTCATCCGCGTAGTTGATAACTGATCCCTGCCGGGATCGATGGCGACGTTTCGGCAGAGTCACATCTACCCTCTTCAGGTCGGTTCGCATAATTCTGGCAGCCTTCTGCTTTCGCTTCTAGTTACTCGAGTATTCGTAATTTTACCATCGATCCCGGCAGGGATCAGTTATCAACTACGCGGATGAATTCCCGGAAACCACCTAACACATTTAGTGCCCGCGAAAACTTAAAAACATATATATATAATATATATATATATATATATATATATATATATATTATATATATATATATATTATATATATATTATGAAATATAATATATAGTTCATACCTAAAAACAAACAATGATCATGTTAAGCGAAAAAGAAATAGATTTAACAACCCTATATTTATTTAAAATAATGTTTGCAGGATATGAAGAGAAACAAACATTCTATTCGATGTGAAAATGCAAAATTAAATCTACCTAGGAAAGAAAACTAATTATAATCAACTTATGGTCAGAAGAAATGCGGATGTAGCTACTGAAAACTTAGATATGCATTGAAACAGACGAAAAATGATAGAGCACCAGAGCATGAATAGTGATAAAAATGATATAGGAAGAGTAAGGAGAAATTTTAATAAAAATTTGTGAACTCTTCAAGTCATGTCTGTCAAAGGGAGAAATATCAAAGACCTGGAATAAGCAAATATGATATTAACAGACAAAAAGGGGGATAATTAACGAATCTTGAATACTGTAGACCCATAAGCCTTATATCCCGATTATATAAAACATTCACTAAAAACTAAACAATTGGAAGAATAGCAACCAATCGGACAACCTGGCTTTAGAATCCGTACTGATAATAAGAATGTTAATCGCGAATTTCGAAATAAATCTGGCATTTGTCGATTTTCAATAAACTCACTCAAATCAGGACCGAACAATCGGTGATTAAACTAAACGTGTTACAAAGAGCAATATAGCGCCAACAATATTAAACAATAGAAAAAGAGGGCAATAGAGAATGTAACAGGCTATATCACTCGATAAGGAACTGTTTCTTTCTAGTATGGTCACTATATTTGTGCATTGCAGGCTACCTCCAGAAGTATAAGGATAACAAAAGTAAACAAATGTTGCTGAAGTAATAGCAGAACAAATGTCGAACGTAATGCTGTGTCCCAATACAAACGGGATATGGGCGGTGCGATACGTCAATGTGATAATTAAAACTTCAAATAAAGCCTAAAACAAACCAACTGAACAATCCGACAACACAAAATCGCTAAAAATCGTACAAATTAATTTTCCAGTAAGGACAAAATGAATATTTTTATGTGTTTGCTAGTTTGCGCAAATCGCGTTGACGTGGGACACAGCCTAACCGCGATATACGCGATGCGGGCGGTGCGTTGCGTCAATGTGATAGCCGCAATCTATAAAACACATGAAAAGCATTGATGTTGCCGTTAATGGAACACATTGCCTATTTCAGCTACGCGACCGAGACAAGCGACAAGAGACGCGCGACCGCGACAAGAGACGCGCGACAGCGACAAGAGACACGCGACCGCGATGAGCGAAAGGTTCACTTTGAGCTACGCGACCGAGACAAGCGACGGCGACAAGAGACAAGGAGGGTGCGACACGCGCACGTCTGCTTTCTATGCAATTATATGAGGCACATTTGAAGCGCGAGACAGAGACGCGCGACTGCGACAAGAGACAACTTTGATGCGACTGCTTCCGAAGCTGTAGTGTCGCTTGTCGCGTGTGGTTTAGAGGTTAAAATGACGGATTTAAATTTTTTTTTGATGAAGACAATCTTCTTATTAATTTAATAGAAGAAAATAAATCATTAAAGATCCTCAGAGTGCATCATATAAAGATGTAAGCGTTAGGGATAATAGGTGGAGGGAGATTTCAATGAAAATAAAAAAACAGTATGTTGTTTATATTTTATTTATTGTATGAATGAAATTAATGTCACATAATTTTGTTTATCTGTTTATGTCTTATTTGTTTATTTGTTATAACACAAACTTTTTGGGGAGTGTGATTTATTATTCTTATATGATGTTCTCCGAAGAATCTAATATATAACATTTTTAATTAAAACTGTAACAAATAAATACATACCGTAATGTGATTGATAATTTTTCTCGTGGTGTTATACCTCCACCTCTATTTTGAATATCTTCTTCAATTAAACTTAATACATAATTTAATTAACTTTGATTTAATCTGAAATATTGCCTAAAATTTTCTACTTCGAGTGATAAGTGGTTATTAATTAATAGACAATAAAAGCTCTCTGTGTTTCTACTCTGGTACAGTGGATTCATTTCACATCGTCTTTTTCTGTATAAATAATACAATAATAAATCATCATCTCCTTGTTCTTCAAGAAGTATTTGGAGTTGTTTTGATGCCATTTTTAATTCACGAATACACGTATTTATGAGGGCCGAACATCTAACCAACTGCTTGTCGCTTAATGTCAGTCGTGTTTCCCAAATAAATACACGCTACGTTGTCTCTTGTCGCTTGTCTCGGTCGCGTAGCTCAAAGAGGTAAAGCGACAAGCGACGTTGTCGCGGTCTCGTGTCTCCTGTCTCTTTTCGCTGTCGCTTGTCTCGGTCGCGTAGCTCAAAGTGTACCGACAGCTTGTATGCCACTGCGTCTGTACAGTAGTGTCGCTTGTCGCGTCTGGTTTCGCGCTTCAAAAATGACGGACTTAAATTCTTTCTGTGAATAAGTCAATCTTCTGATTAATTTAATCGCAGAAATAGATCATAATACTGCATCATATACACGTACGCGTAAATGATAAGTGGTGCTACTCTAATAAGTAGAGAATAAACGTATCTTCTGCATCTAATTTGTGGTAGCCAATGAATCTTGTTTCACAATTATTCTTCATCAAGAAATATTTGGCCTTGCTTCATGATTCATCATTTTTGTCCCTAAAATACCATGGAGGTTTTCTAATAATTTTTCTAATTTTGAAATACAAAAGTGTTTTTCTCGTGGCACAACAATTAATTTTAAAAATATATATTTGTATTCTACCGACATTTGATATATTGGATATCTATAAATTGCCCCCATTATTAATATTAAAGATTTCTTCGTATTTTTCTGTAAATAAAAAAATATTCCAAATAGGTAAACCGACAAGTTTAATTTTTTCCGATTTGCCCCCAAAATGAATATTAGGGGTTTCTCCTTATTTTTGTTTCAGTCTTCTATTTTTTTTTGTCTCTTGTCGCTGTCGTATAACATGATGGGTTAGAAATAATTTAAATTTTATATTTTCCATTTAATTCTATAATTTGCCCCCAAAATAAATATTAGGGGTTTCTCTCGGTCGTGAGGAGCTATAACTCAATTTTTTTTCAAAATTTTCCAACTTAAGTTTCGGAGATAAGGGGGGGGGAATGGGTAAATTTTTTTATATTTTTGTTAATATCTTTTAATTTATTTATTTTAAAAATATGAAAAAAAATGTTTATTTTTGTAATAGCCCTTTAAAAAAAGATGGGAGAAAACAATTTTAATTTTATATTTTCCATTTAATTCTGTAATTTGCCCCCCAGCAAACTAGAGTTTCTCCTTATTTTTCCGTAAACTAGTCAGAACTATGAAAGTATTTTTTTTCAAAACTTGTTTTATAGTCGGAGATAAGGGGGGGGAATGGGTAAATTTCGCTATATTTTCTTTAATATCTTTTTATTTAATTTTTTTTAAAATATGAAAAAAATATATTTTTTTGTAGACCTTTCATTTGATATATTACATGATGATTTGAATTATTTTTTTATTTTAAATTTTTATTTAATTCTATAATTTGCCCCCCAAAATTAATATAAGTTTCTCCTTATTTTTCCTGTAAAGTTCGGGCAACGTTCTATATTTTCTATTTTTTTCGAAATTTTAGGTTCTAGTTTCGGAGATCAGGGGGGGGACGGTCGATTTTTTTAGTTTTTCCCCCCAGGTACCCCTTAAATCAAAATTCTTCTTTTGCGATTGTGCTGATCAAGTCACCAAACTATACATTGATACCAAATTTCAACCTCTTCCGTCCATCTTAGCAGAAAATTGCTGTGATGTGACAGAGGCAGAAATCCTGAGTGATATTATAAGGGTATCCGTATACTGTATATACGGAACCCTAATAAATATAAGATTATCAAATATTTTATAAGGTTTTCTTTTTGAAAGGGTTAAATAACCTCGAGTACCTAAGATGGCTGCATAGAAGGGTACTCTAACGGTTGGTTAGTTAAGAGCGTAACCTGGCATTAACATGAAAACTACCTATTAGTCAATGAAACCATAAACATGGGCGGATCCAAGTGGGGGCGACCGCCCCCACCGAGAGCCCCAACGTTAGTGAATTTAATACTAAAACGAGGTCATCTTAACTTCAAGAGCATAGAAAATCAATCCTATGGGTTTAAACCTCATAAGGACCATTTTTAATGCAATAGTCCTAGAAATATGGTTTTAAAATTAAGTTTAGGTAAATTTAGTACAAAAGCATAGTTTGTAGAGGTAGATTGTGCATCTGAAACGATGTAAGAAAAGTGTAATTTTAATGGTAGTTTTTTAGAGTTTGATTTTTCAACAAAGGTCGTAAAGCATTTTGGGAATGTTGATCGTTGAAAGAAACAGTATTAGTTAGTACGCCGAAGTCGTACGTCGTTGTATTAGTTTAATGAGTTGTAAGAGATTTTTGGGAGCAACGTTTGTAAAATGTTGCTAGTTTAATGTGAAAAAAGTTCGTTTAGTTCAAAAAACATTGTTTATAAAGTATCGTGAATGTAAAACAATTGCTGGAAGAAATGTGATGTAAGTTCATAAAGGTTTTTTTTGGTAGAACTTTCTTGGAAAATGTAATATTAAAAATGGCGTTAGTTACAGCTGCAGTTTGAACATTAGTGAAACGAGTACAGTTGCAGAACCTAGTAAGACTCAAACACAATATTGTATGGTGAAAATTGTGATTGTTGAAATTGACTAAACTATGTTATTGTTGAATTTTGTTGACTGTATCCGCAAATATGAAGGGAAATAACAGATTATGTTACTGCGCTCGTACGCCTAGTCCGTGTTCGATCCGGAGTAAAGCAGCAGTAGTTGCCCCAGGTAAATATGGCTAGATTCGAACCGGATTCGTAAATATGGTGATTCGAGCTGGAAGTAGTAACAGCCTAATCGTAAACATGGTCCTTATTAGAGCCGTTTTAAAGTAACCAGCCCTTTCCTAAATAGCATCTAACGGACTTATAGAAGGTGGAAATACTTTGAGTGCATGTGTTTTAGGTGTAGACAGTAAATATCAAATCAAACAAAAAACTCTTATACCACTATGATCAGTAGGCCTTAATATCCAAGAAAATACAAAATACTTAATAAGAAATTATTGTCAGTGCGGTAATGTCGGTTACGGCAAAATGAATATTTGTAATTTTTATTCAGTAATTGAGTAATTATAATCATTTTGTCGAGAATTATACATTTGAGACATATTTCTGAGACAGACTTTCGTTCTTAGAAAGTAATTTTTGGAAGAAAAATTCGCGCTCTTTTGTCACATCAAGGATTCAAAGTCCGGTGTCTGAGTAAACAAAACTATTAATCTTTGACCGTAAATGTTGATGTGCAAATTATCTTCATCAAGGTGATTCTAGATAAATCCGTTCTAATAATGAGGGGGCAAATTTTGGACGACGAAACCTTTATTGTTATTTTCAGTTAATAACATCTACATGGAGTAGTAGTAGGTTAAACAATCCAAGCTCTGGCTCTCATTGTCGAATATACATTCATATTTTAGTAACCGACAAGTAGAGATTACTTGGATCATTTTCCTGGTAAATATGGAGGAGTGTTTATTGTTTCTAAGATTGCTGATTTGAAATTTTTTGAATTTTCAGTATTGTGAAAACAGTTGTTTCAAAACATCTGAAAGCTTTGAATCTGTTCAATTGAATAAAATTGCTCACAATTTTCGTCACAAATAATCTTTGACAATAGTTAATGGTGCCATCCTAAATATGTGAAACGATTAATATTAACTTATATCTTTTTTTAACAAACTTTTCCTTGCTATTTTCAAGATACAACACCAACCTAGTCATTCTTACCTCATTAGTAACAAACTGTTTCCTAAAATGTCGTATACTTCTTACGGCCTGACACACATCACACTCTTGTTCTAAATTCATCTTGTCAATGACAAACGACAGTGCAATAAACAAACCGCTTGCAGTCGCTCCATCACTGTGAATTAAAAAATATTTTTTTAGAATATTTTTAAAATTATGAGCAAGATTCTGTGGAAGCTCAACCGCATGGTGGCGGCAATGCGTACAAGAGGACAATGGCCGGATTTTAAAGTGAAACTTACGATCTCACGATATCTGGAAATAATTTCACGATTTATGTAACCTAAGTTCAATTGTATGAAATTATGAAATGAAGTTTTAAAAAATTCGAACAACATTGATTTTGACAACTGCCTAAAGTAATAAATCAGAAATATATTGGCTAATTGCATGATAATTTTAATTTTAATTGACAGTCCAGAATTTTGCGGAAAAATGTACCTCATAATAATATCTAAACTATATAATAATATAATTGAATTAAATTGGTTATTTTTAACATTTAACGATTTTTAAGGATTTGCGATTTTGAAAATCTATATTTCATTCTATTTTTACATTCCATTACAGTTTACACATATATTGGAAAACATTTAAAATTGTGTATTTAATAAAAAATACTATTTTTAATTCAAATCGTTGGCGGTCATTGTACCATTGTATGCATTAGCGCCTCCATGCCTTGACCTTCTACTGAATCTTCCTCATATTTGTTGAGTGAAGCATTAAAAGAATGAAGGACATCAATGAAAACTTACTAGCAAGTTACAACTACTGGTTTAATGTTTCTTGACAATATTTCTACTTCCTCTCTGAATGTCAGGAGATCACTTATGTTTTCAGGTAGAACATCATTCGGTTTCCATTTTTTCATACTAAGTATATTGACGTTGAAGACAGTTTCCTGAAAAAATATGATTTGTACCCATACAAACTAGCCTAGTAAAAAGTACTCATTTAAAAGTTTACAAATCCCGAACGAAAATTTGCTTCTATGCCTTTAAGTCATTTGTCTGACCTAGATAGTCTCGAGCAGGGGCGGCTGTCCCTTAAATGCACACATGCGTTGAACCACCAAATTTAATAAGTTATTAATAAGTTTAAAATTCAACACAAAATGTTTAATAAATATCATTTCAATACCAACGAATTTATCAAAAAAACAATTTACTATAATCCAAACTATTAAGTTATATTCGCTGTAAAGAATATTTCGCCGTGCACTTCAGCTAGCGCACGATATAACACGCTTAAAGCCTGAGATAGAAGAAACTTAATGCAAGCTATATGGAGTAATGGCTCTGCTGATATTGACCGAACGGGTAAATACTTCAATACTTCAAATTTTTGTTTACGTGATTTAATTAGTGGTTGCTTTGTTTTTTGTTAACCGACTTCCAAAAAGGAGGAGGTTATCAATCGTTGCGTATTTTTTCGCTTTTTTTTGTATGTATTTTACCTGATTTCTTCTCCTGTGTTGCACCGTTTTGAAGGAATATCGTCTTGTTTAATAGAATATATATCCGGATTGGTGAAACTTCAAATTTTGGAAAAGAATTCTATTGGTAAAGTGATAAAATTTGTGAATGAACACACGCGTGCATGGAAATCGACCAATCTCCCTAATATTTTAGTCGATTTTTCGATAACTCCTTATGGATGAGTATAGTTTTTTAACGTTTAATCTATTAAGGAAGATCCCTAGGTGATCTCATATACTTTTCTGCGACGTGCAACTTGCAGTTTTGCAGAAAATCGCTGAAAATTCCAAAATTCTTATCAAAAATTTCATCGAAATGACATAACGGACATTTCCTCATAAATATTTTAATTCCAACGTAATAGTGCGGTATTTTTAGGCACTGAAAGTTTTAATTGCGAATTTGAAAATTTTCTATGTACATCTCAAGCATATAGGTAGTAAAGCATAGTATTTTCGGCTCCTTAAATCAATGAGTACCAAGCTCGTTTTGTTTGTATACCAGGCAAATACCTATTTAAATGCAAATTTTTCCATTTTGCGAAGACGATGCTTTTGGTTGTCACATTCTCCCGGCCTAATAGAAAATTCAGTGACAACACATGTCAAACTTTAAACTGCTATTTGGTATGTTTATACACAGGGTGTTTAGTTATAGCAAACAAAATCACAAAGTAAAGTGATAGAAGGAGTTGCATTTATATGAAGATTGAAATATAGGACGGACTAGATGATAGTGGTCCGTAGGCAGACGTATATACAGGATGGCTCGAATACAGGGTGGACTGGACGTTTGGTGGTATAAAAATGTTGGAAAAAATGTGAAATAAAAATTATATAGGTTCATTAAAAAACTGTTATATGATGTGGATATAAGCAAATCATATACAGGATGGTTGACATATATGCTGCAGTTGAATTATATTTATACAGTGTGATTAAAAAATTATTTCTTTTATAGCCTATAAGAAGTTGCATAAAGTGTGGAGAGGAATTAATGTTACACAGGACGATAATATAAAATGCAAAAAAATGAACTAATTTATGGGCTAGCCCACAAGGAATACTATGGTTGAAATATAGGACGGATTTGACTCCGTAAATATGGGATGGATTGTACTCCGTCCTATAGAAGACAGCTAACAAATTTATGCTTGTTCGTGGGCAGTCGTATGTACAGGATGGTTGGTACATAGGTTGGAGTGGAATTATCTATAGGATTGTCAAAAAAAGTTGAAAAAAGGTTACATGGCGTAGTCCATAAGGCATAAATATATTTTGGGCTTATTAAGTCAACGCGTACTAGTACATTTTTGTTCGTAAAGATTTACTTGTCAATTTAAATGAGAAAGTATCATTGTGTAATGTTGAGGCTTTCGATGTTACCTGGTTCTGTCTATTAAGGTTATACATACAAAATAAAAAATAAAGAATGAAAACTACCTGAGTTCAAAAATACTAAAAAGTTGAAAATAAAACATTTTTTTAAAAAATATAACCGACTTCTACCTATAACTAAAAAGCTAAAAATAATTATAACAAAATACAACTCTAGCAAATAAATAACACATTCAATGTTCTAGGAAGTAAAAAATGTAAACATTAAAAGGCGCTCAGTCTGTACAAATTAATTACCTACCAATCAAGTATATTTTGAAGCCGGTGCCAAGCAAATCTAAAATCCTTCATTGCGTACTTATTCATCAAACTTGATTGTTGCTTGGCACCGACTTCAAAAATATACTAGATTGGTAAGTAATTAATTTGTACCTTTTAATGTTTACATTTTTTACTTCCTGGGTAGGTACCTAACAACATTGAATGTGTTATTTATTTGCTAGAGTTGTATTTTGTTATAATTATTTTTAGCTTTTTAGTTATAGGTAGAAGTCGGACATAGTGTGTGTGTTTAAATAACTGTGAAAATGAGTATCAACTTACCCATTGACTATATTAAAAACAATATATCGTTTCAAAACAAGATATAAAATTGGCTGGTTCATCTAGGCCATATCTTAATTTAAAATAAGAGTGCAAAACGAGAAATAAAGTATTTACGCGATGTTTTAAAAGAGAAATTTATAATAAAAAGAATTGATTGTGGCGATGTGATCGCCTCAATACTTTATTTTGTTTTCCTTGCAGTGAAGGATTAAAACGTTTCGTAGAGATACCATGTCTCAGGACCGGCTAAATGCCCTTTCTGTGCTTAGTATTATAAAAAGGTCATTGAACATTTTGTTTCCGAAAAAAGTCGACGAATATTTTAATTTATAAAAAATAAATGCAGTATTAGCAAAGCTATTGTTTGTTTTATTGAATTTTTGAATCCTAATATTTGACTAGTAAAGTGCACCACCAGTTTCATCTCACCAGCCGCCACTGGTCTCGAGGACTTTACTTTTTAGGTAACCTAACAAAAACGAAAATCCAGATCCTAGGCCAGCAGTTAATATTGATTAATTAATGAATAATTGCTGAAGAATTTCAATTGCTTGATTTGATATATGAAAACAAATTTCTGAGATGGCACAAGGAATTCTTATCAATTAACTACGCAGAGGGTGACCCAGAGGGGGGAGGGCGATGAGGGCGACCGCCCCCTCCGACAACCTCAAGGTCAAGAGATTGAAATCAAGAAATTTCTGTAGATTAAAACCGATGACCGGCTCTAATTTTGAGTACAGTAAGTAACAAATTGTTATTAAAATTGTCAAACCGTTCCATTACGTCCTTGACAAAACTAAACCGTGCAGTGTATGTAATTGAAGTACCATTTTTAACCGACATTAAAAAAGGAGGAGGGTCTCAATTAGTTTGTATAGGTTTTATTTATGTGTTTAGCGATCACTCGAAACCGATTCAAGAAATTTAGATATTTTAAAATGGATTCTGTTAAGGAGGATCCTGAAGTGGTCCCATATTTTTTTCAATGACACAGTTTATAACGTTTATCAGATAATTGTAAAAAACTTGTTTTACATATTAACTTTTGGTGAAGGCGAGAGTATTAAAAAAAGCAAATGTCTGTTTGAAAGCTGGGGTGTAAAAAATTGAAACTATCTCGGAATTAAACTTGAAGATTGAGGTTCTCAATTCATCTCTATATATAGTGTGTCTTCATAAGTTGGAATCAAATCGAAAAATTTCTTATGAATAAGATTTAGAAAAAAAGTTATTCTTCATAAAAATATTTTCATAGTCTAAAACTAATACCAATTCAGATAATTAGAATTTGAAACTGCATCCACTTATGCTTATCACTCTCTTAAGGAAGATCCCGAATTGGTCCCATATTTTTCTCAATGGCACGACTTTATCGTGTTTAGAACTCGACAAGAACTTGTTAAAGAAAACAATTGTCTCCTCGAGACCTGGGGTATCATAAATAGAAAATAAATTGACATTAAATCAAAATAAATACTTCAAGTTGGAGGATCTGAACTCGTCACTATATACAGTGTGTCTTCAGAAGTTGCAAACAGGGAAAACCGTATTATGAACAATATTTAGAAAAAAATTTTTCTTCATAAAAAGATCTGCATTTTCTGAAATCTATATTGAAATCATTACATGTCACTTTTTCATCTGTATACGAGTTTTGTCAGAAAATATGAATTTTGCTTAAAAGTTCCTTTATTTTTAATAATATCTAAAATAATTATCAAACAGAAGTAATTAGATTGAAAAACTGCATCCAAATATACATGCCACTTTTTCAATTGTATACGAAGTTTGTCAAATATATGAATTTAGTTTGAAAGTAAAATTAATTTTGGGAATATGGAAAACGTTAATTAGTTTTGAAAACTGTATTTGTTAAGCCACTATCACTAAAACTTGTAAATTAAATATATTTTTGGAGGTACATTGAGTTCTATTTTGCAACTAGGCTGTTCAACTGACTTCAGAAAAAGTATTAATTGTTGCAGAATAATTTATAATTATAAAAGAACCGACTTCATCTGACCTAAAATAAAATCAATGTGTAAACCGTGTGCAAGCAATCACTATTTTTCTAACATATCTTCTTTTTATTTGATTTAATAAGTACAAATCTGTTTATTATTTATTTTAGTATATTCTTATCTCTATCTCCCTCTAATTAGGATTCTTTTTCTATATTTTAAACATTTTTTAATGTTTTTTCTATTTATTTTATTATTTTAATCAATTTCTATAATTTGTGTAAGTGTAATTCTAATTCACCTTATATTGTAACCACCACGTACAACTATTTTACAACTCCACACGATGTTGCAACCGTCCTGATATTTTAAAAACCACCCTGTATAAGTATAAATCCTCTTCACCCTATTGATTGTTTTACAGTGTTTGAATGACCCTGTACACCTATAATTTCTCTTCGCATCAAATGTCAAGTATTCTATATATGCAGCTCCTCATAGCCTACCCTATATAACAAAATTTGTCAAATTTTTAAACCACATTATATAACTATGATTTTACTCTACGCTTTATTTCAACCACCCGGTTAGGCAACTGGTTCTAAAATTTTTTGTATACATCTCTATAACTATAATTATACCCCGCACTATAATCCAAATATCCTAACTGCTTATGATTATAGAACACATTTTTGATACACTCTGAATAACTACAATTCTACTCCACCCTTAGCTCAAGCACCTGATATAAGCAACTACTTACGTTCCACACTATATAATATTTATTCAACCATCCTGTATAAGCAACTGCTAACATTTTTGAACCCTTCTGTAGGACTGTAATTATACTCCTCCCTATAATTCAAATATTCTTACTGTATACGCTTATTCAATAATTTTTCTAACGTTGTATATGCAACTACTTATCTCCCACCCAATACAACATTTTTTTAACCACCCTGTATAACTGTACTTTTACTTCTCCCTATGTTTCCCCTAGCAGGCTGCTTGAATTTCGATGCATGCACACACACACATACCAAAAACCGTATACCGTATAGAAAAGATCGCCGACAGAACAACTGTAAGCTCCTTAAAAAAACTCTTTTTTAAAAAGAAACTAACTTTATGACATATCTTGACATTTAAGCTAGATATATATGATGAAAATTTGACATTTACATTGATGTTTACCATTTTTTGCACATATTTTTCCAATTTTCAGAAAAACAGTATGTTTAACTTTATAGAAAAATATAGGTAATCAAGAACATTTCTTTGTAGAATACAGTTTAAAATATTCAAATTGATTGAGCCGTTTTAGAGGAAAGAGTAAAGATTTATTTACTTATAAAATTATATAAGGTTTGTCGGTGACAGTGGCCAATACCAACTTTCTTATTTTAAATGCAAGCCCCTGTATATCATTTATTTTTTGGATTCTCCAGGTAATTTTAGACATAATTCATGTACAATGTCCTACACCTATCTTTAACTGTTTCGGAAGTATTAAGTGTTTTCAGATTTATTTAAAAAATTATTTCACAAATTCGCTCCATTACACTCAATACTTAATTCCCATTTAGCTCTTGATATTGAGATAGTTAGCAAGACCCATTCTGAGTTCTTTTAAATGATAGTCATGTTAATCGTCGAAATTGTGGCTATTGGTCTAATGAGAGTCCTCACTGGACGATAGAACCATACGCAATTCCTGAAAAAGTTAATGTTTGGACAGGTATTGTTGGAAATCATATCGTAGGTCACTTTTTCATTGATGGTAACTTGAATGGAGATTAATATTTAGAACTGCTCAACCCACAAATTCCTGCCAATACAAGATGGTTACAGCAAGATGGAGCACCGTCCCATTACGAAATCAATGTCCGGCAGTACATGAACCAACTTTTTCCAAATCGGTGGATTGGGAGTCGCGGATCTATAGAATGGCCAGTATGATCTCCTGCTTTGACGCCATTGGACTACTTTTTGTGGAGATATATCAAAAGTACTGTACACAAAACTAAACCCTTCAACTTAGATAACCTAAAAAGACGAATCACGCTTGCCACTAGATCAGTCATGCTTGAGATGTTAGGTAACGGTAGAAGACATTTCTATACCAGATTAGCATGTTGCCAAGAAGTTCGCGGCGAGCATTTGGAACATGTCCTACATTGACATTAATGGTTTTTTGTTTTTTTATTATTAAGAAATAATCAGTATTACTTATTAGGTTTTTAATGTAATGTAGCGAATTTGTGAAATACGATAATTTTCTTTTTTAATGTTAAATTTTGTAATAAATCTGAAAACACTTAATATTTCCGAAATAGTTGAAGATTAGTGTAGGACATTGTACCTACATGAATTATGTCTAGAATTTTCTGGAGAATCAAAAAAATAAATAATATACAGGGTCTTGGACTTTCGGTATCGAATTTATTCCATTTGGCTGTTCACACTGTATGCTACCTTTTCGTGATATTCCTGAATACAGTGCAGTTTAAATCATTAAAATTACTTAAGCCGTTTCTGAATAATCAATGAGCATACATAAAAAAAATTGCCGACGAATTGATGACGTCCTTCTTTTTGGAAGTCGGTTAAAAATATCATTTTTTGTTTTTTTGTTTAGTTACTTTTGTGTTTTTCTTGAAGTCGGTTGTTGTCTTTTTTAATGCATTTATATAGGTATAGGTAGATGCAAGTATTTCATCAAATTGTTACAAAAAGATGCTCTTTGAATGTGAAGGTGACCTTCTTCATGTTTTGTGCCATTTACATCAGTCTTATCAAGTTCTAATTTTTTAGACAATTGTAAGGCCTGGGTTTTTCCCTTTAAGCCACCGGGGTATATGCTGATGAAAAAACTCTTGAAGTTTCGTCAAAATCACTTTTGACAATGTACTTGTCCCTTACTGACTGTACTAGTGCTGAAACATCGTTTGTGTCTATTTGTGACAATGATCAATGCGAATTAATATTATAATGTTAAAATTAAACTTATTTTAAAATAATACTCCTTGTTTGATTGTGCCGTTTACCATAGTCAATATTATACTATCGGTCGTTATTACTCAATTTGTTCTTTTCTAAAAACTGTCCTTATAAATAAAAAACGGGTTTGATTTCATATCTCATAGAAAAAACTCATAATAGATAAAGTAACCAAGTATTTTCCCCATTTTAACCATTTTATTACAAAAAATATTGGTACATTCTTTAATATTGCTTAAGTAGTCGATTTTCCCCCACTTTCACCTACTTTTCGTAAGTTGCGCTTACACCAAAAGCTCATAACTTTTCGGTAAACAGCTCTGAATCCCTTTACAAACAGACGAACCTATTCAGTGCGTATTTCAGAACTCTTAATTATCTGTTATTGTTAGGTAAGTATTACTCTCTAACTAAAGCATACATAAAGTTAAGTTGTACCTAAATGTCAGACAGAAATTCAGAATAAATGTTTTTACTTACTTCCCTAGCTTTGACTTCAACAAGAACTGTCACAATACTGTGAGTTGCAAAATGCTTTTCTACCACATGCTGAACTTTTATGAAGTTGACAGGTGCAATAGAGAACCCTTCTGCTGGCCAGAATTGACAAATCGTCTGCAAAAATGCACACAGTTAACATTGTACCATAATTAACTTAATAAAAAAAATCTCACCGGATCTTTTGAACTTATCTCGTTCAAAGAGATGATAACTGGACATTCGTGTTCGACTATCATCCTCCAAAAATCACCCAGGGTATTCGGCATTGGTTGTTGAGTCACAATATATCTAGCAGGAGTTCTAAAACCGTCCACTTGGACAGCATTGATGTAAGAAGAAGAATGATCCGAACGAGGGTAACACGATATAAATATCCTATAATTACCTGAAAGTAATAAAAAATATGAACTATATACTATTACTATATAGTCTTTTACATTCGCTGGTTTTTGGGGTTTCATGAGAAAATTTAAATCTGACTCACTCCCAAATACAGACCGGAAACCTTAACTCTAAAGCAGCATGGAGTAAACTAAGAAGCTTAAATGTCTGTTCTCAAGCCAATGTTAACATACCTACTAACTTACTAGAACCGAATGTAGTTAATAACTATTTCTTATCTAATTATAGGTGCACTAGTGATGAAAACAATATAATTAATAATACCGTTAACAGGTTCAATGAAGCTTATCACCCGAATAGTATTTGAATACCGATCACTGGATCAAAACGAAATAATAGATATATATTTTCTATCTGTTCTTATTTTTAACATGTATTTCATATTTATATTATTTTAATTGTGATTTTTTTTTCTCACTAAGGGTGTATTTTGGACTTGCTACAAACATTGTTTAATATGTACCGTAGTCAAATAAAGAAATCTAATCTATAGTCTCCTCAATTAAATCATCAAGCTCAGGATCAGATAATATTAATAAGGACATGGTTATATTATGCATACCGTTTATAATAAACATATTAATGTATGTCTTGAAACACGTCAGTTTCCTCATAATTGGAAAACATCAGTCATTGTCTCCCGAGCCAAAACCCGTAATCCCAGTGAATTAAAGCACTTAAGACCAATTAGTCTTTTATGTTTCTTCTCAAAAGTTTTAGAAAAAGCTGTATACAAGCAGTTAGTTAACTACTTCACAATACATAATACATTTCCTAACGATCAATCAGGATTTCGTAGAGGCTATAGCATAACTAAGGCTTTATTAAATTTAACAGATAACATCATACGTAATCTAGATAACCACAAGAGCACTATACTGGCTACTATCGACGTCTCGAAAGCATTGTGATATGGTAAACCATAGTATTCTAATAAGCAAGTTAAAGTATTATGGTATTAGCCGATGTCCCCTTGAGTTTCTTCAGATCATACCTTGCAGATAGGAAGCAAACAGTCAAAACGTCTCAAGGTGTTTCTAGTATAGGGTATGTACCATTCCGGGTACCACAAGGATCGGTTCTGGGTCCGTTACTGTACCTTGTATATACTTTTGATTTACATACAAGCTTGGAACACTGTTTGGTACAAACATATGCGGACGATATATACTCATTTGATGTAGCTCATCTGAAAGAAGTTTCATATAAAGTAAATGTGGACTTACTTAATACTCACAACTACTTCAGAATGCATGGGCTGGAAATTAATCCTAATAAGAGCGCAACTATCGTATTTGCTCAGAATAATTTATACGACAAAGCAGCCCGGAACATCGAATTAAAAATAAAGAATTCCATCATCCCTTTAGTAGATAATATCAAAATCTTGGGTGTTACAATAGATTCTAAATTATGACTCACAGAACACTTAAAAAACATAATAAAATCCACATTTATCAGACTAAAGCAACTGTATAGGAGTCGGCATATAATGAATTTTAAAACCCGAAAAAAACTGGCTGAAAATTTAGTGTTATCCTTAACAAATTATTCTTTTGTTCTTTACTACCCTTGTCTTGACCAGAGAATACAAAACAATTGTTGTAGATTCGTCTTTGGTCTGCGTAGATATAGTCACGTAACTAGCAAAATAAAAGAACTAGATTGGCTCAAATTTAATAACCAATTCAGCAGCCATCTACTCACTTTAGTGCATAAAATTGCTACCACGTCCATTCCTTCATACCTAAAAGAAAAACTTATTACGAGAGGAAATGGTAGTGCAAAGACTCTTAAACATCACCATCGACTAACAATGCCTCGCCACAGAACAGCCTTGTATCAAAGAAGCTTCACTTATAATGCAATAAATCATTTTAACAAAATCAATCAAGTCAACAAAGAAAAAACATACTGTGTTCAAAAAGATCATCAAAAGACAGCTGCTGGACTAGTCTATATTAATGTACGAATATGTGTGTTTATAAGTGTGTATGAGTGTGTATAAGTATGTATATGTATTTTTTTTATCCGAAGATAAAGTACTTAGCTAGCACGTGCTGGCCGTCGTGCGGGACTCCCGATGCAATGACTTCCAAGCAAGAGTAAATCGTATGCCCGCTAAAACCCTAACCTCTTTCTCCTACAACCATGGTCCCCTGCGGCACTCTTACTCAATACTACTTCGCAAGGGTGGTTCATTGCAGATGTTTACTGCTCTTACATTGGAAGCCTCTAAAACCTATTCCTCGAACGTATTGCGGAGTTCTTTGAGGATAGTCTCCGCGTAATCTGATACCAAGTTCCAGGCTTGGGGGTCCTTCAGCATGGCTTCTGCTAATTGTTCTGGAACGATATTAGTCTCCAGAATCCTCTCCACTTCAGCACGTTGATCCTGAAACCGGGGGCAGGAGAAGAACACGTGTTCCGCGTCCTCTACCTCGTTCGTACGGTGTGGGCAGTTTGGGGAGTTTGCCCTCCTGAACCTGTGCAGGTATGCTCGAAAGCATCCATGTCCAGTCAGGAGTTGAGTGATGTAAAACCCAACCTCCCCATGCTGGCGGTTGACCCAACGACTGATGTTAGGTATCAATCGATATGTCCACCGGCCTTTAGTAGAGCTGTCCCACCTCTCCTGCCATTGCCCTAGACTCATGACTCTTTCATCGCTGTTTCCTGTCGGCTGGTCTTTTTCTAGCTTGCTGCGATAAAGCCGTCCCCTTTCTGCAGCCAGGATGTCGATTGGTAGGGTAGAGGCAATCACACTCACCGCCTCGTAAGACACAGTGCGGTAGGATGATGCCACTCGAATCGCTGAGAGCCGCTGGACTGATTTCATTTTCCGGCGGTACGATGGTAGCTCGAGCGATTTCTCCCATACCGGTGCCCCGTACAACAAAACAGAAGTAGTCACTGTTGCCAGTAGCTGTCTTCTTATCTGTCTAAGGCCTCCGACATTCGGCATTATTCTAGATAATGCCCCCTGTACCCCAGCTGCTTTCTTGCTGGCTGCGATTATGTGCTCTTTGAAGTTGAGCCGTGAGTCCAGGAGCACCCCCAAATAGCTGATGAAGGGCTGCGACTGTATGTAAATGTCGCCTATTTTGAGGGTGATGGTTTCCCTTGCCTTTCGACTGCTAACAAGGAGTGTTTCGGTCTTTTGCTCTGCTAAACTCAAGTCCGCTGAGAGCATCCAATGCTGAATTGTGGCTATGGCGAATGAGAAGGTTGTTTGTATCTCCTCTATGTGCTTGCGCACTATGATCAATGCAACATCATCGGCGAATGCCACTAGCCTGACGCCCTCAGGCAGACCGAGCAGGAGCAGGTCATTGTACATTACGTTCCATAAGAGGGGGCCCAGAACAGAGCCCTGAGGTACACCTCCTGTGATCTTATAGTCTACTTGCCCATTTTCAGTTTGGTACAACAAGATGCGGTCCCTGAAATACGCTGAAACCATTCTGCGCAAGTACTGAGGAACCTCCATCCTGGCAAGAGTCTCCAAAATGCGGTCCCAGCGGGCCGAGTTAAAGGCGTTCTTGATATCCAGGATAGACAGTACTTTTTTCCACCTCTTCTCCATCTCTTTCCCGAGATAGCCTCTCTGGCGATGGTGGTAACGAGTGTCACGGTATCGATGGTTGATCTCCCCTTTCTGAACCCGAATTGGTTGGTGGAAAGTTTCGGCTCAACGTAGGGCTCCAGCCTATCTGCTATTATCCTTTCAAGGAGTTTTCCCGCAGAGTCCAACATACAGAGGGGACGATATGATAACGGTTCGTCGGGAGGTTTCTTTCCCCCTTTATGGAGGAGCACAAGCCTCTGCTTTTTCCACTTAGTCGGGAAAACCCCCTGCTTTAGGCAGGTCTCATACATGTGTAGAAACATGTCAGGTCTATTGGCTATGGCGCATTTTAGCGCGATGTTAGGTAGGCCATCTGGACCGGGAGCCTTACCGTTTTGGAGCCGGTTGCACGCGCCCATCAGCTCATTCATAGTCACTGATGGTATATCTTTGTCCCTCACCTATCCTAGCGGGTAGCTCAGGCTTCGCAGGAAACAAGTGAGTGACAATGCGGTGCAATGATTCGGGGCAGTTCGTTGATGTCATGGGGGGGGGCTTTAATTTTATGCATCACGATTTTATACGGTTTTCCCCATGTATCTTGGTCAACTTCGTCACACAAATCCTTCCAGTAGGATCTCTTGCTTGAGAGAATGGCTCTTCGTAGTTGTTGTCTTTTGATCTCATAGTCGAGCCTTAGTTCTTCTGTTGTGACCCTGTCGCGTCTCCGTGCTCGTTGATGCAGCCTTCGTGCTTTGAGACACTCTCGTCGGTGTTGTGAGATCGTGTCGTTCCACCAGTACACTGGTGGGCGGCTGTTGTTCTGCCGTCTCCTTGGCATGGAAGCATCGCAGGACTTGACAACGCTTGTCATTACCTCTTTGGCATTGGCTTCTACGCTTGTTGCTATTGACAATGGTTCCTGCTCCATAACCAAGGCGAATGAATCAGCATCGAAAGCATTTTTGTTCCAATCGACTGGCTGGGACCTCGCACGACTGACACACAATCTTCGTTTGGGAGTGGTGTTGATTTCCCAAATAATAGCTTGGTGGTCGCTATTAGTAAACTCCTCATCGACCCGCCACTCACAGCCCCCTTTAATTAGGTTGTTGCTAACGAATGTCACGTCGATAATGGAGCTGGCAGTGCCTTTGCGATATGTGCTTACGGCTCCTGTGTTGAGGAGTACCAGGTTGAGCGAAGACATGGTCTCAAGGAGAGCTCGTCCTCTCGCGCTCGTTTCCCGGCATCCCCAATCAATTGCCCAGGCGTTGAAATGACCTGCGATGGCGACCGATTCACGCTTCCGTGCATCCTCCGCCAAGGTGTCCAAGAATAACTCGAACTCCTCGAGCTGTGCACTAGGAGGTGCATAGCAGCTATAGAAGTGAACCCCTACCACTTTGGCTCTCACAAGCCATGGTTCGGGGGTATTTGGGAGTTGTTGGACCGGAAGTTTACCGCAAGCCCATATCGCTGCTCTGTCCGTTGTGTCATTTACCCAGGACAGGGTGTCGAAGTTTTTGTACTGCTCGTAGATTATGGCTACGTCGCAATCCAATTCCCGCACCCGCTGTACCAGTAGGTCTTGGGCTGCTTCACAATGATTGAGGTTGAGTTGCAGTACTTTCATTTACGGGCTTGTGCTGCTCTCATCGCCTGTTGGTAGATCGGACATTTCCAACTACCCGCAACGTGCCGGCAGTCTGACCTACTATCTTTCTCTTTGCAGAGTAAGCACTTGGCAGGTTGTTGACAAGCCGAGGCATTGTGACCAGCGCCTCCGCATCTGTGACAACAACTGCTTCGGTCAGTCTTGCCTCTGCACGCCTGGGCGTTGAGCCCAAAGTGCCAGCATTTGAAGCACCGTCGAAGGCTGATCCTCTCGCGAACATGTGTATATGTATGTATGTGTGTATATGTATGTATGTGTGTATATGTATGTATATATATGTATAAGTATGTCTACGTGTGCACATGACTATATACATTTTTTTAATATACGTTATCAGTGCTTAATAAATCATTCATTTTAATATCAAATTTTGACAAATAGTTTATTATATTCTATGTTGCAGGTATCTGTTTTTTTTTGTTTTAGTATCATTAATTATTTTGTTTTGTTTTATTTCTTCCCTTAGTTTTTTGTTTTTTTTCTATTACATATATTTTTTAATATTTGATTTGTTACTTAAGCATTTGCATATACTTGCATTAGGGTTACGTGTAAGAGTAGCCTTCTGGCTAAACTTCGCCACAATGTAATGTATTTCAATAGAGACATTATTTATTTATTTATTTATAAATACTCTCCTGGTGAAGGATTTTGCATATTTACTCACATTTTAAATCAAAAATATATATTTTTTGCTGTTCTCCGTAAATTGTAGGACTCCAGTAACAATTAATGCAACAGTTTATGCTTAAGTGTTTTAAACTTTTATAATTTTTTATAAAATTACCTTAATTTCAAGAAAATAAAACATTAAACAAATAAAATTAATTACAAAGCACATACAAAATTCACCAAAGGAACAAAGGACTATACAAAGTACCACATACTTATATCCTAAGGTGTATGAGTACAGTGGGACATGGAAGAAATACTTTTTGATACAAAAAACCGAAGCCAATTTTTGAAATGAGAGCTTTTAATGACAACTTCAAAATTAAGGTCCTAAAGTTAAACCTTTTAAAAACATTATAAATTAATAAGACTAAAAACTTAACGACCACATAGCGTTAATACACCAGTTTATAGAGCAAAATTGAGCTCATTTTCGCACATATAATTCAACAGCAATTCGCTTATACTATATGTCAGTAACAGTTTGTAGAGAATAATTGATAAGATTTTGTCAGCAAATTCGTAGAAGTAAACTATGTAAATAATAAAAACCCACCGAAATACGAATTTCTTTTGTTTTTTGCTCATTTAATGAAAAGTAATGAAGGAATGGTGATGCCATTTACAGAAAAGTTGTAGAGAATCAGATTGGATCATTTTTTATTTTTATTCCGAAGAACTGACAAAAGTGGATTTTTTCTGGTAACTAACACTAGAATATAAATCATCGTCAAAACGATAGTTTATGATCATAAGTTTATATGGGCTCACGATGGGTACTATTGAATAAGTAGTTTTTTTAAGAAATGGAATTTAAATAATTTACACACATATTTTGAACATTCCACCGTATTAACGAGAATAGTCCGATCGGGATATACTAAACATATTTTGAAAGTTCATAAAATCCACTTCAATTTGTCTATCTTGGATTTTCGCTATAAATAATAGATTTATGCAGCTTTTCTTTATAAAAAATGCTGAGATTAAAATTTAAAAATACTCATTTTGAAAATTTTGTGATTCTCTACATTTTTTTTATTGACGGCATTATGAACAATCATTGCGGTTTACACTATAAGCAAAAAACGAAAATAACCCATATTTGTGGAGTTTTTAAGGTTCAAATAATTTACTTCTACGAGTTTGCTTTTACAATTATGTCAATTATGACTTAAAAACTATTATTGACCTGATGGCATAGGCAGTTTGCTGTTCAATTTTATGTCACTTAAAAATCTCTATAAATCTATTTCTCAAACCAAAAGTCGCTTAGGCTGTGTCCTATGTAAAGGCGTCTGAAGGCGAAAACAAACCAACTGAGCTATCCGACAACTTAAAATTGCTGGAATAGTACGAATTTATGTTCCTGTAAGGACAACATAAATTCTTTTTATGAGTTTGATAGTTTGCGGCTGTCACTTTGACGTATCGCACCGCCCGCACCGCGCAAAACGCGTTTACGTGGGACACGGCCTTAGGTCGGGGTATGCGATATTTTTTCGTTTCAACATGGCTGCGCATTTCTCATTTGAGTATAAGTTTCATATATTACAGTGTTACATTTCATGTTATCGTAATATACAAGAGGCTAAGGAAATGTAATGTTTGGAAAAATCGTAGCTGTCATTTAGTAAAACTGTTGTTACTAGAAAAATATTTTGTCATGATTTTAATTTAAATTAATGTGATGTTACTGGTAATATAAGCCTCACAACTTCAGTTAGAAACATTGAACAAGTAAGTAAGAACAAATATGAGTATTGGTCCATAGAAAACCTAGAATTATACTAAACGTCTCGGAACTAATGCCATTTTGAGTTTCAACGCGTGTAGAAATTTTTAGTCCAAGATACAAAATTGGCTAATTTTTTTAAATACGAATCACTACTGCAGCATAATTTGGAGATTGGTGTTATAACAATTGGGCACTAGGAGGATACAATAACTTGTTGTTTCAACAAGATGGGGCCACGAGCATATTACGAGAATGGTTCAAGAATATTTATCAGATAGATTTCCCGCGGATAGGTAAACATTAAGCTTTTTTGTGGCCTCAATGATCGTCGGATCTGACTCGTCTGGATTATTATCTATAGGAGTAGCTACCTCAAAAACTATGTGCAACAACTTACTTTTCAAACGGGGAAAATTACGTCAACTGGTTTTAGAAGCAGTTCAAACGATTACAGCAGGTGTAGTTAAACAATTTTGGGTTGAAACGTCTATTGAATACATTAAACTATTAGTGCTAACATTTAGAGATTACTAGAATGCTTCTGATACATTAGAAGTTGAAATAAGTATTGAAGAATGCCGATTCTCAACTGGTTAGAGCCGTTCGGGAGCTAATTTTAAAAATAAACAATGACAGCAAGACGGAATAAATATAGGTGAACGGAAACCAAGCTGCCTTAGATTTGCTGGCGATATTGAATTGGATTTACCATAACAAAAAACTTCAAAGTTACATCTGAATAGGTAGGTTTAAGTAAAAATTGGGAAAAAAAAGAGAAACCTTGTGATAACTACAAATATCTAGATCATGAATTAAGAATAGGAAGAGATAACCAAACGCATGAGATACAATGGAGAATAGGTCTATCTTGGGTAGATCTGGGACCGATGGACCAAGCGTATTCTCGACGTTGACCTATCGGTAGACCTAACACCAAGTGGATTGATGACCTCAAACGAAGAGCTGGAACCAACTGGATGAGAGAAGCACAGAACCGAGAATGGTGGCGAGAAAAGGGGAAGGCCTACATCCAGCAGTGGATAGAAATAGGTATATCGTGATGTCACGTTATACGAAGCAATATCCCAGCGTGCCTAAATCGAAAGTTCTACATTTAATGTGTGCTGTCTGTGCAGTAATATAGATCTAAAAATCCACCAATGACTGAAAAATTGGCGTAAAAATTAAGCACAACACACCGAAATATGAAACGTGCAATGTTCGGTATAAATTTAACGGATCAATACCAAACAAGCAACGGTAGACATTATAGAGAAAATAGCCATCACAAAGTGAAATTGAACCCGTTATGTGGTCATGATCCATGATGCTAGGTGGACAAAACAGATCCTAGATTAGAGTCCTAGAGTTTCTATTACAAGTAAGAGGAAGACTCCAACTAGGTGGGCAGATGACTTGAAAAGAGTAGCCGACAACTGGATCAATATCTTCAAACTAGGCATGACTTGATTAAATTGAGGGAGGCCTATGGCCAGCAGTGAACGCGATGTGCAGCGTCAGTAATAATTAATATACAATTTTTGAAACACACTTGCTTCACACTTAAAGTTTTCTTAGTACGATGGTATTATATAACCTGAACTTTACTCACCAGGTTGAATGCTACTAAACCGATTTTTTTCTGGATATGTAGAACAGGTATCAACTTCCAACATGGTTTCCATCGCATTGTCTTGCCACGAAACGTCGTCGATATATTGCATTTGATTTTGCACGCCATTATTATCCAATGTAGCTTGTACTAGCTTTTTCATGTTCTCATTACAAGGTACCGAAGTGCGCATTCCGAAAAGACATTCCAACACTACTAAATGCACCAGTTTATATTGTTCAACGTTGTCCACTAAATTCGCTCTCTGGTTTCTAAGATGTTCCAAATGAGCTAGAAAGTCGACGGATCCTTCACCTGCTGCCATTCTCAAACAGATGTCACTAAGTATGATGGTACCTGTACGTCCAACTCCAGCACTTAAAATAAATACATTATTAAAGACAATATTTTTAATGGTTTAGCAGTGGTTCCCAATTTTTTTTACTTTTTGGAGCAAGTATTTTAAATTAGGTTTGCCAAATTTATACTGCCTAACTCACATGATGAGTTAATTATTTGAAGAAAATGAAACGGAACAGACACATACATTTAGAAAAATATATATACAGGGTGTAAACGGGTGCAAAGATTTTGAGGATCAATACTTCAGGTCAAAACAAATCAAAAATCCTTATAACATTTTCAGAAATAAACTATAGTTTTTCCAAAAAAATAAAATAAATAAATAAAAGGTTAGAAATTACGTAGCCTTAATTACAGTGAATAATAGACTCTTTCCGGCTTCAGAATGCTTGTAAAGCTAAATATTTAAATACTCATACACCTTTAATAACTGTATTAACAAAGAAAATTAATATTTAAACTCTACTTCTCCGAACAGATGTGGCAACATAGCATATAACATGCCTGACTTTTTTCTGATCGGTTCTTGTAAGAAAGAGAAAGTGAATTTTGTCTGACATTCGCCGTAGTGTTCGTGATTTGATTTTCATTTTAAAAAATAAATTGGAGGAATAAATAAAAACTGTTGTGAATTGTGAATTCGAGTGTATTAGTTTGTGACAAATAGTGGCAATTCTACAATTAGGTAAAGACCTGACATGCTATTAATTTGTGGGGTAAGCAGATGTAATAGCAAAAATGTTGCATTTTGAATATTTACTATAAAGAATCCGTTTGTTCTCCAGAGATCTATCATAATGACATCCTGTAAGAACATGGGTATTTATTTGTCTAACATAAGTAATATTAATTTTAACACATTAAAGAACTACATATAAGAAATGTTTTGTTTAATATATTGTGCATCCAATTATTTTTTTATCATAATGTAAACAACTTTGTATCCTCCCTTCTTCAACTTGATGCATAAAATAAATTGCCAAATATATATTCATTTCAATACATAGATATTAAACGGGTACATTTTTGAAAATAATATTACATACAATTTTATTTACCTCAACAAATCTACCCGCACTTAAAACTATGTAATTATTTAATAGAAAAAAAAATAACAGGTGTTAATTTTTTTCTGGTGACTCATTCTTCTATTATTCCCGCTACAAGTGAATCTGATTTTTAGCGCGACGTTGCCGCATTAACAAAAAATTACTTTATATGTATTTCGAATTTTCTTGCTTATTGATGCCTATAGACTATAGTGTTATAAGAGTTATTTTGTTTTATTTGGTGTGTACTATCTGTACCTAAAATATATGCACTCAAACTATTTACACCCTGT
Source organism: Octodonta nipae (assembly GCA_034190945.1). Lineage (NCBI taxonomy): Eukaryota > Metazoa > Arthropoda > Insecta > Coleoptera > Chrysomelidae > Octodonta > Octodonta nipae. The sequence goes on along the minus strand of CM067217.1, from coordinate 35,419,749 downwards.
ATATAATCTAGGATAATTTGTGAAAATAAATTCAAATAGAGTAACTTATAGGTCATAAATATGATCGATATTTTCATTTTGATCTTATATTTCAGAATTTGCTGCAATATGAAGATACTGAACTGTTGTGGCTGATACTTGATGTAAATCCATGATGAGAAAACACAAAAGGAAAAATACGCTTTGAGATTTACACTTTATTTTATGTTTCCGAGTTTACCTTCTACAGATACAGTTAAACTAATAGATAAGCTATTAGAAAGTAGCCATACCAATCCAATTATAAAACAAGATATATTGAATGTTTTGAAAGTTTGCTTAGATCAAAATTATTCAGGCTTCAGCCCCATAGCCCACCCCCTGGATCCGCCAGTGTTTTACAGGAACTAATAGGCAATTGTACACATTTTTAGACTACATTAATAATATACACCCAAATATTGAATTTACGACGGAAATAGAAACAAATAACGACATTATTTTTTAGACTTGACAACGTACATATTTTGACATAGTCATTCATAGTAGTTCTTATCATCCTCATCAGCAAAACATGTCTGCATTTTACAGTATGATCCATATATTAATCAATGTACCTTTGACGCTTTTAAATTTCGAAAAAGAATTAAACATCATTAAACAAATATCAGTAAACAACGGTTTTGATCACCAGCTAATTGATAACTTAGTAAAAAAGAAAATGTTCCAAAAGGCTCTAAATTCAATTTATCCTATGGATAAAAAAATTATGATTTCTTCAAAACTTTCACTTACCCGGGCGAATCAAGTAATAAAATTAAATCATTTTTAGACAAACAAGACATAAATATTAGTTATAAAACTGAAAATAATTTATCCAAACACTGGCGGATCCAGAGGGGGCTGAAGCCCCCCCAAAATCATCTGAGTGGTATGCTTTTTTAGTGTTTATTGTGCCAAAATCAACCTTCACTGAAGTCAAGCCCCCTCCAAATGAGATCAAGCCCACCCCCCAAATGACAATCCAATGTTATCAATTTCTACAGAAAATTTTTAAGTGATGCACCATCTATTCATATTATAACCTCGATTATTGTAAGTAACTCTCTTATAATAATGTACATTGTATAATTTATTATTTTTGTGACTGACGAAGGATAAAAGTATATCCGAAAGCTTTCATAATAAAAAAGATTTTCCTAAAACCTGTAGTTTTACCAGGCTGCTTTCCCATTAACTGAAGTTTCTGTTTTGATATATATATATATATATATATATATATATATATCCCATTAACCGAAGTTTCTGTTTTGATATATATATATATATATATATATATATATATATATAAACATAAACAAAATGTGTTGTAACGGCTGAATAGTCAAAACAGAAACTTCAGTTAATGCTAACTAAATAAGTATTCGAGTAAATAGTAAAAATTATATTATTTACTATTTTCATGGGAAATGTCCGTAACATTGGTTGCTCCACCCATTTGAATTGTTTTTTTTTTCATTATTTGTAATATTTCAGTTCTGAAATATCAGGTGTCAAATTATCATAAAACTCTTACAAATTATTTACTTCATTCTTAATTGCACCAAATATATTATAATGAAATTAATTTAGAAAATTCTCTATCATTCTCAATTTGATAACATGTTATAAATCTTAGATTGGTACAATAAATATGCTTTAATCTCGCATAAACCTAGACAAAAGGAAAGGAAATATATATGCAAATATTCATTTGAATCAGACAGTTTCATACTTTAGGAAGTTGCATCACTTCACGTCAAATTATATATATTTAATTTCGGAGTTTCTATAATGCTGGAAACCCTAACATTAATCACAATTATTATTAAAAACTTGTTTCTATAATAATTAAAATCATTATGATAAATTAAAATAAAAATAAAATTATCTCTAGTTGCAAATATCAGTTTAATTAACATAATGCTGTTTTATTACTAGTTAATTGTTTTGGGTAATATTTTATTTGTATTTTTCAACAACAGCTTGTTAAAATGTAGTCATTCTTTAGAAATGTCTGAGAACCACTGCAATAACTTTTTAATTTTAATATTATTAAATACAAGAAAGAAATTTTGAAGTAACGTGCTATAAATGACATACGTAAGTATAAAAATTTGAATAAAACATTTAATAGTCAAGATCTTCTGTACTATTAAGAATTTTTAATTAAAATATCAAATTGTTACCTGCAATGTACCAATATCGGCGATGCATGGTTGTAAGGAATTTTTAGAATCCGTTGAAGAAAACCTACCATACTTTGTGAATACATTGGGACACCATGATCAGGCCAAGTTGTAAAATGTAATTGATCTAACTAAAAAGGAAGAAAATACATTGAATAATAACCTTTCTGGAATATCCTTTTATGATTTCCTTTTAGTCTATTCTGCTTTTTTCAAGCTCCCAGTTATTTGGGTGTTCTACATACCTATTTTTTTCTATTTTTTTCTTGTGTCAGGCAGATTATTTAGATTATTAGCTTGCCTTGTTATGTGTATCTTACTGAAGTTGTTTCTAGATCTTATAATAATTGCTGCGTTTGTTATTAAAATTGTCATATTTTACAGGGACATTTTGCCCCCTTTTGTTACCGACGATAATGAAAGGTAAACTCATAAAAAAAACTGGTGAATATGAACACTCTTTACACAATAACAATATTAACATTACCTTTTAATAAATGTGGACCCTTTTTGGGAAATGTTATTTTTATCCCCATTTCAAACTGAAATTTTTAATGTACTCTTGTCAGTAGTTTTCTAAATAAAGTTTCTGCATTTCTTTTTAAATATTTTCGAAAACGAGATATTATAACTTGATCTCTACACTTTCTCTCTTATTCTCAACTGATATTATTCAGTAGTTTGTTTGTGGCTCCTGGACCATACTCGTAAGGTAGTAATTTTTAATGAACTTCAAGCTGAACAAGTCTTTTATGACTGTAAGATGTGTTCACCGCATTTCTACTACCTAGTAAAGTCTATTACTCAAATACATGTTGAGGAAATCAATCACATTATTTCGGTAAGAGTACTTGTTGCAGGTATTTTGTAAACTGTATACTGCAGAATAATAATATTCTGCAAATTCTTAATAGAAACAAGGCTAAAATAAAATGTATACATAAGTGTCAACCAGCAACCTAGAAAACGAAATATTTTGCGAAGACCTTATTTATACCTTGTATAAAAGAGAATGTTAAAGAAGGAACCAACGTACCCGAACAAAGTCTTTGTATGTTCACATTTTTTATTTTTTCTCGTTTTTGCAATATTGGGTTTTGCTATATTATACGCAGTAGTTCAAAATATAAAAGTACTTTTATTATATTACTAGCCGTTACCCGCGGTTTCACCCGCGTATGGAATGTTCAAGCTTTCGCAAAAAGAAATAACTTATGAAAAATATGGACTATCCAAAATAAAATTTTTCCTTCTTGTTTAAACCATCCTACATAATTATAAATCCACTAATCCCGAATATATTTCACCCAAACTGCAAGTACTTATGCGCGAACCAAATAACAATTTTGTTGGACATTTTTTTTAATCACCTTGAATAACTGTAACCCTACTTCATCCTATATTGCAACCATCCAGTATATACTGTTGTTTATTTGTATAACTTTATGAACACCTGACTATAACTCTTCTCTACCCCATATTTCAGCTATGCCACTGTTTATGCTGTATAACAATTATTTCTGATATTTTTTGAATTTTTAAAGTACATTTTCAATTTACCCTATATTTTAATCACCCTTTGTATGCAGCTTTTCTAACATAATACACTTTAATACTATAATCTTGCTTCTCCCCATATTTTAGATATTCCATATAGTAGAATACAACTGTTCATGGTCTACCCTATATAACAATTGTTTTTTAACTTTTATACATCCACCCTGATGGAAATACCGGTGGAACCCTTGGTGTTTCACAAATTTAAAAACACAGTTTTGCTCCCTAACTCCAAACTTTTATTTAACACTCACCCATGCTGCAACTGCTTATTGGCCACCCTATTTAACAATTTTATTCAACATTTTTTTATCCGCCTTGTATAACTAAGTCTACTTCCATCTATATTAAAACTGTCCTGTATACACCGCTGCCAATTTGTCAAACATTACACTTACTTTTTGAACCACCCTGTATAACCATAATTTTACCCTACAAAATATTTCAACCACTTTGTTGTGCATCTGCTTAGGGGCCACCAAATATAACATTTTTTAAACACTTAACTATAACTCTGGTACACTCACTTTCTTATATATGCAACTGCTTATGGACTACGCTATATAACTATTTTTGAACCACCCTTGAAAGTATAATTTGTCTCAACCCTGTATTTCAACCACGCCTTATATGCAGCTGTTTGTAACATTGTTTTAATCACGGTGTATGAACTATAATTTTACTTCGATTCATGTTTCAGATATTACATATATGCTCATGTTCTATCCTACAAAAAATATATCCAACCCGTTTAACTATAATTCTACTCCACTAGCTATTACAACAACCTTGTATATGCAACTACTTATCGGCCACCCAATATAACATTTTTTGTACCACCCTGCATAACCATAAAGCCATTAATGCCCAATATATTTCGCCAAAAACGTAACTGCTCATTGGGCACCGTATATAACAATTTATTACGGCATGTTTTTGAATCACTTTGTATGTATTACAATTACCCTGTATATGCTACTGCTTATTGGTCAACCAATCTAACATTTTTTAAAGACTTAACTATAACACTTCTACACCCTATATTTGAAGTATCGTATATGTTTGAGCCACGTTATTTCAAAATTTTTCCCCATATTTTTTTAACCACACTATAAAGTATATTTTCTCTCCACACATCATTTAAAGCACCCTTCATTTTTCTAACCTTGTTTGAATCACACTGTGTAACTATAATTGCGTCCCATATTTCAGGTACTCAAAAAATGCAACTACTATATAACAAAACTTTTCTACCATTTATTACCCACCCTGTATAATTATAACTCTACTCTACCCTATATTTCAACAACCTTGTATATGCAACTACTTATTTGGCACCTAATATAACATTTTTGTACAACCCTGTATCCTTAAAATTCTACTTCACCCTATTTCAACCATTCGGTAAATGGAGGAGCTTGTAGATCATAACATTTTTTTATAATACTTTTTAAACCCACCTGTATAGCTGTAATTATACTCCGCTACATAGTTCAACCATCCAGACATACATGCAATTACTTGTGGATATAAAATAATTTTTTAACTACTCTATAAACTATAATTCCACTCGATCTCATAAACAACTTCTTCTAACAGTTTTTTAACCCATTTCATAACTATAATAACTCAAGAACATAATTCCTAACTGCTTACATAACACATTTTTTTCAAAAAAAATTATTCACCCTGTATAATTATTCTACCCTTATATCAACCATATTGTATATGCAACTACTTATGAACCAACCAATATATCATTTTGTTATTCACCGTAAATATAATTCTACTCCTTGCGTTTATGAACCACCTGGTATATGCAACTATTTATGGCCCACTCAATATAACTTTTTTGAACCAATCCGTATATCTAATTAGTTATACAGATTGGTTGGAATTACACTCCCTCTTATTTCAACCACATTGTATATCTATCTGTACACATATTATAACATTTTTTTAGATTTTTTTAAATCCATTTCATTCTACTCCGCACTAAGTTCCCTTTATATAGAACACCCTATAAAATTAGGGTTGATATATCAGTTTCCCCCTTATTTCAACAACATTGTATATATGCAGCTGTTTATGGTACACCGAATATAACTTCTTTTAGATATTTTAAATCCATGACATTCTACTCCGCACTAAGTTTCATATACATAGACACCCTGTAAAATTACGGTTGATATATCAGTTAATTTTTTCTAAATCGAGACATGTTACATTAGCATATTCGGAATTTTGTATAAAAGCTAAGGTGATTCAAATATCTAATATTTGGTACTTGCGGTGGAACCAATAGAGTAATTGTGTTATCCAACATGGTAGAAGTTTTTTCGCTATGTCTACCGTTTCTGTCAACTTAGGGAGATAAAATATCTATCAGATTTTAAGTCAAACTATAGGCTTTGCAACAAAAAAAGATTCCGCAAAATCAGTTCAGTAGTTCTTACGTGATGCAAACAAACAAACAAACAAACAAACAAACAAACAAACAGACAAACTTACTATTTTATAATAGTAGGTATAGATTATATTAAGATCTTAGCAAGATTAACACCCATTATACATCCAAAATCTAAGTTCGTTCAAACGATTTTTAATATCATAATTTTTATAGCGGAATATTTAATTTTTGTATAAATGATTAGTCGGAACTAGGAATAATAGGTGACATTCTGTTAGAATGAGTAGTTTTAATAATTATCATACATTACCTTCCGTTCAGCATTGCCATTGTAAACATTAAATTTTCTGTACTCGAAGTTGGCAAATATCTCTGCTGAAATAAATTTGACCCTTATATTTTCAAAAGATTTTTCTTCGTTAATATCAGGCCAGTATTTTTCTACTTTTTTCTAAAATAGGTGATATTAATTAAATTACATACTCTGTATTGAGAGAAGTATTTCTTTACCTTTCCATTTTCCATAATATTGGCGAGCATAATGATGTGTTGAATATTTTCTTGCCAAATCATTCTCCAGAAATCATAAAGTGTATTCGGTTTAGGACCTTGAGTCGCTATGTAAGCTCTTGGAACTTTGTAACCCTGCAATATTTGATAAATAATTAGGTATGAGACGACTGACAATGTTTAAGCACTTCTTGGGAAGTAACACCACAATTCACGAAATTATATCCCAACGTTTCGGGGTCTAGATCAGACCCGGTTGTCAATGGCACAGAAACTATTAAAAAGGCACAATTCTAAAATATAAAATTAAAATGTTTGTCAATATTATTTGATTCATGACTTAACTAAGCGACATTTAATTTGAGAATATACAGGGAAGCACAGACACTTCTGAAGATCATATAATAATAAAGTTACTTTCAAATTGGTAGAATTTGAAAGGGATGATCTTAAGAATTTTATGTGGCGCTCCTAGATGCGACTTTGTTATTATATAGTGCATTCGCCCAAAATGCAATCAGAGAATGTTGTTAATTCAGTGATCCCTTTAAAATCATAAGCAAGAACCTAGGAAAAACTTTATGAACTATCCTGATACTGGGTTGTTCACAAGGACATGACCATTAGCAATTTCTTCTTTAATCATTTGCAACAAAGAGATATTGAATTTTATGGAGGTAATAGCCATTTTAGGTGGTTTTCGGGAACTCACCCGCGTAGTTAATAACTGATCCCTGCCGGGATCGATGGTAAAATGACGACGTTTCGGCAGAGTAACATCTGTCCTCTTCAGGTCGGTTCGCATAATTCTTGTAGCCCTCTGCTTTCGCTTCTAGTTACTGGAATACTAAGATTTTCAGGAGCGCGTGCGTTGTTATATAGTCGCGGCTCGGCGCCTATCGGTTGGCACCGTGGCCTATCAGTGGCCATTCCTCCCGCTTGCTGATTGGTTATTTCCTGTTGAGTTGTTATAGGACGGATCCGGGCCGGTACGGTGTTTAGTAGAATTTTCCAACAATTTGATAAGTTCTGGAATTCATTGCGTGCGTTTAGACTGTGAGGCCTCTTCGCTATTTCAATTGTCTCTCTTACGAGTCTTGATTTCGGGTGTTCTGTATTTGCCAATACTCTGGTGTTCTCAAAGTCTATTCGGTGTGACGTCGTGATGGCGTGTTCCACAATGGATGTTGTTTTTTCCTGCTTTCTTATGGCGTCGTGGTGTTCATCAAGTCTAGCTTGAATTCTTCTGTTAGTTTACCACGGACAGTATTGCAAGAATTCTACGGAGTCACAATACCGATACTATTTTCAATACAGACAGAAAAATAAGCCCGGTTTTGGGGACTCCGAAGACGAGGATCCCTTTAGAACAACAGTGAGTGTACGAGATTTCATGTGCAGACTGTCATAAAACATATGTGGGGCAAACTAACAAAAGAATTCAAGTGATGAACACCAGAACGCCATAAGAAAGCAGGAAAAAACAACATCTATTGCGGAATACGCCACCACGACGTCACACCGAATAGACTGAAAATACCAGAGCACTGGCAAATATAGAACCCCGGAAATCAAGACTCGTAAGAGAGGCAATTGAAATAGCGAAGAGGCCTTACAGTCTAAACGCACACAATGAAATCCAGAACTTATTGAATTCTTGGAAAATTCTACTAAACACCGTACCGGCCTATAACAACTCAACCGGAAATAACAAATCAGCAAGCGGGAGGTGTGGCCACTGAGCCCCAAGGGCCAATCACACGCAGCCGTTTGCGGTGCCAACCGATAGGCGCGGAGCCGCGACTATAGTATTCGAGTAACTAGAAGCGAAGGCAGAAGGCTACGAGAATTATGCGAACCGACCTGAAGAGGGCAGATGTGACTCTGCCGAAACGTCTTCATTTTACCATCGATCCCGGCAGGGATCAGTTATCAACTACGCGGATGAATTCCCGGAAACCACCTGCAACATATATATAATATATAATATATAATATATATATATATATATATATATATATATATATATATATATATATATATTTGTGTTTGTGTGTGTTGTGGGAGTTTGTGTTATATTAATTAACGATAAGGATACTTACGTCTATATAATTAGCGTTGATGTAGTCAGAATAATCATCTCCAGGAATTTTCTTTAATTCCACTCTCGTATGGTCGTCTGAAATAGAATGAGTATTAGAAGTAAACGAGAATCGACATTCCAAATGTTCGTATTAAATTCTAAAAATAAATTGTTATGATGCAAAAATATTACTTTTTCTTAATATATTTGTTTGTGATTGGAAATGTGGTTAGTTATATAAGTAGTGCAAAAGTTCTAGAATGGCGCGAGTGCAGTGGGCTAAGTTTGTTTAAGAATTTAGACACTGTGATGTGAAGTTTAGTTCCGTGATCTTAACTGGTGCACTGCCATCAACTTTGATTCATTAGGTTAGGTTTTTGGTCAACATTCATTTTTTGCTTAAATATCTTATTAGGAACATGTTGGAGAGCATCCATTTTAAGGACTTAGGGTCTCACACCATACCTTTTTGAGATATACCATGTTTCAGAGCAATATAGTGTAATAGCTTCTACTATAATTTGCTATAACTCCGTTTTGTACAGTTTCTTAATCTCTTTAGCCATAATATTCCGTTTACCTGTTGTATTATTTTACGGCCCTGATTTGTTCTATTAATTATGACCCTCTCACAGTTTGGAGTCTTATTGGATTGGTACTCCTCTTTAGTTTTTTTTTTGTCATAGCTGCTGTGTCTTCTCTATTGCAGCAATAATGACCTGGTCATCTGGAAAAAGCAGAGTGTGTATAAAAGATTTATTTATTTGAGTATTTTCGTTTCCACTGTTTCAATGCATATGAAATAATTTTTTAGGGAATAGACAGCATCCTTGTAACAAGTTTCTAGTAGTTGTAAAACTTTCTGACGTGATAAATTTTTACTGACGATGTTGTAGTATTATAGAACTCTTTTATGGTCTTCACATTATTCCCTTTTATGTTATTTGTGTTATTAAGAATTTCAAATAAATTCGTGGTACGGTGTCATACACTTTTTTAAGGTCGATGAAGACTAACTGTGTTTCTTTTAATTGTCTCAGACAGAATACGTTGTTTGTGTATGACCTACCTGCCCTAAAACCACTTTATTCTACTATATCGCTCGGTTTCTTCTTTCACCCTGGCCTTTATTATGCGCCCGTACAATCAATCGACTCTATAATTTTCACATTTTTTTCTGTCGCCATTCTTGTGTGTCGAGTTTAGGTATGGGCATTTCCATTCATCTAAAATATTTTCTGTTCCATTTAGGTATAGTTTGAACATATCTGCTAAAAATTTATTTTACTCTTTAGGACTATGCTCTGGACGCGAGTAGAGTGCGTATTAGAAGAGTGTTGCCAAGGTACAGGCTAAATGCTGATCTACAGGCATTCCTGGAGCACCTGAACCAATCCCAACCATCCATTAGATTCACCATGGACATGGAAGAGAGTGGGTGCCTACTATTCATTGACATAAAGTGTCAAAGGACTAGGACCGGAATCCAAACAACAGTCTACAGGAAGGCTACGCATACAGGATTATACCTTCACTACAATTCCAACCACCCATCAACAACGAAAACGGGCATCATCAAAACACTAATCCATAGAGCCCAAAATATCTGCAGCACACCAGAAGCCCTCAAAGAAGAACAAGTAAAACTTAGAGAAGACCTTTTGGCGAACGGATATCCGGAAACGATCATTACCAAGGCGTTTGAAGAGCTGGACAAACCACGTAGCCAGAAAGAGGACACCACGGTAGCAACTCTACTATTACCGTATACTAAAGGCTTGTCGGAGAAACTTAGAAGAATTGCACACAGCTATGGGATCAGAATGATCTTCAAAAGCAACGACACCTTGAGGAGCATGATAACAAGAACGAGGTCCGACGCACCAGCAATACCAAATAACTGTATATACAGCATACCGTGTGAATGTGGCAATCTTTACATTGGAGAGACAAAGCGACCGCTGGACACCAGGATTAAGGAACACCGCACAGCTACTCAAAGGGCAGAGGTAACGAAGTCTGGACTAGCGAATCACGCATGGACCGAACACCATAATATCAACTGGGACCAGGCTAGAGCAATTCACAAGAAAGCGCATTGGTACAAAAGAAAATTCATAGAGACAGCATATATAGTCTCGAACGAAAATATAATTAGCGAGCCCAGCGTCCAAATTAAAAATATTTGTAGAGCTCTTCTTCGGTCTCTGCGCATCACCGGTAACCAACCTCCAGGTACGACGACGCTGATTGGACCAGATAAGACCCAATGACCATGACCGGAACGCATGACCGATTAAGGGTATAATATAAATACGACCGATACTCTGAATTTTCTATGATTCACCTGATGACGATAGCAGATACACAGCTATTGAAACGTTGGGAGATCAACCACTTCAAGACGATGTAAGTCCAAGGAAACTTCGAGGAACGAGTTACATTGTCTGCCAACTTCAGACTAACCCTAGATACGTTGACCGGATCGAAGATACCTGGAGGAGGTATTTCGGCGACTTCGAAGTTCCGGACTGAAGTTAAGCCCGAAGAAGTGTCAGCTGTTCCAAGAAGAGGTGCAATATCTTGTAGTTTCCGCACAGGGAGTAGCTGTGGACAAAGAGAAAATCAAAGCTATCCAGGAATGGCCGAAACCTAAAGATATCCACCAGTTAAGAAGTTTCCTGGGGTTATGCACGTACTATTGTCGGTACGTAGCCGGATTTGCCAACATCAGCGATCATTCGAGTCATTGAAAAGAGCATTGACGAGTGCCCCCGTCTTAAGTTATCTTTTGCCAGACGGGAACTTCGTTTTGGATACCGACGCAAACAATGTCGGAATTGTTGCTGTGCTTTCGCAGATCCAAGACGCCCAGGAGAAAGTCATCGGCTATTTCAGCAAAACCTTGAGCAAGCCTAAACGGAATTACTGCGTTACTCGCAGGGAACTTATAGCTGTGGTAAACGGGGTAGAACATTTCTATAAGTACCTTTATGGTAAAAGATTTCTCCTGAGGACTGATCATGCAGCACTGAAGTGGCTCTTGCAGTTTAAAAACCCCGAAGAACAAGTGGCCAGGTGGATTGAGCGGTTGCAAGAATTCGATTTCGAGACGAAACATCGCGCAGGAACCAGCCATAAGAATGCTGATGCCTTATCGAGGAGACCATGCCCTGATGATTGTAAACATTGTCAGCGAACTGAAGAAAAAGGGGCTGTTCTCTGTACAACTACCGCTGTCGATGACCATTGGCAACCTGAGGAGATCCAGCAAGAGCAAAAATTAGATCCAGAACTAAAAGAAGTTATCCGCTGGAAGGAAGAAGACCGCAAACCTACGTGGCAAGAGATTTCCCGATACTCACCAAACATAAAGTCGTACTGGGCTCAGTGGAACTCCCTCATCCTGGAAAATGGACTGCTCAAGCGCGTCCTGGAAACTCCAGAGGAGGGAAACAACAGAAAACAGATTGTAGTTCTCAGAAATAGGAGACCAGAGGTTTTACGAGAACTACATGATGGAACAACTGGAGGACATCTGGGAGTAACGAAAACCCTGGGGAAGTTGAGAGAACGCTTCTATTGGGTAAACTGCCAAGTAGATGTTAAGGAGTGGTGCCGGAAATGTACGGTTTGTGCAGCAAGTAATGGGCCATAGAAGTGACCAAAAGCTCCCATGAAGCCATATAACGTGGGCAGTTCATTCGAAAGAGTAGCCATTGATGTTGCCGGTCCATTTCCTGAATCCGACTTTGGAAATAAATACATTGTGGTGGTGATGGGCTATTTTAGTAAATGGGCCGAAGCGTATGCCATGCCGAATCAAGCTTTGGCCGTTGCTGATGTCCTTGTCAAGGAATGGATCAGTCGTTTTGGTGTTCCCTTGAAGTTGCACTCAGACCAAGGTAGAAATTTCAAGTCTACTCTTTTCCAAGACGTCTGCAAGCTCTTGAAGATCAATAAAACACGGACAACAGCATTACACCCGCAATCCGATGGAATGGTAGAACGGATGAATAGAACCATATTAACTGCCATTTGTCAAAGGTAGTCTTTGACCACCAAAGAGACTGGGAGCAGTATCTGCACTTGTTTCTAATGGCATATCGTTCGTCTGTGCACGAGTCCACGGGTTAGACCCCGGCCGGCATTATCATGGGACGAGAATTAACACTACCATGCGATTTAAAGTGTGGATGTCCCCCAGGAGAAGAGACCGCAGGTGAAGACTATGTCAGCCAGCTACGTCAAAAGATGAACGACATCCATGAACGAGTCCGGTTAAACATCGAGAATGCCAGTGCCCGAATGAAGGAAGCCTATGACATCAAAGCCGAGAGCGGAGAATTCCAAGTTGATGATCTTATTTGGTTGTATAACCCGCAACTTCGTCTTGGATATTCGCCCAAACTACAGAGATCTTGGGAGGGGTTATACCAAATTGTGAAGAAAATCAACGATGTTGTCTAGAGAATAAAGAAGCTACCTCGGGGAAAACCCAAGGTCGTACATTACAACAGGTTAGCCACACAATGAGCCAGGGCATATTCTACGGGCACCTCAAAAAGGTCTCGGGGTTCCTCCGTGGTAACGTCGTGCTGCTTTTCCTGCCCATTAGAGTACAGTGTCTAAACTGTTCGAAGGTCAGCTCGTCATCGGGTGGTCAACTTCGCTGTCATGACTTCCGGCATAAGGGGCTAACCTGTTGTAATGTACCACCTTTGGTTTTCCCCGAGTTCTTTATTCTGTAGACAACATCGTTGATTTTCTTCACAATTTGGTACGGCCCCTCCTAAGATCTCTGTAGCTTGGGCGATTATCCACGACGACGTTGCGGGTTATACAACCAAACAAGATCATCAACTTGGAATTCTCCGCCCTCGTCTTTGATGTCGTAGGCTTAATTTATTCGGGCACTGGCATTCTCGATGTTTAATCGGACTCGTTCATGGATGTCGTTCATCTTTTGACGTAGCTGGCTGACATAGTCTGCACCTGCGGTCTCTTCTCCTGGGGGACATTCAAACTTCAAATCGCATGGTAGTCTTAATTCTCGTCCCATGATAATACTGACCGGGGGCTGACCCGTGGACTCGTGCACAGACGAACGATATGCCATTAAAAAAAGTGCAGATACTGGTCCCAGTCTCTTTGGTGGTCAGAGACTACCTTTGGCAAATGGCGGTTAATGGTTCTATTCATCCGTTCTACCATTCCATCGGATTGCGGGTGTAATGCTGTCGTCCGTGTTTTATTGATCTTCAAGAGCTTGCAGACGTCTTGGAAAAGATATAGACTCGTAATTTCTACCTTCGTTTGATCCATTCCTTGACAAGGACATCAGCAACGGTCAAGGCTTCTTGATTCGACAAGGCATATGCTTCGGCCCATTTACTAAAATAGTCCATCACCACCAGAGTCGGATTCAGGAAATGGACCGCCAACACCAATGGCTATTCTTTCGAATGGACTGCCCACGTTATATTGCTTCATGGGAACTTTTGATCGCTTCTGAGGCCCATTACTTGCTGCACAAACTGTAGTACATTTCCGGCATCAATCCTTAACGTCTGCTTGGCAGTTTACCCAATAGAACCGTTCTCTCAACTTCCCCAAGGTTTTCGTTACTCCCAGATGTCCTCCAGTTGTTCCATCATGTAGTTTTATGTAGTTCTCGTAAAACCTCTGGTCTCCTATTTCTGGGAACTAAAATCTGTTTTCTGTCGTTTCCTTCCTCTGGAGTTTCCAGGACGCGCTTGATAAGTCCATTTTCCAGGATGAGGGAGTTCCACTGAGCCCACTACGACTTTATGGTTGGTGAGTATCGGGTAATCTCCTGCCACGTAGGTTTGCGATCTTCTTCCTTCCACCGAATAACCTCTTTCAAATCTGGATCTAATTTCTGGTCTTTTTGGATCTCCGCAGATTGCCAATGGTCATTGATGGCGGTAGTTCTACTGAGAACAGCCCCTTTTTCTTCAGTTCGCTGGCACTGTTTGCAGTCATTAGGGCATTGTCTTCTCGATAGAGCATCATCATTCTTATGGCTTGTTCCAGCTCGATGTTCATTCTCGAAGTCGAATTCTTGCAACCGCTCAATCCACCTTGCCACCTGTCCTTCAGGATTTTTAAACTGCAGGCGCCACTTCAGTGCTGCATGATCAGTCCTCAGTAGGAGTCTTTTACCATAGAGCTACTTGTAGAAATGTTCTACCCCCTTTACCACAGCCAGGAGTTCCCTGCGAATAACGCAGCACTCGTCAAAGCTCTTTTCAATGTCGCGAATGATTGCTGACATTCATCGTCCCATTGGTACTGCACCTTCCCCTCTGTGAGTCTAGTAAGTGGTTTGGCGATGTTGACAAATCCGGCTACGTACCACCGATAGGACGTCCATAGGCCCAGGAAACTTCTTAACTGGTGGATCTCTTTAGGTATCGGCCATTCCTGGACAGCTTTGATTTTCTGTTTATCAACAGCTACTTCCTCTGCGGAAACCACATGTCCAAGGTATTGCACCTCTTCTTGGAACAGCTGACACTTCTTCGGGCTTAACTTTAGTTCGCAACTTCGAAGTCGCCGAAACACCTCCTCCAGGTTCTTGACGTGGTCTTCAAATGATCTTCCAACCACGACAATGTCATCAAGATATACCAGGCATGTTTTCCATGAAAGTCCTTTTAACACTGTTTCCATCAATCTTTCAAAAGTTGCTGGAGCATTACACAACCCAAACGGCATTACCGTAAATTGAGCCGATGATAAAAGCAGTCTTTTCAAGGTCTTACTTAGCTAGTTCCACCTGCCAATACCCGCTTTTCAAGTCCAGGGTGGAAAACATCTTCGATCCCTCCAATGAATCTAGGGTATCGTCTATTCTTGGTAGGGGATAGCTATCTTTCTTCGTTGCGTGATTTTGTTGCCGATAGTCCACGCAAAATCGGGTCGAACCATCTTTCTTTTTAACCAAGACAACTGGAGAAGCTCAAGGGCTATTGGATGGTTCAATAACACCTTGTTCCTCCATTTCGTGGACTATCCTATCGGCTTCTTCTCTTTTGGCTAGTGGTAGTCTTCTCGCCGACTGTCGAATAGGTTGAGCGTCCCCGGTATTAATTTTATGTTTCACTAGATCAGTTCGCCCTCTTTTTCCTTTCTCTACGTCGAAGATGTCTTGATAGTTTCTCACGATGTCTCTCAATTTTGCTTTCTGGGTTTTTCTGTACCATACTTTTCAAATTTTCTTCCAAGGATTTAGAGTTTTCAAGTGTTTTAGAATTTTCTGCTAATTTATCTTCTAACACCTCTTTCATGTTCATGTTATTGTTTAAACAATGGAACATTGCATCCTCATGAACCAAACAAATGAAAAGTAATAAACGAATCTTCACGCAATACGGGTATGTGTGGACGACAGCACGAACACGCATTTTTCATCCACACTGGATCTAAATTACCGGAATACTGAATTAATTTATTAACGAGTGGAGTTTATTTTAGTGGTTTAATTGGGAAATAACATTAAATTTGAGAAAAAAATCCTAACGTTTCCTTTAACACCAATCATTAGTTCTACAGCTTTAAAAATTTATTTTTAAAATTATTTTTGTTCTAACAGAAAATTTAATGGTTCATCTAAATAACAGTGCACATTTATTAGAAAAGTTGGTTCACATACTATGCAAAAATAAAGAATAATGTTCCTCTCTCCAAAACACTTCCTTTCATAAAAACGATGAATTTTACCAAGATTTTGGCATGACCATGGGTACTTGTCTGTAACCAGCAAGTAACATGGTGGTTTATGTTGACGATATATTCGCTATTTGGTAACACAGTCGTGACAGACAGACAGACATTATTTATTAAATATCATCAAAAACAATGAAAAAACGAAGAAAATTAAGTTTAGCAATTGATTACAGTAACAAACTACTTTTCCTAGAGGTATTAATAAGAAAATCGTCAATCGAAATATAAGTATATAGAAAACGGACTCATAGTAACAGATACATCAATTTCAATTTAAGTCACCCAAATACAACAAAGAAAGGTATTATTAAATTAAATATGATAGAGCAATTATCAATTGTTCTGATGACAGCAAATTCAATAAAGAAAAAAATATAACAAGTGTTCTTGCTGGAAACAATGACTACAAAATCCATCAATTTATTGTTAAACCGAATTTAACACAAAACATGCATTGAGAAACAACACAATACTGGAATACTAACTTTTCGAGATTTTTCAATATATTGAACGCAAGACAATATATTGTTTCTAGTCGAGAACCTTCATCAGTTACGCTCCCCTCAACTGATTGAATTCTCGAATAATTATTTATGTATATAGTACATATTGTTACGAAATTTACCTAAGCCGACCCTGTTTCATTTCAGTACGACACCGATCGCTTCTAGGATAAAAAATGTTCTCTAAATGGCGCGGCGGCTGTGGAGTTGATGATTCATTTTACGAGAATTTGCGATGCTGGTTTTAAAAGGAAGCAGCCCACGATCGGAAGTCAGTTAGTACAGCGACGAGCGTATATTGTAATGTTATTGTGAATCAGCTGTTCTGTATAATTTGATGTAAATAACAGTTCTAGAAAAGTGAAAGTGAATATTAGTTATATAATTATATATATAATTCATTTCTCGATAAAACAAGACTGGAACTCAAAACAAATACCCAAGAAGGGAAGACCTGGGTATTCAAAACTACCACTACGTGTATATTTAGATTTATTACTAAAAAGTAATAACGAAGAGAAGTAACTCTAATCCCTACGCATTTAGAACTACTGTACAAAAGATTATTAATAAAATATTACAAAGTAAAATCCCTTTCTCGGTAAAACGTTTTTTTTAAACATGGACCGAACCTCCGACACCTGATAAACTGACCGGCGTATGAACCCCCACGAAACACTGGGTTGGGTACGCCTATGTATACAAGGCCTGTCAGAAAAACAGAACAGAGCAGGCAAAAGAATTAATGTCAGAACTACATCAAATAGTATATCGAAAACAAAACCAATAAATACAATTCAAAATTCAAAAAATTCATTGCAAATGTAATAAATTGGAAGTAGATCTCTAAATGTACGAATAATAAATGAACACAAAAATTTTGATAAAGAAACGATAGTTCGAGCAAATCTACAATATGAAGAATACTGCACAAAGACAAACACAATACAAAACAAAAATTAACAGAGTACGCCTTAATTCTGCTAAATGTGGACGATTGTATCGCTTCTACTTCCGTACTGGAGGCCGATAATTAAGGATGGAATTAATAATGATCATCTTGTTTTGCACAACCCTATATCTGAATATTTCATAGATTTTTTTTAGGTTTTACCTTATGACGTTCAACTGATCACTGAATCAAAGATTCTTTGATCGCTTTTCTGGCGAATGCACTCTTACAACAAAGTCTCTCGTAGGAGCCCCACATATAATTTCTGAAGAAAATCTTTCAAGTTCTTCCAACTTGAAAATAGTTGGACTATTACAAAATACCTTTGGAATTTGTTGTTCTACCCTGTGTATATCTAAAAGATAAGAAATTTCGTTAATTATGTCCTGTAAAATTGTCAAAGCTATTTAGATTTCAATTTAAAATTCATATATTTTTAAATTTAATGTCATTGACAGCGAATAAGACTTTGAAACGTTTGGATTTTTTTTAATATAAAAACTTTTTACACAAGTGTGATGGTATTTCCCAAACAAACTATTCAAATAATCTAGAAGATGCCACAAATAAGCTCCATAAAATAATTTAATTGGAGTGTCAATACAAACCAATTTTCTTTTGGTGCCTTGACATGATGTTGCCAGATTGATCCTCGATTAGACATGCTTAGGATATGACCGATAGAAGACTCAATCTAGGTGACCAATAGGGTGATATTGAACATTCTACGTAATGTAGTTGGAAAAATGTTTGCCTTCAATAAAATGTATTTGTAAAATAAATTAAGAGAATGCAATTAATAATATGTAGTCAAAATTCCTTACATGCCATAAGATTCTTGTAACGGTTTTTTGGCATATTCTGTTCCAGTGAAGCGTAATCATGGGATTTGATCAACCCTCTAGGGAATAACTAAAATTTGTATGAGATTATTATGGGTTCGTTTCTACACTCCGTAAGCTTACGTTATGCTGTATTTCTAGTTCCCCAGTTTGGATGACCTCTTTGACGTAGTCTTCCAAGTTAATTATTTTAATACGTTTAGTGTGGACAGTTACGAGTTGAGGAAGCGCTCTCTGCAATTAATGTACCAAATTAAATATTTATTTAATTATTTTAGGTAATGTTAATATTGAGTAAAGCCAGAGGCGTATTTACAAGGGGGGGAGGCAAGAGGCAGTTGTCCCCCAAAAATTTTAACTACGAATTTAATTTGAACCCCTGTATGTTATCCCCCCTTATGAGTAAAGCCAAAGGCGTATTTACGAGGGGGACAAGGGGTCCCTCCCAACATTTTAACTACGAATTTAATTTGAACTCCTACATGCTATTCCCTCCCACCCCTTATGAATATCATATTCTATTTTTCTTGGGTGCAGCCCTTTGTGAGTAATCTATCAATATTAAATTGGGAGTTAAATCAAAATATACTGTTATCTTAACTGATTAGTTCAAATTTCACGGTTTAGTCATGTAAATGCACTTACCAAATTCTTCTTGTTTTTGAGAATTGGTCTAACTTTGACTTGCGGTTTCACTGTAGCTAATGGAATTTTGTCGATTGCTGAAGTAGCTTTGAAATGATGGAAAATTAGAATTAATCTACTTAATATACGTTTAATCAAATATATTACCTCTACTGTTTCTCTTCTTTAAATACCTGCAATAAGTGTCAACTTTAATACTATAATTTATGAAACAAATGTCAAATATATTACGAACAAACAATCTGTACCTAATGAATACCAGGGGGCTGGAGTGGGTTGGCAATCTCGCTCTAAATTTACCCAAAGAGAGGGGGAGCTTATTCCCATTTATCAGAAAATATTAAACGCATTGGAAATATTCGATTGCGGGAGCTGTTATTTGGTTATCAAGGAAGATTATTAAATTAACTAATTTCCTTATTTCCGTCTCAGTGATAAAAAAGAAATTATTATTGTGTGAACAGCAAACAAAATTAATTATTATTTTTTGAAGATAGACAACACACTGCAATACACGAAAAATCGCAATTAATGTATTGTTACGGAATGCGTGGGTTTTAAAACAATTAATTTATAGCTAAAATAAATATTCTTTATGTTCATAAAAAAATTACAGTTCACCAGAGTAATATTTCAAATATTACATAGATGAGTCAAACGCAAATTAGTTATCCACTACTACTGAACCGCTCTTGTCGCACAGCTGAATTTATATCCTGTCCACGTCATTCTCTATCATTCTTGTAACATCCTTGTCAGTCTAACGTACACGACGAGTAGCTTATGAGAGAAATGGCATTTTCGGTAAAATGTAAAATACTAGAATAACTATTTGCTAAGGATTAACGAGGGGCAGTGTTACAAGGTTTAATTGAATGTGCGCACAGAGGAATTCTCTCGAAATTATTCACCGTAGTAAAAAAAACTAACACCGAAAAACAAGACTTTGCTAAACGTTTTGTTTCGAGTAAATTCCTCAGAGGGCACGGTCAATTAAACCTTGTAACACTGGCCCTCTTTAATCTTGAACGTCCCGATCAGAGTCGTCTTCTCCATGATAGCGACCAAGTTGCTCCAAATCGACCACCTTCGAAGCCTCGGATTCCAGTTAATGCAATAGATCACGCCGTTGATTCTTTTAACTACTGTTTGAGGGAGAATTTCTGTACAGACAACTAAGCCGGGCAAGTTTTCGGAATTTCCTTGCTACACATTCTTCCGTATTTACTATGTCAAAGAGTTTATCTGCTGCAGGAAAACGATTAAGGAGAGATAAACCCTGATAAACAGGCAAAATAATTATTCTTCTAATTAAACTTTTTAGCAAACATCAAACATTGCACCGACTACGGTACAATTGTCATTAATTATCCTTAATTTTGCTAAAACCTAGCCTCATTGGGGTCAAGCCCCTCCCATACGACAACCTTGGATTTGCCTTATGCAAAATTCAGGGGAAGATATTATTTCTGCGGCAAACCATCATGTAACCGTTTTGTGTGGCTAAGTTTTTTTAAGAAAGTTATGTTGTTTAGGAAGTAACCATTAAATGTAAGATCTTCTCGATTTACACATTTTTCCTTCATGTAACATAATTGGTAATAATGAAAAACTTCTTACCAATACCCAAACAGAATACCCGGCAAGGCTAATAATAAAACTAGGGCGTAGAGACCATTGTTACTGTTATCATCTTCTTCAGTCCTGCAGATGTTTTGTCCCTTTACATCCAAGGTACACAAGAATTTCGTTACATTGCTAATTCTCACAAAATCATCATTTTGCTGACAAGTATTAATGAACACTACTGAGATGCTATAATTTCTCCCATATTTCAACGGTGGATTCGGAAATTCTGAACAAGACAGATCTGGATTTCCAATTACAAACTCAAATGGGAAATGAGTGAAACTACAGCGAAGCTCTTCAATAGAAGACAGATCCGAGTCTGAAAAAACATTCTAAAATTAATTTTCGACTTCAGCTACCTTATAGTCCATACTCCATAGTATGTAACCCCTTTTGTAAATTATTACTAAAACGGTGGCTTTTTTAGGGGTCGGGCAACTTTTATTGATTTGCAATCTTTTCACCTTACTTTTGAATTTAGATGAGAGACTAATAGACTAATAATAGACCTAATAGCGTGAGAAAATCGAATAAACGTTGTGGAACAACATGATAAAATTATCGGATTTGTGTTAGTTTATTACCATATTAAATTGTTTTCATTATAACAATTATTACAATCCACTGCTCACATTCTACTGTCCAGAAAATGTCTTTCTGATGACAAGGATATTCCAAGTCAGATATTCTGGGTGGGTCAATAGTGTGGAATAATCTTCGTCCAAGAAGTTAATGTAAAAAACACACAAATATAATTCCTAAAATTATTTATTTAACCTCTGTTAATTTTACTAAAACTTTATTCACCATACATGTTACATAAAATGCACCCTTTGGGGGTTATTGGATATTTTGTTGACATCTAGAAATAGGTGAATATTAAAGCTGACCGGTATCCTAGGGGGCTTTGATTGGGGAAGACTATTAATCATATATATATAATACTCCAGAATGAAAATGACGAATTCTTTTTATTTTGCCAGATATCGTCATTCCAATTTTGAAAAGTTTAACTATGGATTTTTTTAATGGAACTCCCCATTTTTTATCACGTTATCTGATAACTCATTTCATTCCCTTCCCTTCTATATCAGGTTATGCATATCTGTTTCTAGCAGTTTCTTGAGAAACCAAGAAATCAAAATGATTCATGTTTTTTGTGTGATTTCTTATTATTCATGAAATATTTTTCGTATTAGAAGGCGGTGGAGTTTAATTTTCATGCCATTTGTCTGCTTGAAAATAATCATGTAACCAATAATATAAAATTTCAAAAAACAAAAATTATGGATAAATTGGTCTGACGAGTCTCAAAAAACTGTATTCAGTATATTTTTCAATTTGGAAAGGTACATTATAATTATTATAAAAATGACTATTTTTTATGTAAAAATTTTCGTCGGATCCAAATCTATCATCAGAAAAATCATAAAATCGACGTTAAAAGTAAATTTTTGCATCGTAGATTTTTTTCATCTTAATCTACAAGTAATACAAAATATGTCAATGTTTTTGGGATCTCGATTATTTTCAGAGAACGGTAGTTCCATTTTTTGGTTTTTCTCAGAAATGTTTGAAAAAACCAATAGAGTTAGATTCTACCGAAATTCTATATAAGATTTAGAATTAGATATTTTATTATGAAAAAATATAACAAATTCTATTCTAAAATGGTAAAAATTATCGAAATTTGATAGTTATTCTAGAGGGTGCTATTTTGAATCTTCATGAGTAACATTTTGCTGACCTTATTTTTTTGTGATTTAGAAACAATATCCAAAATTTCAGCTAAATGAAAATACTCAATCTGAAACCGATTCTATATCTGACATGCAATGTCCAGACGATTTCTTTGCTGATTATGTTTTTAACATTGAAGTGAAGCGTTGAGTGCACAAACTATTAATGAATCAATTCCGGTTATTACCGTACCAATTAACAGAAGTGGATAAATAAGAAAAAATATCATTAATTGTTTTTATTTATTTCTTTATAAGAATTTAAAAAAAATGCTTATGTCTTAAAATAGTTTAAACTAATACTCAGCCACAAGGCACAGTGAAACATAAAAAAACTTTGATTTCTGAAGGTTATTTGGTGCATTTTCTTGTTTCTTTTTACGATATTTGCGTAAAATATTCATGATTTAATTAGCTTTTTCTAAAAACGCAGTTTTCCAGATTTTCTAGCGTCTCTTCTAGGCTAATTCTGAATATCGGATTTTACCAGAAATATTGTCAATGATATATTTTGTGGTAATCTGTTAATGTTTATTAAACTCAGAAACAACAATTGTTGATTACGAACTGTGCTTCTCAGTTATACGAGTTTCTTGGTCGGCAAATGGTAATGAGGTTGTCGTGAAAACAACACTTCCTAGAGGGGGACTGACAAAGCAGCAGAGCAATTCTACAAATTTCAGCTGAATGCTAATAAACTTATATAACCTCGTTATTTTAACATGTTGGTGGTGTTTAGGTGTTTGCCTGGATATTTTGTCCACAAAGTTTTTTCGAACTCGTCAAATTGAAGCTACCCAAGGAGTTTCAGAAAAACGATAAAAAGACTACAAAAAGGATTATGTATCTACAGTGGACTATTATTACAAACACTAAATGATTCCACTTTGCATCTACTTATTACAGAGGTGACTAAATACATTATACTTCTGCATAAAAATCACTAAATATGAAGAAACAATAAATTTGCATGAACAGAAATTGAATCGAATTGTCTAGTCATTCCTGTAAACTAGGCTAATGTTCCATTCACACATTATATATGTACAAGAAAAAAATAAATATTGAATATATAACGGGTAATTCAAATTGACATATCGACTTTCTGTGGATTTCGCGTGAGATACGTTACAATGAATGGCGTAGTTCTGAAATGAAAAATTTGGATGCAAGCATAATCCAGGAAATTTACGGAAAAAATACATTTTGGTAACAAAATTATAGTCTAAGATGCTAACTAAGACCCGTGTCTTCTTACTGAATAAAAAATATTGGTAGCAATCGTAATATATGAACATACATATTGTGAATAGGTTATCTGATGTCATTTAAGGCGCATACAGACTATCGTCACGTCACGTGAGCTCATGTGTTGTCCTTTGGGTGTCATGAGTTGGAGGAAGAATTAGAAAACGTAACTAGATTTGTGTTAATAATAATTTCGAAAATACAACATTTTATAAATATTAATTTAGTTTCATTTGGGTTCGTTTTCTTTATTGATTACTAATAAGACATGCATACTTAAATGGTAATGAACTGATAATGAATTTGTGCAAAATTTACACATTTATTGTCAAAATTTATAAATTTACCTAATGCGATTTACTGCTTTTATTGACCTTTGTGGACGTTCTAAAAATGTGGTTTTGATGCAAAGAAATAAAATTTGGCAAACATAAGAATTGTGGCAATACAACAAAACAATCTATGGCATCAGATCAGATTTTTAACTTTTTAACTTTCAGTGTAGTCATTATCACTTAATTGTGACTGTTCTTATTTTCATGTTTCCTTTAATATTTATACATTAAATTTGTAAATACTATAAAGAACAAGAAAGACAATAATTTGAGACTGAACGATGAAAGCGAAATCTTCTTATGAAATATACTTTCCTTCTCTCATTATCTCCCTGCCCTTTTCAGGAAAAATAAATGTCACTATTTTGTTACGACTCAAGTATTAATCCAAAAGTGTCATTTAATTCTTAATTTCAATATCACTGCAAAGGAACATATGACGCAGTTAATTTTTAATAGAAATATAAAATTTGTTCAATTATAATATTTCAAAAATACTTCACTTACAAAATTACCGAAAGATAAGATAAGAGGCGACACTAGCTTCCCTATATCAGGCGTGTCGAAAATGTAAATTTGCAGAATCGAATTCAGGCTGTTATGTATAACTTGCCATGCGTAAATTGTATTTCAGGATTTCGAGCATGTCGTGACATGCCGTAATATCATGTGAGTTCACGTGACGTTTTTTTTTATGAAATTTATAACAATATCTAATTTTATAACGAAGACGATTTAATTAGATAATTTTAAACTGATATTTTCCTGAAACATCTTTGCAATTACTAATTTTTTCTTGAGTTGTAAGAACCATTGTTACTGTTAAGGTCATCTTCAAATAGATCTGATACTTATCGATCCTGTTTACTTTGGTAAATAACGTTTAAATTAGTCTGGCTACCTTTCTTATTTGTCCCAAGGTGTCTGATCAAATTCGTTATCACTGCATCTGTATACTTTTCTGACACTAAAACATATCCTCTTTGTGAAACATTATTTTTGGTATCCTTATCTGTAGTCCTCATTGCAATTGTCGTATTTGTGTTTGAAGTCTTGCGAAATGTTTGACCTGGGAGATTAGGAGGTGTCGATATTTTTTTTGTTTTCGGATAACTTTTAAATTGTCCTCTATTTAGAGCTGCAATAGATATATCTACTTCACTGCACCAACTAATATTCAATTCCTCTTGTTTAAACTAAAAGTATACATATTATGAATGCATTTTAATGCAATGAAGTTATCTTACCGCATAACTATAGCGACGTTTATAATCTTCTATAGAATTGATCTTATAGAAAGATGTTAAAGTGGATCTTTGAACGTTTATTTCAAATTGTGTTAGTATTCCATTAGTTGCGTTCGGGTGGGTCCAATTCACTCTTAGATCATTATTGTCGTCCCATTCGCAGCTAATTTCCTCTGGTGACAAGGGTGCTGTAACAATAAGATACACTTAATATAAATTGACAAAACAAAAAAAAGCATAGAAGTAAAATAGTACAATATTAAAATGTAATAAATTTTAGTGACTATTCTATTTCACCTTGGTAATATTTTAAGGAGAGTTACTCCGTTCGACATCTTAAGGAAGAAGGAGCAGACAGAAGTTTCGATATGGTGTTATCCTGTAATTCTTAAGTTATATTTTATATAACAAAATCGTAGGGTTAATTATACCAATCAGATTGTATCTAGTTAGATCGAAGAAGTTGTTTGAATGGTATTTTAAAATAATTTGTCTAGGCTATTTGGATTGATTATCGATGTAAAATGACGAAAAGAACGAGAAAATATACATTTTTTACATTTAAATGATTTCTGAGGGTCTTTAGTTCTATTGGCGAAGTACTTTAGACAATTTAGTCCAAAAGTACAGATCAAATACTTAATTTCGTTTTTGTGGTTGATTAGACTTTATACAATTAAAACTAAGTTTGAATCTTTGAATTCATGGAATACATTCCGCTAGTAAATTAGTATAATGCAAATCCTTCTTCATATTTTGGGATTTATAAGAACACAACCACCTTATGAATTAAAAATGCTTGGATTTGACTACTTTATGATTAGTTCAGTAAGTTAATAATTATAGGGAACTAGGCACTTAGACAAAGAAATAGAAGTGAAAAGTCCTTTAAATAATCCAAAATTACTGGCGTTATTCGTTAGTTTTCACTTCTGGGAAATGCTATAATAAAACACTTCTTCAAATGATGTTTATGTTTCTAGACACTAATACACTTTAAAAAATTGTCGAGTTAAAGATTTTTCTCAGTGAAAGTTGCTGGGTATTTAGAAATTTCGAATTTAGTTGCTTATTGAAGTTTAGATTGTTTCGTATAAATCATCATTAGACTATTTCACTGATACAGTTTGAAAAATAGTCTACGTTTCGGATCTTCGATTGCAGCCATTCGTAACAACCACTAGATAACTAAACTAATATATAACATAAATAATATTGTTAGTGCGAGATAGGTGAAGAAATAACTTCGGCTACTTGAGATGAATGCCTTTGCTTTTTATTGCATAACTATACATTTTTTGTTTAGGTAAATAATACATTTATGAATTATTTTCGAAATCAATTTCGTTCACAGATATTAATTTTTAGAAGGATTATTTATAATTCACAAGTTACCAGAATAAAAAGGCTATTTACATATGATTTAAAAATAACTCGAGACACAGTGACTTGAAATGATCTACTTTTACCCTTAAATTATTTAGAAACATATTAGGTAATTATTAAATTTATATGGTGGTGTTAGATACATATAAAGAATAGTTTGTCATTGTTAGGGTAGCTATGAATCCATATAAACTGTTTAGGTTTTAGGTTCTGTTGGCGATTGTAAAAATTGGTGCGAAATTCGTAATATTTAATATTTTTCACAAAACTATAGCCGTTTTTAAAAACTCTTATAATGGTTTTTGAAAGTTATTTGTGACATCTTCCAGTTTCTTTTTATGATTTTTTGAGAACAAATAGCTGTATATTTACGTTTTGACGTTTTTAACAAATTTACTGTCATATTACTACGAAAATCCCTTGTATTTAGATATAAGTAGTAGCAGCAGAAACTCCAAAGATTATATATAATGCCATAAAGTCCGTGGGTTCAATTGCTTAATTTAAAAAAAATACACATACCTATACACTTTACTTTCTAGAATTTTCATTTTCAGGTAAAACATCAAATATTTTCAACAGCTGATTCTATACAATAACATCGAAATGATAACAACAAAATAAGCTCAACGCACTAAAACTAAATAACTCCAGAAATTAATACCGCTTTAAATAACGTACGCCGAATTTTCTGGTCGTTCTACCTTTGTTCGCACAGCATCCAGATACACAGTTTTTCTCCTATCCCAACCTTCTAGTTCTTCTTTTTTTAGTATCCCAGCGATTGATGACTAATTGGGATGAATAATGCTTAACGTTGTTTTCGCCAGGGACGGAGTGGATAAATATTATAACAATAATAATGAAGCTGCTTTCAAGTTGTTGTCTAATGTAAGGAAGTTCAGTTAAAATGCAAAAATAGCGTTACAACAACAGACACAACATTCCTTTAAGGGCAATTCTCAGTTCTACAAATTCCCCATGTAGTGAAACAAATTTCTCTTTTTCTACTTCAGTGCACATTTCTTAAAAAAGTCAGACATAATACAAAAATACTTTCACATTAGCAAGTTTTAGACTTAGTAAACCTTTACAATAATGTACGTTTGAAAGATTGAAGGAAACAGTGTTAAAAGGGCTTTCATGGAAAACGTGCCTGGTGTATCTTGACGACATTATCGTGGTTGGAAAATCTTTTGAAGACCACGCTAGGAACCTGGAGGAGGTATTTCGGCGACTTCGAAGTTCCGGACTAAAGTTAAGCCCGAAGAAGTGTCAGCTGTTCCAAGAAGAGGTGCAATATATTGGACATGTAGTTTCCGCACAGGGAGTAGCTGTTGAAAAACAGAAAATCAAAGCAGTCCAGGAATGACCGATACCTAAAGATATCCACCAGTTAAGAAGTTTCCTGGGGTTATTTATTTATTTATTTACAAAACAGGGACACACACAGATTACACATCCAAAATAGTGTCCTCGAAATACAAATTTAGAACGAAGATCAGTGGAAATTAGCATAGTAATGATTAATTAAATTAGATCGAAATACAATTATTAATCTACGCCCAGAAATAAAATCTTAAAATGATTTTTGACTACAGGCCTCTCAAAGATATTAAAATCATCGCAATATGTATTAACAGTTCTTATCATTCTACAGACAGGCGTATTCATACCTGAATTGGTATTGCGAAAAGGCTGAAGATAAGTATCCTTAGATCTTAGGTTTCTTGATCGTAAATGTAAATTTATCTTTGGTATAATATCGGTACAATCTAGTGTTTTAGTAACAATTTTGTAAAAAATAGCAAATCGGCAAGTTTTCTGCGTTTAGTAAGAGTGAAAATCTTCTCAAGATACCAAACATGCCAAACATTTTAAGACATTTAAATGCCAAACATTTTAAGAACTTATTTTGTATACTTTCAAGTCTGGTTTCATAAGTAACATATTGTGGGTTCCAAATCACAGAGGCAAAATTGATGCGACTATGTATAAAAGCATTGTACAATATTAGAAAAGTTGATGGCTTGTTAAATTTCCTGCAGTTTCTTAATACAACCCCAGCAGCCGATTACAGTGATTAACAATTTTATCAACATGTAAGTTAAATGACATTTTAGAGTCCACTATCACACTTAAGTCGCGAATTTCACAAACATTTTTTAACTTGTTGTTCTTAATGATATACTGATTCTCAAATACATTTTTATTTCTCGTGAATAATATCGAGACACATTTATCAAAATTTAAAAACAGATTGTTGTTGTTGCAGTAACTTGCAAACCTATTCAAATCAGACTGAACCCTCTGGCAATCATTTTCGTCTCTAATGGTGCTGAATATTTTTAAATCATCAGTGTAAAGTAGGAATGTTGAATTATGAAAGCAACTATCAATATTACGAGTATTTAGATAAATAATGAAAAATAATGGACCTAAATGACTACCCTGAGGAACTCCTGATGTTATAGTAAAAGATTTAGAACAATAACCATTTATGAAAACTGACTGAGTTCGATCACTTATGTACGACCAAACCCAGCGACAGAGAAGACCACCCATACCAACCTCTGCAAGGCGCTCTATCAGCAGTATATGGCTGATTTTATCGAATGCCTTGCTGAAGTCGGTATATATAGCATTAACCTGTACACGATTGTCCATAGATTCCAGAACAAAATCAGTAAAAGTTACCAGATTTGTCTCTATTGACCTGCAAAGATAAAAACCATGTTGCTGTTTTATGATGATATTTTTAGTAGCGTCTAAAATGTGCCTATGAATAATTTTTTCAAACAATTTACCAAAGATAGAAAGTTTGCTGATCGGTCTGTAATTTTTTATATTATGTTTATCACCGCTTTTTAAAAGTGGTGTAATATATGAGAATTTCCATTTAGCTGGGAAACATGCATTTTTGATAGATGTATTAAAAATTAAATGAAGTGGTATTATCAAATTATCTTTGCACTGTTTTATAAAAAATGCAGGTATATTATCTGGACCTGGAGATTTATTGCAATCAAGATTATTAATGACTTCTTGAATTTGGTATTCATTGATGACTAAATGTTGATTCGGATTATTGTTCGTAAATGCAATATTTCTATCCCTCAGGTCAGAGACATAAACAGATTGAAAATAATCTGAAAAGAGCTCACATATATCGACACCATTATTCGCAGATCTATCACCATTCCGGTAGGTTTTAATAAAATTCCAGAAATTTTTAGAACTATTATTTATTTCTATTTGAATATTATTTAAGTAATTATTATAATCCCTTTGCATTAATTGTTATGCACGTACTATCGTCAGTACGTAGCCGGATTTGCCAACATCGCCAAGCCACTTAATAGACTCACAGAGGGGAAGGTGCTGTACCAGTGGAACGAGGAATGTCAACGATCATTCAAGACACTGAAAAGAGCATTGACCAGTGCCCCCATTTTAAGTTATCCTTTGCCTGATGGGAACTTCGTTTTGGATACCGACGCAAGTAATGCCGGAATTGGTGCGGTGCTTTTGCAGATCCAACACGGTCAGAAGAAAGTCATCGGTTATTTTGGCAAGACCTTGAGCAAGCGTGAACGGAATTACTGCGTTACTCGCAGGGAAATCTTGGCTGTGGTAAAGCGGGTAGAATATTTCTATAAGTCCCTCTAGGGTAAAAGATTCCTCCTGAGGAGTGATCATGCAGCACGGAAGTGGCTCTTGCAGTTTAATAACCCCGAAGGACAAGTGGCCAGGTGGATTGAGCGGTTGCAAGAATTCGACTTTGAGACTGAACATCGCGCGGGAACAAGTCATAAGAATGCTGATGCCCTATCGAGGAGACCATGCCCTGATGACTGCAAACATTGTCAGCGAGCTGAAGAAAAAAGGGGCTGTTCTCTGTAGAACTACCGCCGTCGATTACCATTGGCAACCTGAGGAGATCCTGAAAGTCCAAAAATTAGATCCAGAACTAAAAGAAGTTATCCGGTGGAAGGAAGAAGACCACAAACCTACGTGCCAAGAGATTTCCCGATATTCACTAACCATAAAGTCGTACTGGGCTCAGTGGAACTGCCTCATCCTGAAAAATGAACTTCTCAAGCGCGTCCTGGAATCTCCAGAGGAGGGAAACGACAGAAAACACATTGTCCTTCCCAGAAATAGGAGACCAGAGATTTTACGAGAACTACATGATGGTACAACAGGAGGACATCTGGGAGTAACGAAAACCCTGGGGAAATTGAGAGAACGCTTCTATTGGGTAAACTGCCAAGTGGATGTCAAGCAGTGGTGCCGGAAATTTACTGTTTGTGGAGCAAGTAATGGGCCTCAGAAGCGTCCAAATCTCCCATGAAGCAATATAACGTGTACAGTCCATTCGAAAGAATAGCCATTGATGTTGCCGGTCCATTTCCTGAATCCGACTCTGGAAACAAGTACATTGTGGTGGTGATGGACCCCTACGAAAATGTATTCGAAAAATTTTAAACAAATAAACTTTATTAATTGTGCAACATGCAAACAAGTAGGGGGTTATAATAAACTCTAAAATATGGCAAGATTACTTTTTTGTTATTTGATATATTTTATACAGGGTGTCAATTAAGTCCCGGGACGGCTGAATATTTGCTAAAGTAGTTCATTTCTGTAAAGGGTCAAGGTCATTACTTTAGTAACTTGGACCAAGGAATCTGATGGTGACCTTGGATTTAACATTGAACCTCATTTTTGAGGTTATTTTGAGGTCAACCTCATTTTTTAAATGAATTTTTTATTGCGGAATCGGAAAGAGTGGGAAATTAGAGCTCAAATAATGACTTCTTAAAAATATCGCAAGTTCAGTGGTAAAACAAAACAATGGTTAGCCTAGGTAAGTCTTAACGAGGAACTCCATGGTGATACCTCATTTTCAACGTGATTTGACGGTCAACCTCATTTTTTCAAAACAACTCTAAGTTAAAAACAATTTCCTTATAAGGCTTTAAGTAAATCAAACATATCATATTGAACGAATTTGAATCTGTTGAACAGCAGCAATCATATCAGGTCATTAATGAACACAATAAGTACAAAAACTACACATTTCTAGAAACTATCATACAAATTTAAAACTTAAATACTTTTTAGTATGTTCTTTCCGTTCCGTTCGTGTATTGTATTGAGATTTGCAAAAACGTAATAATGGAATACGTCCTTAACTAAACAAGCTAGACATCTCTTTGTTCCATGTTTAATTCACCTACGAAAATATCTGTACTGCATTATGCTATTATATTATAGAATTTATAAATTTGAATTAAATTTATATTTTAAAATACTTACATTTCATTTCAGTTGTAAAGTTCAAGGTGGGTGCTATTTGAGTAGGATCACTCTTTCCTTTATTTTTTGCATAAAGCTGTAAAGAATTATTTAAATTAGAATGGTTAGATAGTAGATAGTAACACATCTTCTTAATTATTAGAATTGCCTAAATTATATAAATATGGAGTTTTCAAAAGTATTTTCAATAATGTTTTGTGTTAAAGGGGGTATGATTATCTTATTCACATAGTGTTTTAACTCTATACAGAAAAAAATATTATTGAATTATCATTTTAATTTATGTTACAGAGTCTTAAATGCAGAACACACTTATGCAATTTTCACTTAAATTTATTTACTATTGAGAATGGTTTCACCAGGTTACTGGCTTCTTCAGAATACAAAGTATGACTAAATGTTAAATGCCTAAAACTATTACAATTCTTTATAAGTTTAAAACGTATAGTTTAAAAGATATTGGTCAAATATAAGAAAATATACTCATTCCCTGCTTGTCTGAAAGTGGAAAATAAAAAATACATATATTATGATTTACCTAAATTGTTATAAATTTCAAATGTGGTGCGGAATTCATAGATTTTGAGTCCAACTTTCACTTGACCCAATTATTGACTAGAGGCACACACTGCCATTTTATAATGCAAAACTTGTATTGTTCAGGAATTTGATGGAATCGGTGAGACATCAGTGACCATCTCCAAAGGGTGACAGTAAAAGGGATGGTACATAATAGTTACGGCGAAATGAATTAGACCTGGAGAAGCCAGGGGTTAAGACAAGAAAGAAGGTCAAGTTTGTGATCACGACCAGAGTCATTTTAGAAATCGTCGTAGAGCGAGAAATAGATATACTAACTTCACCCTCTCCCTTTCTGGTTAAAGTTTATATTCTAAATTTACGCACAACACCAACAAATGTTGATTTTGTTTCTGTTTGTTGCAGCAACACAGGAAAACTATTTTATCCCTCCAACTTGTCTCTGTGGATGACTAATATTGGATCAGAACAAGTCAGGAACCCTTCCATCACAAAAGTTAGTAAGTATGCTTTTTTGATATTTCGGGATCCTTTAGCCTCTAGACCTGCTAGCGGTTTTATAGAAGTCGTAAGCTGGCGATTGGTCAGAGCTATCTAATACTCATACAATGCAGTCGTTGAAGAGCAAAATAATTTTAGATCTAGTAATTCTTGTCCGCATAGATATGATTTCGTCAACAATTTGCCAGAATAACTGAAAACCTGTTATCTTTTCTTATAATAAACCAATAAAATTTAAAAGAAATGCTTCGCGATAGTTACTAAAGGAAATATTTTCAGAGCTTCACATAATGTAAGGTCGAGGACGATAAAATATGTCTATTTGATTAGGTTTAAACTGGTCTCTAATATTTACGAAGTTTCGTATACCTACTATAGAAATGATAAGTACATAACAATATTTTCCACATTTACTAAAATATTAAACTTATTTAATTTGTTCAGTTTAAAATAACAATAAAAAACAGTTTTTATTTTTAAATAGTACATATAAAATATGTATAAAAATATAAAAAAAATATTTGGCAGAATAGATTTCATATTGAATAAACCTATATGTATGTTTAATTAATTTCAGAACAAGAAGTAATCAGGAACTACTTATCACAATAATAAAAAGTTCCTAGCTTATTAAGAAGTCAATTCATTAAAAAAACTAATCACACTAACAAAATGTAGTAAGAACAATATGAGGAACTACGAAATATTATATTGGCAACTATTTGAATGACGGCTTACCTGTACGGAACATTGTTCGGCATGATCTATTTTTATGTCTCCACAATAATAGTTTGGCCACAAACAGTTTTCGTTCAGCTCAAAAATTTTAGTATCCTGTTTCTTAGAGCATTCATAATTGACTTGAAACTGTTCTAATTCACCAGTTGGCGGATAAGGTGCTTTCCATCGAAATGATATCATAGTGTCATCTTTTGATGTAATTTCCAAGGAATCAATAGAATTTGGTGCTGTAAGAACAAAATTTTAATTAAATTCTTCGTTATTCTGTTCAATTACGTTAGATTTTAGGAAATGAGTTAATTTTAATAGAAAACGTAATGCCTGGAAGACAAATCACATGATGCAGCTAACTGAACGTCAAAAGTTATTATGATATTTGCTTTGCAAGGTTCCGAAACAATGTATGCAAAATATATTGTTTCTGGTAGGGCGCATTTTGATACATGCGGACACAGTTTTTTCATTTTTCAATTATCTCCAGATGTAAGAAATTAAAGTCTGAGTTTCTGTTAATTCAGAAAATCTAGGAAAACTATTTGTGATCTGTATGTGGTTTTTTAAATTAGTTTGCAAGTTAAGGATTTTTATAAATTAATTATATTTTCGTAGACAGAACTAATGCCTGTTTTCCTTCTTATTCCCTATTATTTTTTAGGTCATTTGAAGTTCATTTTCAAGTGAAATAAAATAAAATCGTCTTTTTCGAATTGTGATTGGAAACAAGATGTCAAAATCTGTCGTTGACTGTACAGATCCAGTTACAGACTCAAGAATTATCGGTAGTCGCAACTATAAAAGATATTATTTATTTTTTGCACGTGTCTGCAGACTTTTGTCTTTAATTATTAAGGTATAAACAATTCAAATAGGATCTAACATTACAAACTTTCAAACTTTTTTATCAATAGATTATTTTGTATAACGTTGGTCTAAGTAAAATTATGTGTTTTCTTCCTTGAATAAACTACAAGATAAGGCGACTATAAATGCTTTTTAAAAATTTATAACAATTTTAAGGATCTTACTTAAAATGCATAATCCTTGCTTTATCTTTGATAAAGAAAATATTTTTGACTGACAACATTGAGAATTTATGGAAATTCAATTAAATCTTATAGATACACAGAAATATGAATTATTGGGAAATCTAGGTATTTAGGAATTCAAGTAGTTTATTATGTTTTAGGTAAAAATATGGTACTTGTAATTTATAAAATAGCTATTCTCCATGTTTATAAAGGTTTCTTTTCAAATATGTATTTTCGGGAAACAGAGGTACTTGGGAATTCATCTATCTTATGACATTTTAGATAAAAGTGTGTACGTAAGGATTATTGTAATTTCCATACTCATTTTTGTGGGTTACTTATTACGGTACTACCCATTATTTCGATAGCAAGGATGAGCCCAAGTTTACAGAAGCCCAGTTGCTGAGCAATAGCTTCTACTCCATGTATTTTTCGCAGAAGATGCAAATGAATCATGCGTATAGGTATTAAAGGCAAAATATTATTCATGCACGACAAAACAGCAGAAAAGTGCAGTCTAAGATACATTCATTATAAATGAGGTTAAGAGTTTGAAACTGAACGAAAAGTAAACATTTATATCTGATATCGAAGAATTTATTGATTTATATAAGTAACATAAATAGTAAAATTTTATATTAATCAATTATATAATAAAGTTATTATAATTTCTCGACAATTTGGGGGTATTTTTAAATTATTAACAATTAAACATTGACCATTACTAATTATTTTATACCTGAGAGTGCCGAGAGTGGAGAGTGTACATTTTGAGTCTCAAAAAGTGAGAATTAAGGTAAACCATTATTTAGCTTTAAACACATATTTTACACTTACGTTAAAGACTGAATATTGTACTAAGGAATAAATGTTTTATCAAACATTTATTTTGATTGTTTTTTTCAGTTCCTTAAATAGAGTTCACATATCATTTCTTGTAATAAAAGACTTAATAACAGAAGTGAAATATATTTCATTACAGATATACGATATAGAGGATTATATAATTTATACTTAAAAAAGAATCGATTTCAGCTGACTTAAAGTAAAAACCGTTTAGAAACCGTGTGCTATCAATCACTATTTTCAGACATGTCTTCTTTTTTATCTGATTTAAGGTACAATTCAATTGAAAATTTTAGCGTATTCTTATCTCTCTCTTTTTCTTCCTATCCTTCTTTTTTTGAACCCATATATATATATATATATATATATATATATATATGTTATATAAGTTATTCCATCGACTTATATGAAACAACCTAGCAACAGTTCCCAAGCTGAGTCAGCATAACACGTGTCGTCTCCAGTTACCCGCAGACGAACATCCGTGAGAACTGCAAGCGCGGCGACAGCTTCGTCAGCGTACTTAGCTTATAAATTATACATTTGCCTTGTTTCATTATTCATTATTACTTACAGTTCTGTCTAGTTTAGTTTACTACTCATTTTTGTAATTTTAATTGTTATAAAGTTTTTATTGTTCTTTTAATTATTTTCAAGTTTGTATCGAAAGTTATTATTTGTGCAAGTACAAATAAAATCTTTTTTAAAAAGATAAATTTTGAAAGTGTGATATATAACAAATTGGCGCAGCCAGTAGGATCCGTCTAACGTTACTAGAACACGAGTACTCTAACTGGTAGCGGCGGATTCCTATCCCTCAACGGAACAACGAACCTGGAAGAAGTCCTCACTGCAATCAAACGTAGAACACGGCGCTTTCAATGTTCCTGTTGATGTAAGTAATGGTGAATCGTCATTCGTTTTAAGTAAATATTATTTGATTTATTTTATTGAGCAATGATTTTTCATAATTTGATTTAATACATTTGATTCCATTGATTTTTATTAATTTTATTATTTGATTTTTATATATTTGATTCAAATGAAATATTGATTTATTTCATTAACTGATTTATTTTATTCTATTGATATATTTATTTGATTTTTATTGATATTGGTATATTTGATTTACTTATTTCATTGATTTTTTTTGATAACTGATTTATTTGAGTTTACTATTTTAATTGGATACTATACTGTTCTATCGTTCAAACATTCGTTGATTCCCATTAACGTATTGTACAGTTTATTAATTTTCTATACCTTTTAACATTTCATTTTTACACCCTTGTTCCAATTCTTATATATCGACTAATATAAAAATGGCACAAGCTTCTCCAACACCGGTTACCAATCAAACCGAAAGATATCGGTTAACGGAAATATTTTCCGTTATACCCGAATTTGAAGGCGACCAAATTTCCTTGGGAACCTTTATAGATGCGTGTAATTGCGCATATAATATGTCCACGGCGGATCAAAAATATTTGTTAGTGATCCATATCAAAACTAAACTCAAAGGGAAAGCGGCGCAGTTGATAAATTCAAGGAACCCCGGATCGTACCTTGAAATCAAGCAACTCTTAACCCTATACTTTGGAGATTCTCGTGATCTCTCTTCCCTTATTCACGACTTACAACGTCTAAAGTAACTTTCCGACGAGTCTCCACTAACGTTTTACAATAGACTCCAGGTATTGAGTGCGAAAATGCACTCCTGCATCCACAAAACGGCTGGGCTTAGTCCAGAACAAAAAGCCCAGACCACTCTAGTGGATACAATGGTGACGAATACCCTTCTTACGGGATTAGAACCCCGTTTAGGTCAAGTAATTCGTGCCAGTAACCCAAAAGACCTTCTAGAGGCACACTCCCGGATTAGGAGAGAGCTTCAACTTTCTTATTTCGAGGACCAAAAAACGAACAAATCTGTTCCTCTCAAACCCAACTTTCAAACACGAAAGCCGACACAACAAACACAAAATAGTTCTCAAACGTTTAATCCAAACTATAAACCAAATCCTGTTGGGCCTAATCAACAAACAAGGTCAAATTTCCCTACAAACAATCCCCCCGTTCAACAAGGACAACAATTTCGCCCATCAAACTTCCAGAGACCCCCTTTTAGGTCTCAAATGAACCCGAATTATTCTCGACCTTCGACCATACAGAACAATCCCAATAACCGTCCTGAAAGGACTCATCTTTTAATCAACACCAAAATGATGATTACACTCAATATTCGAACTATTATAGTGATAATAGCAACCCCTATTATTACGAGGATGATAGTCAAAATTATTCTGGCTTCGAAGAAACTTTTGACAATACCCCTGTCGAGCCTTTTAATTGTCACGATTATCAGGATTTTCTAGCGCTTCCGAGCCTAGACCAACCTCCCGATTCGACAACAACTTTGTGCGAAGTCGAAACCCAAATTCAAAACCTGAATCTGGACGATTTGAACCCCGACTTGAACTTCCCGGAGCAACTATTTCTTTAAGCCCACTTCTTACAGTTAACTCTAAAAATCTCTACTACATTCTTGACGCTTCTTCTACGTTCAAACTACTTATTGATACCGGAGCTGGTATCTCTATCTTCAAAGAAAATACCGTAAAGAATTTCACCCAAAGATCTCCTGAAAGGGTAACGATTCAAGGTATTACCCATGAAAAAATCCCTATCTCACAATCTACCCTAATTCCATTCGCTCCACGTAACCCACATAAAGTTTTCATATACGATTTGGACATTGAGTTTGACGGCATACTAGGATTAGATTTTCTCGAACACTATGAATGCATAGTTGACTTAAAATCTAAACAGCTAATAACAAATTTTAAAACCATCCCTGTACACAAAATTCCCGATAACGATCAACCCTTGACTGATGTACCCGACACACCCAATGTTAAGCCAAATATTACTTCACAAACACCCACACAAAACAAAATAACCATTGAGGCACGCACAGAAAAGATCTTTAAACTTAAATGCGATCTTTCTAACATCGACGCCATCTTACCAACTCAAGAAATTGACAGAGTACGACTTCCAAACGCACTCGTACACATTAACGCAAATGGCGAATTTCTAACTTGCATCATCAACCCTAACGCGATGCCCAA
Organism: Octodonta nipae; assembly: GCA_034190945.1. NCBI lineage: Eukaryota > Metazoa > Arthropoda > Insecta > Coleoptera > Chrysomelidae > Octodonta > Octodonta nipae. Next base: position 35,380,595 of record CM067217.1, on the reverse strand, counting down.
AACCGAAACTTTTTCTGATTTAAAACTGGACCCACTTGACAAAACTCACCCTCTTCTGAATTTCAATACAGACGATTATCATGAATCCCAATACATAGACAGAAACTCGACTATTAGACAACAAATTAGAATTGAACATCTAAATGACGAAGAACGCGAACAAATCACTGATCTTTGTTTGGAATTTCAAGACATTTTTTATCTTGAAGGTGACGTCTTGACTTTCACTAACGAGGTTAAACATTCGATTGATATGAATAACGCAAAGCCCGTTTTCACTAAATCATACAGATATCCTCAAGTTCATAAAGAGGAAGTGAAAACCCAAATTGGAAAAATGCTCGAACAAGGTATCATTAGGCACTCCTCATCTCCTTGGTCTTCCCCTGTATGGGTCGCCCCCAAGAAGCTCGATGCTTCTGGTAAACAAAAGTGGCGAGTTGTTATCGATTACAGGAAATTAAATGAATTGACTGTAGACGATAAATATCCTCTGCCAAATATCTCCGATCTTCTCGACCAACTTGGAAAGTGTCAATACTTTTCGACACTGGATCTCGCTTCTGGGTTCCACCAGTTGGAAATCCAAGAGGAAGATATTCCTAAGACTGGTTTTTCTGTCGAAAATGGTCATTACGAATTCGTTCGTATGCCATTTGGTTTAAAAATGCACCTTCTACTTTTCAGGGGGTCATGGACAATATTCTTCTGGGTATACAGAATGAACGTTGTCTCGTCTAGATGGATGATATCATCGTCTACTCTCCGACCATCCATGAACATATTTCCCGGTTGACAGAAGTTTTTAAACGACTTCGGAAGTCCAAGAAGAAGTGGCTTATCTTGGCCATCTTATCACACAAGAAGGTGTTAAACCAAACCCTTCAAAGGTTGAATGTATTCAGAACTTTCCGCAACCCCAAACTCCGAAAGACATTAAATCTTTTCTTGGTCTCGCTGGGTATTACAGACGCTTCATACCAAATTTTGCGAAGATCTCTAAACCTCTGACTAAACTACTCCAAAAAGACGCCAAATTCATCTTTGACGCAGATTGCAAGTCTTCCTTCAATGAACTGAAGCAAGCCCTTGTATCTGACCCAATCCTGATATATCCAAACTTTGAAGAACCCTTCCTGCTCACTACTGATGCTAGTGCTTTTGCTATTAGAGCGGTTCTTTCTCAAGGCCCTGTGGGAAAAGATCTCCCTGCTGCAGGGACACGATATTCCACCATCGAACGAGAATTGTTGGCCATAGTTTGGACTGTTAAGCACTACAGACCGTATCTTTTTGGGAGAAGGTTTACACTTCTGTGTGACCACCGTCCGCTTACTTGGCTCTTTTCCATCAAAGATCCTGGCATTCGTCTAGCCAGATGGCGCCTTAAGCTAGAGGAATACAATTATAAGATCGAGTACAAACCCGGCAAGGTAAACCAAAACGCAGATGCTCTTTCTCGCATCAAAATCAACCATTTCATGCAATGTGCTGATTTCCTTTCCAAAATCAAAATTTTCGCTAACAACGAAACTGATTCCGAACAACCTGAAAACTCTGACAATGACGACGAACATGACGAAAGAATTATCGCTGAGTTTAATCGATTTGTTCAACTCTACAAAACTGAGTCAATAATCGATTACTCTAAAATTGAAATATCCAATTCTCAACTTTTAGACAAGTCCCACAACGCATAGTTACATTATTTTGGCAAAACAAAACTAACGACTTACACGACAAAATTATTGATGACTTTTTCGAAGAAGAACCTAATTTCAGTAATGACACTCTTAACATCATGGCCAGTAAAACAGTCAGGCATAGAAAGTACTTAGTTGTACCTTTGCCCTATGACCCTGAAACTGTCGTCTCGCATCTTTTCAAAATTATTTATAACAACCAAGATCAATTCAACGACTCCGAAACATACTGCATAGAAAATAACATAGAACTTCCCATTCTTGAAATTCTATCTTTTATTCTCTCCGACAAAGAAATCAAACTGAAAATCTGCCAAAACATTGTTACAACTCCTACCGAAGACGAAATTCCTATAATAATACAACAATACCACTCTGGTAAAAACAACCTCCATCGTGGCATTAACGAAACCATCAGAAGTATTAGGGAAAAGTACAATTGGACCGGCTTAATTAAAACTGTAGAACAATTCATCAAATCCTGCGAAACTTGCCAAAAGGTAAAGTTCTGTAGGAAAAACCTAAGTGCACCTTTTGTTATTACGGAAACACCCAAGACTCCTTTTGAACGTATTAACATTGACATCTTAGAGTATCCATCTAGAAATCATGCACTGACTATTAGGGACGAACTCACGAAATTTACGCAAGCCTACCCCATAAACGACAAAACAGCTTCAACTGTCGTAAACACCCTTTTGATTTTCTTTCAACATTACGGAACTCCACTTCGCATCCATTGTGACTATGGACGTGCATTTGATAACACCTTAATGCGGGATTTATGCCAACTATACGACATAAAACTGACATTCTCCAGCGTTCAACATCCCGAGCCAAACGGTTCTATTGAAAGATTTCACGCGACCTTAGCAGAAATGATAAGGGCAAATACAGCGGAACATCCAAACGAACATCCATTTAACGTGCTCCTTTATGCCATCATCTGTTATAATAACACGAAAAATAAAACCACCGCTTTCACGCCCTATGAACTCATATTTGGGCACACTTCAAGCAGGCCTCCAGAAACCCTTTACAACCAGGAAAAACTTATTTCGAAATACGTAAGAGACCTAAATAACAGAATGGACTATTTCTACAGACTCGCCCGTGCTAAAACCGAAAGACAGAAAGAAAAATCTAAACTGCGATTTGACCAACACGTTTCTACTAAACAACCCGATTACAAAGTAGGCGACAAAGTCTACGTAAAAGAGTCCCAAATCAAAAACAAAGCCGAAAACAAATTCAACGGCCCCTTCGAAATTACCGCAATACGAAAAAACTCTGCCACCGTCATAAATTTACAAACAAACCAAATAACTAAAGTTAACTTTGACCGACTAAAACCCTATTTTGAATAAATCCTTTTTTTCAGATTCTGTGGACTGTTTTCAGTCGTGAACCTTCAACAGTACTCCATTACGCCTGTTAACAATACTATAGGAGTTTTCTTTCATGAAGAAGGAACCCTTAAAATTTCTAATGACAAATGGACACTCCTTGTTTACAAAGATCTAAGCCCATTTCGAGACGCTATTTTAAATAACGACAATATACTGAACAGACTTTTAGATACTATTAACCACAACAAAACTAACGTTAAAATCTTCAAATCAAAAGTACAGACTCACGTAAGCCTCCTGAAACAAATATCAAAATCTGTTAACATCAAATATACAGAAATTTTCGCTGACACTGAGACTTACAGTACCAACAGAAAGAAACGCGAACTCATTAACGGACTGGAATCAATTTGGAAATCTATTTCCGGTAACTTAGATGCAACAGACGGAGAATACTTTAGTGACTCTATCAATAAAATTACTAAAGACGAACATCAAATTGAAAACTTAATGAAACGACAATTATCTGTAACAACTTCGGTCATTAAGAGCCTTAACACCACACTACAAAAATTTCAGTCCGAAGGGAAAATATTTTCGGAAAATATCGAAACAATTAGGAAGTCAATTGAGTTCATTACAGACGATCTTGCTTTTTATGAACTTCAAGCCAATGTCTTGGATTTGTGTGAAAGCTTAATGGAAAGTTACGTATACGTATATACGTATATCCTCAACGATGTATTAACTGCAGTCTCTTTCGCCCGTCTAAAAATCTTACATAGCTCAATTATAAACCCAGTAGATTTGGTCGACTCCCTTCAGAAAATATCACAGTCACTTCATGAAAATAACTTACCACTTCCAACCTATAGTTCAAATGTTGCTAGATACATCGATCTAATAGAATTGGAAGCTTTTCAGATCAATACTAAAATTGTTTTTGTAATAAAAATCCTCTTAGTCAATCCTGAAACTTATACACTGTACCGCTTGTATCCTATCCCAATTTTGGATTATCGAACAGGATTTCACCATATTCTTCCAACAAAATTAAAATATATCGCGAGAGATGAAGATTCGCTATTGTACGCATCTTTCGAAGACCTGAGTGACTGTAATCTAAAGAACATAAGATCTGTTCCAAAGTGATTCCACACACCATAGACAAAGAAGCCCTTTGCGAAGCACAGCTTCTTAGACAGCCAGCAGCCTTTCCTTCAACTTGCAAGCCTTTAATATTATATGCCGAAGAGTATAATATTCAAGAGATTGATCTGAACCTTTGGTTAATCTCGATTTTTGGACAGTTGCCCATCAACATCAAGTGCAAGGGAGAAGATGTCGTTACCCAACCTTGACAACATCACACTTAAGAGTCACCCAGTCAACATCCCCTACAACTGTTGCGACAACCTGCCAACCATTAGTCAACTTCCAAAGTTGAAACCCATGAGACCACAGGAATTGGATGCCAGAGACCTGAATATCGCTAACCATAAGCTTAGACAATACTCTAGGGAATTGGAAAAGCTCCTAGACCAACCATTCTTGGAGAAACACACCTCCTGGTTTACGATCATCACAATGGCAACAACCGCAATTGTGGTTGCCCTCTGTTCCATCAGCATTATCAGGAAGAAATTCCAGAAGCCTCCAACAATCAGCCCTTCTGCCGATCCAGCATCACCACCAGGTCCGTCAACCATCAAGCCCAGGGTAAAACTCCATAGCCTCCTTAGTCCTGTCGAGGATATTGAATTGCAGAACCTCCCTTAAAAGTCGATGCTGTAGCATGGGAGTTGTTATATAAGTTATTATTTGTGCAAGTATAAATAAATTTTTTTTAAAAAGATAAATTTTGAAAGTGTGATATAACATATATATATATATATATATATATATATATATATAATTATACTCCGTCCTATAATTCAAATATCCTAACTGCTTATGCTTATATAGTAATACACCTAAATAACAATAATTTTACCCTTACTTCAAACACCTTCTATAAGCAAATACTTATATTCCAAACTACAAAACTTTTTTAAATCTCCCTGTATAACTGTAATTCTACTCCAACTTATATTTCAACTATCCTGTATATTCAACTACTTCTGACAATTTTTAAACCCTTTTGTAAAACTGTAAATATTTTCCGCAAATATCCGCTCTGTATAACTTTAGTTTTGCTCCACTCTTATTTCAACCACCTTGTATACGCAACTACTTATGTGCCAATACAATACTTTTAGAAACACCCTGTATAACTAATTCAATTCCAACTCATATTTCAATTATCCTATGTATACAACGGCTTATGTACCACTTAATATCACATGCACGCACGCACACACCTACAATCGTATACCATATAGAAGAGTTCGCCAACATCTCTAACAAATTTTCGTTTCGATAAACTAACGGAATATTTTCTGCCATTTCACGCCAATATAACTTCGTCTCTAACAGAAACTGACTTTCAAATGCATCAAGTTGAAAACCATTAAAAGCACCCTGTACGATAGACTTTCATGGCATATTATGACATTTAAACTACATATTTATGATTAAAATTTGACATTTACCATGATGTTTACAGTTTTTTTGCATATATTTTTCCGATTTTCAGAAAAATGGTATGTTTTGCGTTATAGAAATGTACGGAATCAAGCTGGAACATATCTTTGTATAACGCAATTTATAATATTCAAATTACGTGAGCACTTTTAGAGAAAACAGTGAAGATTCATTGAAAATCGCTGAATTTTAATACCTTATTTACTTTTTTTTTTATTTTCTAGAAAACCGTAAATCTCATGTTATAGAGAAGTGTATGTATGGGACCTTGCTGTAATGTTCCTTTGTATAATGCAGTTTAAATCATCAAAATTGCCCAAGCCGTTTTTATAATATACTGTCTGAGTTTTGAGGCTCTGTAGATTGGAAGATAAAGGGCAAAATAGGTCAAAGTAAATTATAAATTATTAAATCTGTTATTCAAATTATTTAAAAATATAAATAAAACATATTTTTTTAAATTTAAATAGTGTGTTTCTAAAGTGGGAATTAAGTCGATGTTTAATATTGTTGTTAATATGTTTTAAACAAATGATTTAACAATATGATATATTTGTAATTCACATAATGAGCCTTTTATCTGATATATTACATGATGCGTTTGAAAACTGAATCTTTATTTTCCATTTAATTGTATAATTTGTCCCTAAAATTACTATGGGGGTTTTCTAATAATTTGTTTTCCGTTTAATTCTATAATTTGGGGGCCAAATAATAGAATTAGGGATTTTTTTCATATTTTTCCTATAAACAAAAAATTGAGGTCTTATAGTTTCGGGAATAACGGGGAGAATGGGTAATTTTTTAAAAATATCTTTTTGATATATTTTAACATATTCATTAAAAAAAATAAAAAAAAATATTTGTATTCGTCATAATGAGCCCTGTGATTTGATATATTACATGACCCGTTAGAAACAATTTTAATTTTATATTTTCCATTTAAATCTATAATTTGCCCCCCAAAATTAGTATTAGGGGTTTTCCTTATTTTTCCAGTAAAGTTCAGGTGAGGGGCTATACCTCAATTTTTTTCAAAAGTTTTCATCTTATGGTTTCGGAGATAAGGGGGGGGAATGGGTACATTATTTTATATTTTTGTTAATATCTTTTAATTAATTTATTTTAAAAATATGAAAAAAAATATTTGTTTTCGTCGTAATGAGCCCTTTCATTTGATATATAACATGATGGGTTAGAAACAATTTCAATTTTATATTTTCCATTTAATTCTGTAATTTGCCCCCCAACATTAAAACTAGAGGTTTCTCCTTATTTTTCCAGTAAACTTCAGGTCAGAACCTATACCTCTAATTTTTTTCAAAACTTTACGTTTTATAGTTTCGGAGGTAAGGGGGGGGATTGGGTAAATTTTGGTATATTTTCGTTAATATATTTGTGTTCCTCAGAATAAGATCTTTCATTTGATATATTACATGATGCGTTTGAAAATTTTTTATTTTTAAATTTTTATTTAATTCTTTAATTTGCCCCCCAAAATTAATATTAATGGTTTCTCTTTATTTTTCCTGTAAAGTTCGGGCAACGTTCTATATTTCTTATTTTTTTCAAAATTTTAGGCTCAGCAGTTTCGGATATCAAGGGGGGGACGGTCGATTTTTTTAGTTTTTCCCTCCAGAAGTACCCCTAAAATCAATTTTTTTTCTTTTACGATATGTTCTCCTGATCGTGTCACCAAACTATACATTGATACCAAATTTCAACCTCTTCCGTCCAGTAGTTTAGGAGAAAATTGCTGTGATGTGACAGAGGCAGAAATCCGGAGTGATATTATAAGGGTATCCGTATATTGTATATACGGAACCCTAAAAACACAATTTTGTACCCCTCCATCAAACCTTTATTTAATGCAACGCCGTTAGTTGTCATTTTACAGTTGTTGAAAAAGCGTTGAGTCGTTTAAATAAAAGTTTGCCAAACTGTGTTTGCCTTCCTTTTTCCTGTCAGAATTTGAAAAAGGCTGTGTTTTCAAGTGAAATACAGGGATTTCACTTGAAAATGAACTCTGGAAAATCTTGGACTTTATCTAGTTTCAAAAGTCTACCAGAGTATACCAGCTTAAAGTGGAATAAAAAGGAAAATATATGTTTTTCTAACAATAGTCGTTATTCGACAACTAGTTTTTTGTATATTCACGTAATTTTTTTAAACGGCTAAATCGACTGTATTATTTTAAGTAAGATTCCTAGGTGTTTTCATATATTTTTCGACGATGTAAAGCATACTGTTTTCAGTAAATTGAAAAAATCATGCTTCAAGTTATGACGAATTTTTAGTAGTTTTCGCACATAAAGTCTAGGCCTCGAATTGGTCTCACATATTGTCATATATGGTAAAACAAATAGTTTTTCAGAAAATCGGAAAAAATGAAAAATCAATACATAAAAAAATTGTAAGCGTCATTAATGTATCACATATAACTTCTTCACAGATATCCAAATTAAAATGTCATTATATGTAAAAAAATATCAATATGAACTGGTAATATTTGTAGAACGACATACAAAATGTGACTCATTTTGAATAGACCCTCCTGTAAAATTTAAGGTTATTAACCAATTGCAACCAATTTGTTGTCCTGTAATAAAACATCTACTTCGAGCCAAAACTTGAAATATTTACTTCAGTTTTCAACGCATACTACCTTTCTTTTTCGTAGTCGAAATAATAATTTATATTGGAAATTTTTTATTAAAAATATCCTAAGCTCTGGATTCAGAGTACTTTCAAATAGCTGTGACCAAAATCGTCGCCAAAGGTTCCCAGGATAAGAGATACAGATAATACGGCGATGGTTAGAGAGATAGAAATTGACATATCGCCGATAGGAGTCAGCATAAGAATAGATACAGAGATATTGATTGAAAAAAAAGCTCTTGTCAAATTTCTAGACGTAGAAGACTTCTAGTGCTTAAGATCTCAGTACTTTTTAACCTGTCTAAAATGTATGTTTATAAAATTGTTAAAATAACACTCCACTGGTTCAAAATTCTATATATTTCAGTAAATTTCAAACGTTTCAGATCCCGTTGTCTGTGACAATAAAGAAATATATGAAAGGACACAATAGTAAAATTTTCAAACTGGACAATTAGAAATTTCTTCCTTAATTATCGGCAAAAAGTACGAGTGAATTCTACAATGGTAGTAGGGACACAATTGTTTTCTTTTAACAAAATTAAAGCAAATTCTTTTAGCTTTATTCAATTCATAAAATTGCATCTATAAAACTCCTTGTGAATGTGGTAGATTTTATATTGAAGAGACTTCTAGACCTCTAAATGTTTGAATAAGTGAACACAAGAAACGACAATTGGAAATGTCCAAAATTTGTGAACATGCCAGGGCCCTTGGTCATAAAATATAATTTCATATTCTATTACACAAAGAAGAACACACCACAAAAAGAAAGCTAAAAGAGTATGCTTTAATTGTATTAAACGCATCATCACTACCTCCATAGAATTCAGTCATTACAGTGTTGTTGCCAAAGTTGTCTCCTTTAATTGCTGAAAAGGTACTTGTTTAAAAAACTGTATTAGTAGCTTTTAGATATTCGAAGTGTTTTTATCGACCTTTCAACTAGCCCAATGCTTGGCTACTCATAGTGTCACTGCTATCTTTATCATTTTTGGTTACTCGATTTACCTTCTCAATGATGAAGCCAATTGAGGTATGTAGCTATTGCAAATGTTTCCAGCAGGAAGTTTGAACAGGTCACCTGTTGATTATATTTTCAAGCAGGGCCGCGAGTATACAATGATGGTCGATTCTATCCGAGAACTGTCTTCTGAAACTCATTTGTGGCACGTTCTAGTTTCCTTTTATGATTTATTGGGTAAATAACACCACACTTGAAAAAAATGCTGTATTTTTCAAATACAACTTAGTAATATTAAGACTTTCAAACGCTTGTTTTTTTTTTAATTTTTGAACAAGTGCGGTGTTATTTACCCAGAAAACCATAAACAAATATCCGAGAATATTTGGATGCATCAAATTTGTTAAAAAGTTGTTCCATCTTTATCTTTCTTTAGGGAATGGCACCGTTTTTTATTTCGGTAATTGTTTGGCGAAAATCTTGGTTCTGGAGTTGACATAATGTATCCAGGTCATGTTTCGAATTTTGTTCTGTTTTGTCATTCAGTTTTGTCTAATATTTGATGTTTTCTCTTGGGGGGGGGTTGCTTGAACAAATTTCTGAGTAAGGCTTTTGCTGACAAGGAGAACAAGAAGGCTGTGCCCTGTGCCTGCCACATTTTGTCTAGGTCAGGTATACATAACTTCACCAGTGAGGGCACGAAGATCTCATACACATCTGATATGTAGAACGGCGCTTAAAGTTACCCGGGATAGTATTTTGTGGGAGATTTCCGCCAATAATATCGTGCAAGAAGGTATACGAGTCGCATGCGCTCTGCCGCATTTCGCATGATGGCGGAAGGCGAGTGAGAACAATTTCGTTTGCGAGATAAGTAGCTGCATTCTGCACTGCAGTAACTGACTACGGTAGATCAGATGTTAGCTCGCACTGTCTGATTAGGTCATAGGAGAACCAATATATTTTTTTCAGTACTAATTCCTTCATGGAAGAAATCCCACTAGACAATAACAAAGTATTCTGAAAAATTTAGATTGTGAATTTATTGATACCGACAATAAAATACTAAATACGTTACTTTCGTGGTTAAATAAAATTCTTTAGAAGTGCAAAAAATAAAACGCTTCATGCCTGGTTGCAGTTACATTGCCATGAGTGCAGTTTTGTCGTAAATATCTATATGTTATAGTAGCTGTCCCTGAGACGTTGTGCTGCCAATTAGAGCTATGATTTAATGATAATTTAGTCCTTGTGAGGTCTTCACCTGGTTTCATTAAGTATCTGAGGCTGCCCGGGACCTACACAATGTTTTGTAATATTTTTTCTAGTTATTTGCGAGAGGTTCGCAATTTTTCTTGCATTGTTTGGAATATACATTTGTAACTTTTCTGTCTGATGATTACACCATTGAGCTGTTATTCTCTTTTTTTGTATATGCACCAGGAATATATATTTCCATTAATAACTTACTTTGATTATGCATTACAAATGCATATAAAAAAAACTATATCAGTCTCTTAAACTAAATGTTATTTTTTTATTAATCCGGTTGATTTTCTAAAATTTTCCTTTTTACAAATATTGTCATGATAATTGCAAACACATATAAAAATAAATTATCCAAATCAGTACAGCTGTTTTGAGGTTTGTCTATCAAGTAACGCATAATTGATATAAATACTTACCAGCAGACATTGTTTTAAACTGCTCAAATTTGACTAGTTCCCAGCTTGTATTAGTTCTGGATCGTTCGACAGTTAAATTATAATTTGTATATGCGAATAAATTTTCAAAGAATATATAGTTTATAGAGTCCGCCTCGAAAGGTACACTTTGCTTTCTAGGTTCGTTACACCATTTTTCTTTACAATTTAATTCAAATTTGAGCAGTATAGGTCCCCTGAATTTGTCACATGGAATTTTCGTAAAATAAATATGCAGTGTCACATTATTGACACTAGGGGTTTGATTGTACATAAAAATAATACTTTCTTCAACGGAAAATGGTCCTGAAAATATAGAATAAAACTAAAGATTAATATTTTATGAAAAGCACACAAAATAGAAAAATAATAATTTAAATGCCTTCAATTCTTAAATAATTCATTAGGAATATACAATTAGCTATAAATATTTTGTTTTCTATAGTACATTATTTTATCAATACCAGCATATATGTAAATTCAGACCACACCAGCCGAGTGGGAACATTTTTTGTGATTTGTTTTTATACAATACTAACGGATTTTGGATTTTAGTTATTTATTTTAATGTTTAATTTTTTATTAAATACAATATGGTCAATTATAAAATCATACCTGATTACAGGGTAAAGACTGTCAATTTTCGATTTATAAAATTTTATATTTTTAATTTATTTTACTATAAGATCATTAATTCTTTTTTTAAATTACTTTAATTGTAATGTATTACGGTTTCACATTTGACGTCACCCATGTAACATATTATTTCCAAAAATTCTTAGAAATCTCGAAGATGCTTTGTTCATAAGAGAACTCATGACGCATTTTTATTATATAAATGTAATGTGTTCCTTATCTTAACTTCATTTCAGATAATATATTATTGTTATTTAAAAGTATTTTGTAACTTGAAATAATTTTTTTAAATATATATATATATATATATATATATATATATATATATATATATATGTTTGTTTTTAAGTTTTTGCGGGCACTAAATGTGTTCGGTGGTTTCCGGGAAATCATCCGCGGATTTGATAACTGATCCCTGCCGGGATCGATGGTAAAATGGTAAAATGACGACGTTTCGGCAGAGTCATATCTGCCCTCTTCAGGTCGGTTCGCATAATTCTCGTAGCCTTCTGCTTTCGCTTCTAGTCACTCGAATACTAAGATTTTCAGGAGCGCGCGCGCTGTTATATAGTCGCGGCTCGGCGCCTATTGGTTGGCACCGTGAACTGCTGATTGGTTATTTCCGGTTGAGTAGTTATAGGACGGGTCCGGGCCGGTACGGTGTTTAATAGAATTTTCCAACAATTCGATAAGTTCTGGATTTCATTGCGTGCATTTAGACTGAGGCCTCTTCGCTGTTTCAATTACCTTTCTTACGAGTCTTGATTTCGGGTGTTCTATATTTGCCAGTACTCTCGTGTTCTCAAAGTCTATTCGGTGTGACGTCGTGGTGGCGTGTTCAGCAATGGATGTTGTTTTTTCCTGCTTTCTTATGGCATTCTGGTGTTCATCACGTCTAGCTTGCATTCTTCTGTTAGTTTGCCCCACATAGGTTTTATGACAGTCTGCACATGGAATTTCGTACACTCCCTGTTGTTCTAAAGGGATCCTCGTCTTCGGAGTCCTCAACACCGTGCTTATTTTTCTGTCTGTATTGAAAATATTATCGATATTGTGTCTCCGTAGAATTCTTGCAATACTGTACTTGGTACCCTTGAAATACGGTAAATAAGCCTTGGTTATTGGTTTCTCATGCTTCTCGTCTGTTTGTCTCGGTTTTGACTTTGTATAGCTGTCTTTCTTCGTGACGTCATTCAGCTTTCTGTAATCCACGCAAAATCCGGTGATTCCATCCTTCTTTTCAACTAGCACGACGGGGGCAGATCATGGGCTGATGGATGGCTCAATAACTCCATTTTGTAACATGGACTCGATGTTTTCCTCGACTGCCTGTTGTTGCCCCAATGGTAGTCGTCTAGGTGGTATCCTGATGGGTTGAGCCTTTCCGGTATCTATTCGGTGCTGAATGATGTTGGTGCGACCGGTGGTTCCATCTTGATTGTTAAAAATTTGCCAGTGCTTTGAGATAAATTGCTTGGCTTTCTTCTGTTCCTCTGGTGTCAGGTGGGTCAAATGGTCAGCAAACTGTTGTAGGAACTCTTTACTGGGCCCTGTCTCATTTACTCACGTCTGGTACTCTTCTTCGCAATTGATAATGGTCTCTACTGGCTCGAAACAAGCTATCTCTTGACCATTGGCAATTCTGATGTCGTTGTTGGACAAATTCATGACTCTAATTGGTATATCTCGTCCGGTTTTAACTATAGCCCTTCCAACTTAGTAGTCGTGAGCTGAGTGTACGGGCTCCACCATTCCAACGCAGCTCCCAGGATTGCTTTCTACCTGCCCATGAATAATCTGTTCCGTTCAACCGGGAATTCTGGCTGAGGATTTTGCCACGATTTTTATGGAGGTGGCTGAACTGTTGATGGGCCATGTCAATACAAATTCCTCATTTTGGAACCGAAGAATATCATATCTCAGTCGAACATAAATCCATGCTGGCTGATTAGGTCCATACCCAGTATGAAATCGTCCTCAATATTCGATACCAGGACCATATGCCGGATTCGGTTGTCCCCTATCTGCAGTACTATATCTATTTCACCCTGTATTGACATGGACTCGCCGGTGACTGTTCTGAGCTGGATGTTGTTGGTAACTGGCCGGATTTCTGATGCTCTCAAAACTCTGGACTTGGCAATCGACACAGCGGCGCAGGTGTCGATGGTGATGGTAATTGCTCGGCCATTGATGGTGCCCCTGATGAGTAGGCTGCTGCTATCTCGGCAAAATCTCCAGATGGATAATGTTTTGGGGCTGGTGGAGGGTTAGCCAGCATTCGCCCCCTTATGCTGACTGGCTGACGGTCCTTGGACATGTGGCTGTTTTGTTGGTTACCCCTGGTTGGTGATCGTCCCGATAGCCTCACTCTGCAGTCTCGTTGAAAGTGTCCTCTCCGCCCACAACGGTAACATGTTCTTCTGGTCTCAGTTCTCTGTGACTGTTTTTGTTTGTAGTTTGTTCATACCACACAGCAACGCTTAAAATGAGGCTCGTACCCTAGGCTTGGACATGTTTATGACAACCTCTACCTCCAAAGCCCGAAATAGAGCTTCATCACTCTTCTTGATGCCACTAAGCCTTAGATTCCTTTGTACTTCCACATCTCCGATACCGTTTATGAAACTTTGGGTGGCCAATTGATCTTTAGTTTCCTCTGGCAGGTCTGGGTAGGACAAGTGTACTAAACGCCTGATCTCAGTTTCGAATTCTTGAAGGCTCTTTCCAGATTTTTGCGTTTTTCCACTTAGTTGCACCTGGTCAAAATCGCATTGTTCATCGACTGGAATGCTTTGGAGGAGTTCTAAGGCCGGAGCTCTTAAGGAAATTACAAGAGAGGTAGATTTTTCTTGGTTATTCCATCCATTAGCTGTAGCCACGGCTTCAAATTGCCGTTTATACATGGGCCAAGATGAACTGCCATCAAATGTGGGTGGTTTACTAAAGGAACCTTTGGTATTCATGGTGTGCTGGTATTTCCCTCTCTGCAAATCTTGTTGTAATTGTTTAATTTCGGTTTCCACTTTGTTTTGGATGGCACTGAATTTATTTTGTACTTAACTTGTTTCACTTTATACTGTGTTTTTAATGGAACTGATTTCTGATTTCATCTGGCTCTGGATGGAATCGATGTCATCTACTTTGATTTCAAGAGTCTCCACAGTACTTTTTAGGATCTTTAACTGTTTCATTAACTTGCGATACGATTTGCATTAATTGTTCAAATTGCAGTTGTCTTTTTTCTTCAGTTTGGCCTTGTTTTTCTTCAAATTTCCAGAAGAATCCTGCCATTAAATTTTGTTGTTTATCTTCCATGGCAGTGACAAGATTTTGTTGTTCACTTTTCACCGTAGAAACAAAATTTTGTTGTCTTTCCTCCATGGTAGTGACAAGATTTTCTAATTCTATTTTACGTTTTTCATCAAAAGATTTCACTAACTTTTGTTGAATTTCTTCTCGAAGTTTCCATGGCATGCACTTTTACATGGTGAATATGGCCAATCTATGTCTATCGAGATGTTCTGAGATAAACCCACTGATTATTAATATTTCGTATGTTGGATGAACCAAATTGAAGACAATTATTTGTTTTATTTCTCAAAAATACATGGACATATTAGAAAGTTTTACACTTTTTTATCTCTTATCTTGTTTGTCCTTCGATTTATTAGTGTGTCCCAATATATTGCTTAACATGTATAGTCCATTTAATACAACCACAATTTAGTATAGCCATGTAATGATATTTAACGAGTGATTAATTTGAAACATATATTTAATCATGGGAATTTGGACATTATAAAAAGACCATTTTGTTGTATTTTTAATTGCAACGTTTCTTCTTAATTTCTGAGACACAATATGAGTGGGTCAGCGATTATCATTATTATATCAATGAGGGGCGATAGAAACTTTTAGTTACTTCGTTAAGTATAAAACCATTAAGGCGAGTGAGGTGCGACTGCATCACGTCACGTTGTATTGCCAGATATCGCAGGCGCATATATTTACGCCGATTACAAATTTTCGTCGTGACTCACATCACGTCATGAAGCTGCGTCTCATTTTGCGGCTGGCTTTAAACTTAATTATTTATTATAACGTAAATAATAATAAATAATTAAATTTGGTAAAAGAACAAAACTGAGCAGAACGTTATATACAGTAATTTGATAGATATTGAAAATTACTTTCAGAACAACGACCGTTGAAAAATTAATCTGTCTATGAATAATAATAATTCCCTTAGTCCATAATAAACTTTGTTCCTCCTCGCGTAACTATATTTAAAAAGTTTTGATGTATTATGTCAACCATTGTCATTTATTTAATAATGCACGTTATCATTTTCTTATTACGGAAAAATCCTATTTCAAATTTATGGCTTAGACTAACATATTATATATTGGTTCTAGAATATCTTAGAGGTTTGTTTCTGTGTTACTGTCCAATTTACCATAAACCCGGAATTTCGTTACAAAAACCTAATTAATAAAATAACTAAAATTGTAAGTACAAAATGTAACAATATGCACAATTAACCTGAATAAAGGAATAAACAATATAAGGATATGACAGAGCGGGGTTGTTTAATGTCCAAATTCCAATGACCTTCAATATAATAACAAAACTATGGACTAGGATTAATATCTGATGAATATTATATTTTTTTCTACCTGCTTCTATGGTTATGTTATGTGTATCAGCTTCACTTGCTCCAGGTTCTGTATGGGCTTTTACTTCATACACATACACAGAATAATAGTCGAGATCATGAATGGTAAAATGTTGACAGGTGGTCTGTTTTGTGGTGCTGTTAGTCTCATTGGGATATACAGCCGAGTGACACATTAATTTCTGTATAAGCTGAAATTTAGAAAATAGTATTATCTCGAGTACAAATAATTAAATTAAATTAAATTATGGTTCTAAAAGGCAGTTAGATTATGTACAGACAAACTGGGAACATGAGACACTTATGGACCGTGAGACACACTAAGGTGAATTGATAATATTCCATATTCAAGAAACATAATGGCCAGATTGTCAAATGTAGGATGTAAAACAGTAGAAATCTAAACTCACAAACGAAATATTGTCATATCATATTAGAATGCATTCAACTGGTGAAATGCAGAAGTAGTGGATTATTTGACGTGCTAGTTTTTGTATATTCTTAACGGATTTTAGTTTAAATATTCAGCTTTTTATCATTTACAAGAAACAAAAACGTTTCATTTGTTTACAAAAAAATGAGACGGAAATAGTGAACACGTTTTTGTTTGACTACCACGATTAAATGCTTCTCGTGTAGCACAATACTTCCTTCACGTGCCTGAGTTAGGTGTAACCCGGGATATTGTAATTTTTTTCCAAAGTTCATGCGAGGCTCTATATTTCTAATTGATATCAAATATTAGGCTTATACTTTCGGAAATAAAGGCGGGAATAAATCGATTTTTCTATATGTTTCTTAGTAAATGTATTTGCATTCCTCATAATGAACCCATGAATTTTGATATATTACATGATGCATTTGGAAAAAGTTTAATATTTTATTTTCCGTTTAATTCTATAATTTGGAGGCCATAATTAATATTAGGATTTTCTCCTTATGTTCCCTGTAAAGTTCAAGTGGGGCCTATATGTCTATTTTTTTTTCAAAAATATACGGTCTTATTGTTTAGGAAATAAGGGGTGGGGATGGGTCAAATTTTGTTTATTTTTGCTAATATCTCTTAACTAATTTATTTTAAGAATGTATCTGTATTCTTCATAATGAGCCCTGTCAAATTAATATATTACATGATGTGTTTCAAAAAAGTTTAATTTTTTATTTTCGTTTTAATTATATAATTTGCCCACTAAACATAAAAGTTGGGTTTTCTCCTAATTTTTTTTGTAAAGCTCAAGCGATGGCCTATATGCTTAAATGTTTTTCAAAATTTTTGGTCTTATAGTTTCGGAAATAAGGGTAAAAGTTTCTATTTTTTTGTTAATATCTAATAAATCAATTATTTTTAAAAATATGAATAAAACATATTTGTATTCCCGAGATTCAGCCCTTTCGTTTGATATATTACATGATGCGTTTCGAATTATTTAATTTTTTATTTTTCAATTAATTCTATAACTTGCCCCTAAAAATTAATATTAGTGGTTTCTCCTTGTTTTTCCTGTAAACTTTGGGCAACATCCTACATTCCCTATTTTTAAAAATTTTAGACCCAGTAGTTTCGGAGATAAGGTCGATTTTTGTAAATTTCGCCTCAGAGGTACCTCTAAAATCAATTTTTTTTCATTTACGATAAGCACCCGTGATCGAGACACCAAACTATACACTGATATTAAATTTAAATCTTTTTCGTCCAGTAGTTTGGGAGAAAATTACTGTGATGTCCTAGTAAATGAAGGTAACGATCCCGATACTTATTTGTTTGAAGTTTCTGGTAATGGGGACATGAGTATGCTATTAAAATAAATAGAAAATTTAAAAGAAACCTTACAAGATAAATAACTAGAAAATTCTAAGTCTTTAGAAGATAAGCTACAAACATTACAAGAAAATTCTAAATCCCTGGAAGGCAAATTACAAGAGAAATAGCTAGAAAATTCTAAAAACTTGAAGGATGCGTTAGAAGATAATTTAGCAGAAAATTCTAAAACCCTGGAAGACAAGTTACTAGAAAATATCAAAAACATTAGAAGATAAATTACTAGAAAATTCTAAAGCTTTTGAAGAAAATTTGAAAAGCGTGGTACAGGTAAATTCAGAAATGCTGGAAGCGAAAATGTTCGAGAATGAAGCTCGGATAGAAGAGCTAAAGCGGACAATGATCGAAGAGCTGAAACAGACGACAGACATAAATGAAACAACGATAGAAGAGCTAAAGCAGGTAATGGAGGGTGAGATTAACAAACTAAAAGAACAGGTACTCACAATTCAAAAGGAAGAAATGCGATCAAAAACCGAAAGCAGAAACAGTCCAGAAGTAGTGGATTAGAAAAGTGACCTCGAGGGGACAAGACACAAAATGAACCCCCCCCCCCCCCCGCCAATTGCAACAATTGCAGCAAAGTTAAACGGATGGTCGGCAAAGGAGAAGGCAATAGCACTAACACTCCCCTTAAGAGGGGATGCTACAGATATTTTGCAAACCTTGAATGCCTCTGAGTAAGACGACTACGAACATCTGGTCAAAAATTTAGAACTGATATGGACAAACCCTTTCGAGCACGTTTGTCACTACCAGTTGAAAAATCGTCAGCAGAAATCGAATGAAGAGTTTACAGCTCATCTCGTTCGCCTTGCCTATCCAGCCACATCGGAAAATGTAATTGAAAGGTTAGCAGTGCAAGCGTTTTTTGATTGACTTTGGGACCACGAAGCCAGACAAGCATTGACACTAGCTCGACCCACTCAATTAGTGGATGCACTGGCTCGAGCTCTGGAATTCGAGGCTGCGAAAAATACCTGCAGAGTTCAAGTCAGAGACCGAATCATTGACGTAAAATCTCAAGATGACGGAAATGAGGAAGCCTCTGTAAGGAAGATAGTAGAGGAAGTCCTTACAAAACAAAGACTAATGAGATGTCGGAAGTGTCGTAAGGTAGGACATATCCAGAGTCGTTGCAAGGAGAGTCACGGAGTACCGACTTCCTCGTCGGGGAAACTAAAGAAGACCAATGTAAAGGGACCATGGTCGACCCGTAGCCAACAAGCCCCAACTATCAACGCTACGCAACCACGATAACAGTATCTTTGTAGATGGCCTTATTAATAAGAAGCAATAAACAATGCTGCTGGATACTAGTGCGACGAAAACAGTAATAAGACCCAACACTGTTTTAGACAAGACAATGATAAAACCAACAAAGTGGCAACTGCGAACAGCGAAGGGAGAAGCAGCGAAACTCCATGGTGAAATGGGTATTAGTGGCTGACATCGAAGGCCAAGTCATCATCGGAATGGATGTCATGAACTTCAAGGGATTTGAGTTAAACTTTAAAGATGGAATTCTGCAAGTGAATGACGAAAAAGTGGTAATCCATGGGAAAGACGACATAATGCTTCGAGCAATCTTAGCAGAGGATGTAAATTACCCTGACAGAGCTGAAATCATTGTAGATGTTGGCCTAGATGGGAAAGCTAGAACTGGAACAATGATGATGTTTGATCCCGAACTTAACGACGGAAAGACAGTTTCGTACCAAGGAAATTGTGCCAGTAAGAGTAATGAACCTGAACCATTGTTCCGTTACGTTAACTAAAGGAACAATTCTGTGCAACAGTTTCCTCTGTAGTCAGAAGCACACAATATATAGTAATACCACCAGGTAAACTATCTGAAGAGCTGGTAAAAATCATATCAGATTCTTCCAAGAATTTAAAACCAAACCAGAAAGCAAAATTGAGGGACATCATTAGAAACTATCAGGATAACCTTCGATGTAGGGAACGGAAAAAGAAGACGAACCGAACTGGCGAAACATAAAATTAATACCGGGGACTCTCAACCTATTCGACAGTCGGCGAGAAAACTACCCCTAGCTAAAAGAGAAGAAGCCGACAGGATAGTTCGCAAAATGGAAGAAGACGGTGTTATTGAACCATCCAATAGCACTTGGGCTTCTCCAGTTGTCTTTGTTAAAAATAAAGATGGACCCGATTTTTGCGTGGACTATCGGCAATTAAACCACGCTACAAAAAAGACTGCTATTCTCTCCCAAGAAGAAACGAAAACCCTAGATACGTTGACTGGATCGAAGATGTTTTCCACCTTGGACTTGAAGAGCGGCTATTGGCAGATAGAACTTGCTAAAGAAGACCGCGAAAAGACTGCTTTTACTATCGGCTCAGGACTTTACCTATTCACGGTGATGCCGTTTGGGTTGTGTAATACTCCAACGACGTTTGAAAGATTGATCAAAACAGTGTTAAAAGAGCTTTCATGGAAAACGTACACCACGTTTTCCATCTTGACGACATTATCGTGGTTGGGAAATCGTTTGAAGACCACTTGAAGAACCTGGAGGAGGTATTTCGGCGACTTCGAAGTTCCGGACTAAAGTTAAGCCCGAAGAAGTGTCAATTGTTGCAAGAAGAGGTGCAATATCTTGGACCGCTGAAGCCGATACCTAAAGACATCCACCAGCTAAGAAGTTTCTTGGGGTTATGCACGTACTATCGTCGGTATGTAGCGGGATTTGCCAATATCGCCAACTCACTGACTAGACTTACAGAGGGGAAGGTTCAATACCAGTGGGACGAGGAATGTCAGCGATCATTCGAGACATTGAAAAGAGCATTGACCAGTGCCCTCATTTTAAGTTATCCTTTGCCAGATGGGAACTTCGTGTTGGATACCGACGCAAGCAATGTCGGAATTGGTGCGGCGCTTTCGCAGATCCAGGAGGGTCAGGGGACAGTCAGAACGGAATTACTGCGTTACACGCAGATTCCTCATGAGAACTGATCACGCTCCACTGAAATGGCTCCTGCAGTTTAAAAATCCCGACGGACAGGTGGCAAGGTGGATTGAGCGGTTGCTAGAATTCGACTTCAAAACTGAACACCGCGCTGGGACAAGTTATAAGAATGCTGACGCCATATCGAGGAGACCATGCACTGATGATTGCTAACATTGTCAGTGGGCTGAAGAAAAAGTGACTGTGTTCTCTGTAGAACTACTGCCGTGGATGACCATTGGCAATCTGAGGAGATTCAGAAAAACCAGAAATTAGATCTGGAGTTAAAAGAGGTTATCCGGTGGAAGGATTAAGACCGCAAATCTACGTGGCAGGAGATTTCCCGATACTCATCAACCATAAAGTCATATTGGGCTCAGTGGAACTCCCTCATCCTGGAGTATGGACTTTTGAAGCGCGCTCCTGGAAACTCCAGAGGAGGGCAATGACAGAAAACAGATTGCAGTGCAAGAAATAGGAGACCAGAGGTTTTGCGAGAACTACATCATGGCACAACAGGAGGACATTTGGGAGTAACGAAAACCTTGGGGAAGTTGAGAGAACGCTTCTATTGTGTAAACTGCCAAGGAGATGTCAAGGATTGGTGCCGGAAATGTACAGTTTGTGCAGCAAGTAATGAGCCTCAGAAGCGTCCAAAAGCTCAAATGAAGCAATATAACGTGGGGAGTCCATTCGAAAGAATAGCCATTGATGTTGCCGGTCCATTTCCTGAATCCGACTCTGGAAACAATTACATTGTGGTGGTGATAGACTATTTTAGTAAATGGGCCGAAGCGTATGCCTTGCCGAATCAAGAAGCCTTGACCGTTGCTGATGTCCTTGTCAAGGAACGGATCAGTCATTTTGGTGTTCCCTTGGAGTTGCACTCAGACCAAGGTAGAAACTTCGTTGCTCGATATCTCCGGATGCCTAGCGGAATAGATAAGGTGTTTGCAGAGAAGTACAGCGAGTTCCAGAAGTTAAGGGACCAAGGTCCAGTGGTGGTAAAGGTCCTTCATCTCGCAGATAAACAACCAGTTGTTACCAGAGAAATCTTCTATTTGGAAACGAAAGCAGGACAAGCCAACATTTAGCGATCTCTGGAAAACTCTGGTAGAATTAAGGGCTGTGATGATGGAGAAAAACCTGATGAAATTGGCGGCCCCAAAGATAGCCTGTGTGTTGGATGAACTGAATTGGAGCATGGTGAGAAGTATGATGGAAACTATTTTTCGATACACTGGCGTCGACATCCTGGCATGTTGTCTTAACATTCGCAGCCCATATTCGAAGACTGTTACTTCCACCAAACGTCCCGTTGTCGTCCAGTTTTGCTAATATCGCCACACCAGGAAGGATTCTGGGACATTCTGGAAAAAAATGGTCTTAAGGAGGGAGCAATGTGACGGGAATTCATCCAATATTTCGTGGAATCAGTATTCATCTGATATTTCGCCAAATTCGCAAAATTGTTCTGGCGACCCGAGTCCATACAATTTCATCGAATTCCGAGAAGAAATTTATAAATACGGAGAGCTTGCGATAGGATTCATTCAGTATTTAGTCGCAGTTCAATAAACATCGGGTGTGCAAAATAAATAGTAAATGGTTGTGTGTAACATAAAATTATTGGAAATAAATTAAAGTGAGTTCGGTCGTGTTTTTTAAATAAATCCAAGAAACCGATAAGTAAATAAAAACATTTTCGTAGTAATTCCGGCAAGTGCCAGGGAGAACTAAGTTGTTAAAATGCAAAAAAGGAAAACATCGAAGAAAATAAACACATCATTAGTCCAACAGAATTGTTTACTTATGATCCAATACGACAAGTTTGTTTGTTATTTCGTTATCAAATCACTAACACTTTTTTTAACAATACCTCTTTTAGTAATGATAATTTTTTGATTGGTGGTAGGCTGATTAGTACTGCAAAATATGTATTTGTGTTCATATATTTCCAGGATATATAAAAATGTATCTTGCGTGCCCGCTTACTGCGGCCTAATCTAATGCTGCTAATTATGAGCAACTTTTAGCAACTTATGATTGGAATGGGATGGGTTGGTGGCTTTGAATTGAAGTTTGGGTTTTAAGTGACAAATGTATAATGTCAATCCCAGTTAATGTACATTTTTTAGCTGTAGTCAAGTAACAGAGAACTGATTAGTTTTCATCTTTAGTAATCATACTTACTCGATAACTGACAGCGTAATATATTAATTTTCCATTCATTTCATCTGGTTTTGTCCAAGACAATTCCACATTTTTATTGACATTTTTGCTTGTCACATTTTTCACTTTTGTGGGAACTAAAAGAAATTACAAAAACAATTCAATTTACATTACTCAAAAAATACTTTCGGTTTCCCAATTTCTCAATAATCATACAGTTATTTCAGCGATACCATTTGAGATGTGAATTGACATGAAACAGGATATAAGTTGTTGTATATAAGCATTTGAGATGAGGGCATATAGGATCCTACACTATTCAGCTATTTTGTTTGTGGATCAAAAGTCTCTATGGATATAATGTCTCTATGGATATAAAATCTAAAATAAAAGTCTCTTGCTTTCGATATGCAGTCCTGCAAAGTTGATTTTTTACCCCCTATATACTGCTAGAAAGTAACTTTCAGCTGTTTTTGATACTTTTTTTTAACCTTCCCATTTGACAGTTCTGAAGTTGTGGATCAAACATATTCTTAACCAAACTATGAATTTTTTTATTTGTATAAACAGGCAGTGAAAATTCAATTTTTTACCTTTTAGCCACTATGGATTGGTCCTTACCTCTTCATGGTACCTACGAGGTTATTCAGTTATTCAGCGATTGGCTGTCTGTTAGGTTAGAATTTCATATGACAAGCGATCTCCACTATTCTCGCCATATTAAAATGTTTCAACTGATTCTGATATGATATTATATATATATATATATATATATATATATATATATATATATATATATCATTTCAGAATCAGTTCAAGACGATGACACACTTAAGGCACTGGTTATTTAATAATGCTTGAACAAATAGAAGAAAAAAATCAAGTATTCTTAGACAAGAAAATAAAGATGAATGAAAAATTTTGGATCTTACTTTTACACTTGTATGCCACATAATAAACCATCCTAACAATGCAGTTGGGTATTTGGCTGTATTAAAAAAATGGTTCCGGTTGGTGAAATAGTAGATGATAATTATTATTTTTATCATTTTATATAAAGTTTTTTAAGAAGTTCTAATTAATTTTATAATAAAGGTAATAAGAAATTCCCATTTTAAAAATTAGTCACCTGATCAAAAGGCGCTAAAATTCGTCGTGACATCTGAATTTGCGTAATCTGTGCATAAGAAAATTACCTAAAGTAAGTTTCGTGTGTGGTTCTGTGTTAGCTGCCAATGATTTGTGGAAGCAGCTCCCAATCGAGTGAAATAGCCTGTTGCTGTTTCCGTTGCCCTCTTTTTCTAGTTTTGTCACGATATTTGTGCAAATCAGGCCACCTCCAGACGTATATGCTCTAAGGAATCGACACAACAATACAATGAAATAAATTCGAATAGATCTTTTTACCATTTGTAATGCGCTGGCGCTTTTGGCATGTTAAAAAGACGGGAATATGAAAGTTTTGTGCACTTTTCACAAATATGCATGGGGGACGAGTATTAATACTCTTATATTATCAATGTAGTTAACTGAAATATTAATTAGTGGAGCTTTGTTTGTAGACCTTTCAATTACAGCAAATAACTGCATTAAATTATAATAGTGCTTAAAGTGATATTTTCGTCCACAAGGAGAAAATAATGCTGATCTATTTGACAGGTTAGGACAATAATGATAGTCATATTAGATTAGAGTAATTAATATACTCATCATTAATAAAATAAATATTAGTAATACAAAATACAAATTTAATTAATTTATTATTACTATGGTTTTATCAGTCATTTTCTTTTTTACTACTACGAAGTTTACTGCAGTATTAATTAAGATATTACCTAACGTCGCTATTTTGTCATTCACCGATATCGCATAAACTATATCTTCAAACGGGCATAAAACATGGTATAGGAGATCTCTATCTATATTCTACTTTCTACTTCTAATAGTACTGTTACGAGAATTCAACCGACCGCTGGTGCAATCGGCCATCAACCAGTTCATGGAAGGGACATTATTCCGATAAATTCTGGGAACCCGAAATATTTGTCTCTCAACCGGCGGACCGCTGCCGTTACTGGGAAGTCCTTTAAAGCTTCCAGAACGTGATGGAATTTCCCGATGGTTCGTGGACGTACCAGATAATTCCAAGACAAATGTATAAATATAAAGCAGCTGGCGATAGGAGATTCAGTTTTCGTCGGTCGTTTGTAGAGTTAAGATAAAATGTAAATAGTAGTTTCTGTGAATATAAATTTGTGTAAAAGTAGTGGAAATAAATTAGAGTGAGTTGGACTGTGTTTTTAAATAAATCCAGGAACTGAACAGAACCCGTGTGTGAAAATAAAAACATTACAGTGGTGTTAGGTGTGAAGTGAATTTGTGGAACTTTTAGAAGTGGAAAATAAATAAACTAACAATGTATAAAACAGTGAGTTTGGACCAATTGAAAGTGGCGGACTTAAAAAAAGAACTTGAGGAAAGGGATTTAGAAATTAGTGGGAAGAAAAGTGAATTAATACAACGGCTACGAGATGCCCTAATAAATGAAGGTAATGATCCTGATACTTATTTGTTTGAAGTCTCTGGCAATGGGGACATGAGTATGCTATTAAAAAAAATGGAAGAAAGTTTAAAAGAAACATTACAAGACAAATTGCTAGAAAATTCAAAGACTTTAGATGATAAGCTACAAACATTACAAGAAAATTCTAAAACTTTAGAAGAGAAATTGCTAGAAAATTCTAAAAACTTAAAAGAGGCGTTAGAAGACAAATTAGCAGAAAATTCTAAATCCCTAGAAGAAAATTTGAAAAGCATGGTACAGAAAAACTCAGAAATGCTGGAAGAGAAAATATTAGAGAATGAGGCTCGGATGGAAGAGCTAAGGCAAACTATGGTCGAAGAGTCAGACAAAAATGAAACGCGGATAGAAGAGCTAAGACAGATAATGGAGAGTGAGATCGGCAAAATAAAAGAACAGGTTGTCACAATACAAAGGGGAGAAACTCAATCAAAAACCGTAAGCAGAAATAGTCCAGAAGTAGTGGATTCAAAAATTGGCCTCGAAGGAGCGAGACACAAAATGAAACCTCCACAATTTGATGGTAAATCGTCATGGACTAATTATAGGCGCCAATTCGAGGCTGCAGCAAAGTTAAACGGATGGTCGGCAGAGGAGAAGGCAATAGCATTAACCCTAGCCTTAAGAGGGGATGCTACAGATATCTTACAAACGTTGAATACCTCAGAGCAAGAAGACTACGAACAACTGGTCAAACATTTAGAACTGAGGTATGGGCAAACCCATTTGGAGCACGTTTACCACTCCCAATTGAAAAATCGCCACCAGAAATCAAATGAATCCCTCCAAGAGTTTGAAGCTGATATTGCCCGTCTGGTTCGCCTTGCCTATCCAGCCACACCAGAAAATGTAATAGAAAGGTTAGCAGTGCAAGCATTTTTGGATGGACTTCGGGACCACGAAGCCAGACAAGCATTGACGCTAGCTCGACCCACTCAATTAGTAGATGCATTGGCTCGAGCGTTAGAATTCGAAGCTGCGAAGAATACCTGCAGAGGTCAAGCCAGAGTCCGAATCGTTGATGGAGAATCCGAAGATGGCGGAAACGATGAAGCCTCTGTAAGAAAGATAATAGAAGAAGTCCTTACCGAAAAAAGACTAGTGAGATGTCGGAAGTGTCGTAAGGTAGGTCATGTCCAGAGTCGTTGCAAGGAGAGCAACGGAGTCCAGACTTCCTCGGCGGGAAAACTAAAGAAGGCCTATGTGAAGGGACCATCGTCGACCTGTAACAAACAAGTGTCAACTACCAACGCATATGTCGCTTCGCTACGCAACCACGTTAACAGTGTCTTCGTAGATGGCCTTATTAATAGGAGGCAATTTGCAATGCTGCTGGATACTGGTGCGACGAAAACAGTAATAAGGCCCAACATTGTTTTAGACAAGGCAATGATAAAACCAACAAAACGGCAACTGCGAACAGCGACAGGAGAAGCAGCGAAAGTCCATGGTGAAATAGTGATTGAAATGACCTTGGGAAACACAACCTTCCTACATCGGGCATTAGTGGCAGACATCGAAGACGAAGTCATCATTGGAATGGATGTCATGAGCTCCAAGGGATTCCACTTAAACTTCAAAGATGGAATTCTGCGAGTGAATGACGAAGAAGTGGTGCTTCATGGGAAAGATGACATAATGCTTCGAGCCATCTTAGCAGAGGATGTCAATGTTCCGGAAAGAACTGAAATCATTGTAGATGCTTGCCTGGATGGGAAAGCTAAAGCTGGAACAGTGATGATGTTTGATCCCGAACTTAACGACGGAAATGTAGGCAGAGGAGTCGCACTGGGGAAGACTCTGTTTCGTGCCAAGGAGATTGTGCCAGTAATAGTAATGAACCTGAATCATTACTCTGT
This sequence comes from Octodonta nipae, assembly GCA_034190945.1. NCBI lineage: Eukaryota > Metazoa > Arthropoda > Insecta > Coleoptera > Chrysomelidae > Octodonta > Octodonta nipae. The sequence goes on along the minus strand of CM067217.1, from coordinate 35,352,915 downwards.
TGTGCTAAAGAAAGGAACAACTTTGGGCCATTGCTCAACAGTTTCCTCTGTAGTAAGAAGCACACAGCATGCAGAAATGCCACCGGGTAAACTATCTGAGGAACTGGAAAGACTCATCACCGATTTATCTAAGAATTTGAAACCAAACCAGAAAGCAAAATTGAGGGACATCGTTAGAAACTACCAGGATATCTTCGATGTAGGGAATGGCAAAAGAGGACGAACTGATCTGGTGAAACATAAAATTAATACTGGGGACGCTCAACCTATTCGACAGTCGGCGAGAAGACTACCTCTAGCTAAAAGAGAAGAAGCCGACAGGATAGTCCGCGAGATGGAGGAAGAAGGTATTATTGAACCATCCAATAGCCCTTGGGCTTCTCCAGTTGTGTTGGTTAAAAAGAAAGATGGTTCGACCCGATTTTGCGTGGACTATCGGCAATTAAACCACGCTACAAAGAAAGACAGCTATCCCCTTCCAAGAATAGACGATACCCTAGATACGTTGGCTGGATCGAAGATGTTTTCCACCCTGGACTTGAAGAGCGGTTATTGGCAGGTGGAACTTGCTAAAGAAGACCGAGAAAAGACTGCTTTTACCATCGGCTCAGGACTTTATCAATTCACGGTGATGCCGTTTGGACTGTGTAATGCTCCAGCAACGTTTGAAAGATTGATGGAAACAGTGTTAAAAGGGCTTTCATGGAAAACGTGCCTGGTGTATCTTGATGACATTATCGTGGTTGGAAAATCTTTTGAAGACCACGTGAGGAACCTGGAGGAGGTATTTCGGCGACTCCGAAGTTCCGGACTAAAGTTAAGCCCGAAGAAGTGTCAGCTGTTCCAAGAAGAGGTGCAATATCTTGGACATGTCGTTTCCGCACAGGGAGTAGCTGTTGACAAACAGAAAATCAAAGCTGTCCAGGAATGGCCGATACCTAAAGATATCCACCAGTTAAGAAGTTTCCTGGGGTTATGCACGTACTATCGTCGGTACGTAGCCGGATTTGCCAACATCGCCAAGCCACTTACTAGACTGACAGAAGGGAAGGTGCAGTACCAATGGGACGAGGAATGTCAGCGATCATTCGAGACATTGAAGAGAGCTTTGACGAGTGCTCCCATATTAAGTTATCCTTTGCCAGATGGAAACTTCGTATTGGATACCGACGCAAGCAATGTCGGAATTGGTGCTGTGCTTTCCCAGATCCAGGAGGGCCAGGAGAGAGTTATCGGATACTTCAGCAAGACCTTGAGCAAGCCTGAACGGAATTACTGTGTTACTCGCAGGGAACTCCTGGCTGTGGTAAAGGGGGTAGAACATTTCTACAAGTACCTCTATGGTAAAAGATTCCTCCTGAGGACTGATCATGCAGCACTAAAGTGGCTCCTGCAGTTTAAAAATCCTGAAGGACAGGTGGCAAGATGGATTGAGCGGTTGCAAGAATTCGACTTCGAGACTGAACATCGAGCTGGAACAAGCCATAAGAATGCTGATGCTCTATCGAGAAGACCATGCCCTGATGATTGCAAACATTGTCAGCGAGCAGAAGAAAAAGGGGCTGTTCTCGGTAGAACTACCGCCATCAATGACCATTGGCAATCTGCGGAGATCCAAAAAGACCAGAAATTAGATCCAGATTTGAAAGAGGTTATCCGGTGGAAGGAAGAAGATCGCAAACCTACGTGGCAGGAGATTTCTCGATACTCACCAACCATAAAGTCGTACTGGGCTCAGTGGAACTCCCTCATCCTGGAAAATGGACTTCTCAAGCGCGTCCTGGAAACTCCAGAGGAAGGAAACGACAGAAAACAGATTGTAGTTCCCAGAAATAGGAGACCAGAGGTTTTACGAGAACTACATGATGGTACAACTGGAGGACATTTGGGAGTAACGAAAACCCTGGGGAAGTTGAGAGAACGCTTCTATTGGGTAAATTGCCAAGTGGATGTCAAGGACTGGTGCCGGAAATGTACTGTTTGTGCAGCAAGTAATGGCCCTCAGAAGCGTCCAAAAGCTCCCATGAAGCAATATAACGTTGGCAGTCCATTCGAAAGAATAGCCATTGATGTTGCCGGTCCATTTCCTGAATCCGACTCTGGAAACAAGTACATTGTGGTGGTGATGGACTATTTTAGTAAATGGGCCGAAGCGTATGCCTTGCCGAATCAAGAAGCCTTGACCGTTGCTGATGTCCTTGTCAAGGAATGGATCAGTCGTTTTGGTGTTCCCTTGGAGTTGCACTCAGACCAAGGTAGAAACTTCGAGTCTACTCTTTTCCAAGACGTCTGCAAACTCTTGAAAATCAATAAAACACGGACGACGGCATTACACCCGCAATCCGATGGAATGGTAGAACGGATGAATAGAACCATTAACCGCCATTTGTCAAAGGTAGTCTCTGACCACCAAAGAGACTGGGACCAGTATCTGCACTTGTTTCTAATGGCATATCGTTCGTCTGTGCACGAGTCCACGGGTCAGACCCCGGCCAGTATTATCATGGGACGAGAATTAAGACTACCATGCGATTTGAAGTTTGGATGTCCCCCAGGAGAAGAGATCGCAGGTGAAGACTTTGTCAGCCAGCTACGTCAAAAGATGAACGACATCCATGAACGAGTCCGGTTAAACATCGAGAATGCCAGTGCCCGAATGAAGGAAGCCTACGACATCAAAGCCGAGAGCGGAGAATTCCAAGTTGATGATCTTGTTTGGTTGTATAACCCGCAACGTCGTCGTGGATATTCTCCCAAGCTACAGAGATCTTGGGAGGGGCCGTACCAAATTGTGAAGAAAATCAACGATGTTGTCTACCGAATAAAGAAGCTACCTCGGGGAAAACCAAAGGTCGTGCATTTCAACAGGTTAGCCCCTTATGCCGGAAGTCATGACAGCGGAGATGACCAAGCCCAAGTCCGCAGCATCCAACCACCCGATGACGAGATGACCTTCGAACAGTTTATGGCACTGTACTCTAATGGGCAGAAAGTGCAGCACGACGTGACCACAGAGGAACCCCGAGACCTGTTTGAGGTGCCCATAGAATATGCCCTGGCTCATTGTGTGGCTCGAGATCTCCGGATGTCCAGAGGAATAGCCAAGGTGTTTGCCAAGAAGTACGGCCAGTTCCAGAAGCTACGGGAACAAGATCCAGTGGTAGGGAAGGTCCTTCATCTCGAAGAAAAACTCCCAGTGGGTACCAGAGACATCTTTTATTTGGTAACGAAAACATTCTCGCAAGACAAGCCAACATATAGCGATCTTTGGAAGACTCTGGTAGAATTGAGGAATGTGATGATGGAGAAGAATCTGATGAAATTGGCGGTCCCAAAGATAGCCTGCGGGTTAGATGGACTGAATTGGAGGGTGGTGAGAAGTATGATGGAAACAATCTTTCGATTCAGTGGCATCAACATCCTGGTCTGCTGTCTCAATACTCGCAGCCCAGATTCGAAGACCGTTGATTGTTACTTCCACCAAACTTCCCGTTGTCGAAATGGAGGGTCCTGCCAATATCGTCACACCAGGAAGGATTCTGGGACATTCCGGGACGAAATGGTCTTAAGGAGGGGGCAATGTTACGAGAATTCAACCGACCGCTGGTGCAATCGGCCATCAACCAGTTCATGGAAGGGACATTATTCCGATAAATTCTGGGAACCCGAAATATTTGTCTCTCAACCGGCGGACCGCTGCCGTTACTGGGAAGTCCTTTAAAGCTTCCAGAACGTGATGGAATTTCCCGATGGTTCGTGGACGTACCAGATAATTCCAAGACAAATGTATAAATATAAAGCAGCTGGCGATAGGAGATTCAGTTTTCGTCGGTCGTTTGTAGAGTTAAGATAAAATGTAAATAGTAGTTTCTGTGAATATAAATTTGTGTAAAAGTAGTGGAAATAAATTAGAGTGAGTTGGACTGTGTTTTTAAATAAATCCAGGAACTGAACAGAACCCGTGTGTGAAAATAAAAACATTACAGTACTTTCTTCATTCGAAAACACTTCATGCATGACACAATAAGTGAGACAATGATCGGAATAGTCAAACCTAGCACACCGGACTCTAAATGTAGTTCATCTCTTTGCACAAGAATAATATCCAGCAGCGTAGAATAGCGGCTTGTTACTCTTGTGGGTTCTTCAATTACTTGTTTAAATTTAAAGCTTCTATATATTCATAAAATATACTGGCATATTGACCTGAGGGATTTAATAGATTAATATTTATGCCACCACCATACTTACATTAATGTCATTTGGTTGAAATTCGGCGAGCATTTTTTCATATATATCCACCTTATAGGTCAACCCATATATATGCAACTTTTTCTAACATTTTTTAACCACACTGCATAACTATAATTTTACTGCGCCCCATATTTCAGATATTGCTTATATGCTACAGCTCATGTTCTATCTTAAAAAAAAATTCGAACAATTTTTTATCCTCACTTTTAACTATAATTCTACTCCACTCTCTATTTCAACCCCCTTGTATGTGCAAACTTATCGGCCAAAACTGCCACTACTTATAGGGCATCCTATGCAACAATTTTTAAATATTAAACTACTTAACTGTACCCCGCCCTATATTTCAAATATCCTATCTCTACAACTGATTATGAGCTACGCTATTTCACAATTATTCGTCATATTTTTTTAAGCCCGGTATAAAATATAATTTCTCTACACACTTCATTTAAACCATCCTTCATTTGCAACTTTTTCTAACCTTGTTTGAATAACACTCTGTAACGATAACTTGATATCGCCCCATATTTCAGGTACTCCATATATGCAACTGCTCATGCTCTACCCTATAATAACAACATTTGTCCAACTTTTTTTAACCCACACTGTATAAAAATTATTCTACTCCACGCTATATTTCAACAATCTTGTATATGCAACTACTTATTTGCCACCCAATATAACAATTTTGGACCTCCTTGTATCCTTAAAATACTACTCCACCCTATATTTCAACCATCCGGTAAATGGAACAGCTTGTAGATCATAACATTCTTTTATAATATTTTTTAAACCCACCTGTATAGCTATTTCAACCATCCTATAATATGATACTTGTGAACTCTTTGTGGATATAAAACAATTTTTTAACCACCCTATAAACTGTAATTCCACTCCATCTTACATTTTAACCACCCTGTATAAACAACTGCTTGTAACATTTTTTTCAACCCATTTCATACCTATAATAACAGCTCAAGAAAATTGAAATATCCTAACTGCATGCACGTAATCAAATTATAACATATGTTTTTATCCACCCTGAATAAATGTAATTTTCTTTTACCCTTTTTTCACCCACATTGTATATGTATCTACTTATGAGCCCAACAATATAAAATTTTGTTATCCACCCTGTATAAAAATAATTCAACTATACCCGTTTTTCAACCATCTGGTATATACAACTGTTTATGGTCCACTCAATATATCTTTTTTGAACCACCCCGTATAACTTACCCCTTATTTCAACCACATTGTATATATGCAGCTACTACCTTTTTTGAAGATTTTTTAAATCCATGTAACTGTACTCCGCTCTAAGTTTAAAATATATAATATCTATACTATTATAAAATTGTAAGTATGTCTGTTTGTTTATTTGTGTTTGTTTGTTTGTTCGGACATCACGTAAGAACTACTAAACTGATTTTACTGAATCTTTTTTTGTTGCAAAGCCTATGGTTTGACTTAAAATCTGGTATACATTTTATCTAAGTTCTATCATGTTGGGTTGTACACAATTACTCTATTGGTTCCAGCGCATGCACGAAATATGAGGTACTTTCATCAACTTAGATTTTATTTAAAATTCGGAATATGCCAATGTAACATTATTCGACTTAAAATCAACTGATATATGAAGCGAAATTTTACAGGGTGTTCTATATATAGGAAACTTAGGCGGAGTAGAATTACATGGATTTAAATAATTTTTAAAAAGTGATATTAGGTCGACGTTAAACAACTGCATATATACAATGTGGTTGAAATAAGAGCGGAGTGGAATTAGTAATATGGGGTGCTTGAAAAGAGTTGAACTGAGTAGGCCATAAATAATTGCATATACCAGGCAGTTGAAAAATGGGTGGATATTTATATAGGGTGGATTACAAAATGTTATAATCTTTGGTTTATAAATAATTGCATATAAAATGTGGTTGAAATAAGGGTAGAAAAAAATTTATTTATACATGTGGATGAAAAAATCTCCAGCCATATCCTCCCATTAAGTGTACACCTCCTATCTTATACACCGGTTCCCCAGGAAACAGACACCTGTCCTAGTTCTTCTCTCTCTATCGGTAGACTCCAGTCTCCGATCTTATGTATTATTTTAGATTAACTCTTTTAAATTTAACTTTTTAAAAAATATATTTTCACTAAATACAAATTTAAAATTTTAAACCGGGAGAGTTACGCCTTATACAAGTTACTATTATGATCTCCGACGAGACCGTTAATTATTTAGTATTTATACAATTCAAGACGTGATAAAATCTGCAATTTAGCGCCTACAGGATTATACTGAGAATTGTCATATCGTTAATATGATATTGCGAAATAGTAAATGATACGCTTTTCACGGATACTTGCTGAGTAAGCAACACGTGTGTGTATAAATTATGATATAACATATATATATATATATATATATATATATATATATATATATATATATCAAATACTTTATTCCCGTATCCTGCATCTAATTTCCCCGAATTCCTACATCTAATTTCCCGAATTTCCACATCTATTATCCTGAAGTCCCGTCTCTCTCTCTCTCTCTCTCTCTCTCTCTCTCTTTCTTTCTCCTATCTCGTGTCTATTATCGTGCATCTATCTTCAAACATTTTATAAACAACCTACCATTATGAACACACCGTGTATTTTTTACATTCTGTTTATGGCACATATTTTCCAAGACACCCTGTATCTTTTTATCACTATATATATATCTACGGTTGCCTGTACTGGTATTATTACTACGCGTCTTAAACGGGTTTTTATTCAACATACTCAACTTTTAGTATCTTTATACAAAGTGGTCTTGTTGGCACATATGCCACGTGCTTACGTAGGAGGGAGACGGCCGGGGTTCGATTCCCCTACACTGCGACGGTTTTTTGTAATATAAATTATTTTGAATTCAAATTATTTGAATTGAAATTTAGCGCGGTTAAACAGATCACGTGATGAGTATTAACCAATGTGAGCTTGGTATTGCTAAGCATGCGTTACTTAATCAATGTGACCGCTGCAAGGGGGCAACTGCTTATCTCCTACGTCACAACCCGCCTGTAGTACAATACCTTTCAGCTGTCAATGTTCCGTGCCATTGTTATATGCCATACGTCAAGGTTCCATACCTACGTTCCCTGCCATACTTCTATGCCATACGTCAACGCCCCATACCATCGTTCTGTGTCATCGTTCTATGCCATACGCTCCATACCAACGTTCCGTCGTTCTATGCCAACGCCCATATCATCGTTCCGTGTCAACGCCCCTGCCATCCGAGGTCTTTGACCCCCCAGGCGATTACGTAACATGGCACGTGCGGATGAGCCCAGGTGGTGTCATCTTGTAATCAAATGACGGACATGACCTTGAATATTTTCCAGTCTCAAGCGTGGCGCCTCATTCTTAACGCATTTATTGAAAGCACCAGAATTCGATCCAAACCAATGATGGAAGTCTACAAAAATGTAAACATTACAACAATCATGCTGTAACAATCCCATTTAAATGTTGTGATGAATTTCCACCAAAAGTCTTCTTACCAAAACTTCAACCTTTGAAGCTAAGCAAAATAGATACCGAAGAATTAAACATTGCCCAACAGAAACTAGACCAGTACTCTGAAGCACTCATGGACGACACCTTTACGTACATTTATCATCGGTGTGCCGTATGCGAAGAATGGAGGGGACCGTATCTCACAACTAATAATACCATCTGAATAGACAACTCTTGTAATCAGCAGATAGTAAAGTGTATTCTGACCACCTAACAAGGCCTTAGAATAACTTCGCCCTCAGAACCCCTCAACATACGTAACAAAATTTGTGGAGGCGCCGGGCACTTTCCCAACACAAGAATAAATGTTAACACTTCACAGTGGCGAAAAAGAAAACTGATGACGATTTGGAAGAAAGTGAAAGTGAAACATCAAACAAAACCCCGAGAAAAGACTTATCTATCGAAACTAGAAGTTATACTGCAAACGAAGACACAACCCAAAAGCATCCAAATATGACCGAAAATTCTCATGACAAAATTTTTACTTCAGTAATACCTAAAACGTTCAGTGGAAATTCAGGCGACAGTGTCGAAGAATTTCTAAAAAACTTTAAACGTGCAGCCATGCTAACCGATGGACAGACGAAACTAAATTGTTGCAATTACCATGTTATTTAGAAGGACATGCCTTAGATTTTTTCGAGACAATAGGGACCATTGTGAAAATTTTGAAGAAGCCGAGAGTCAGTTAAAAAATGCGTTTATTAGTACAGTGAAAACTGAACAAAACTATTTTAAACTTTTAAACCGAAAACAAGGAGTACATGAGGACTTGTAGACATTTTTCAACGACGTTTTACTGTTATGTCACAGTATAAATCCTCAAATGGCCGACCAGGAGAAAATAGGTTTTATCATTCGTGGACTCCAACCTAAAATTTTAGAGAAGGTAAACATTATGAATAACGACACGATGGAAAATTTTCGAAGAAATCTGCAAAAAATAGAAGCCACAGAAACCATGATTGGAGAGAGTAGCAGAGCAGCTGTAAGAAGCAGGTATGCAGAAAGATGTACCAGATCCGATGGAAAATCTTCGCCAAAGACTCGAGCTTCTGGAAAAGAACTCAAACAGGTTTGTACGAACTTCTTTTAGTAATAATAAAGATAAATTTTGGAACAAGGCAACTGCTTTCAAAAAAGAAAGTAGGACGCCAGATGGACGAGTAGTTTGTTTTCAGTGTGGCAAGCCAGGCCATTATGCTAAAAATTGTTATGCAAAAAACTTTTCAAAAAACTCTACACCACGTCGCTAAAGTTTAGCGATAAAGTTAAAAGATGTTCCAAAATTAAGTCTTTGAATTGCTTTTTCTGTAATAAAACGGGTCATAAAAAGTCAAACTGTAGATATAGGAAAAAAATTTTTAATTCAATTGCAGCACACAAAATTGCCTCACCTTTTTGTGAACTTATAGAACTAAAAGGTTGTATCAGTTGTAAATCAGTCAATTTAATTCTTGATACTGGAGCTGGGATCGGCGTTATTGATTCAAATTTTATTAAAAAAATTTAAAAATTCGACCTGTTCAATATTTAAAGGTAAGAGTTGCTAACGGAAATTTTTTGTGGATAATTGGCAAGACTCATTAAAATTTAAAATAGGGAATGTAAACTTTGAACATGAATTTATAATATGGCAGAAATTTCGGTAATAAAATTCTTTTAGGTAATGACTTTAATGAAATATATAAAATTAATATAAATTTTTCAACCCACACCGTAAACTTATTTCACAATGAACAAAATTATGTTTTCTATTTTGTTGGATCTGAAGATGTACTGACTCATGAAATAAATATAGAGGATGATAATGTTCGTTCAGCACAGGAAGTTAAATTACCTCCTTTAAGTACTACAAAAATAATTTTAGTAAGTTACGTAAGTTGTGATAAACTTTGGTTCTTTGAGCCACGTGAAAATTACTCTTCAGAAATAGGGGTTTGATAGTATAATAAGTCAAAATAAGTGTAAAAAATTATTTCATATACGTCACAAATAATACTCAGGTTGACCATATAATTTTTAAGGGTTCTTGTTTAGGTAAGGTCAAAGATTCCGTTAATTGTATGGAATTAGTACAGACAGATAGTAACCCATTCCCTGCATTTATTCCGGATGATTTTCAGATTTCTAGCATCTCGAATGTTGCTAAGATAAATTTAAGAAAAGAGTAGATGTTGTTAGGCATCACGATCTTTTGTATGCAGATGTTAATGATTTAGGAATTCAAATAAATGATCAGTTGAATGTTAGAGAAAGGGATATTTTGGGTAACTTGTTAAATGAATTTTTAGATTTATGTGCTACAAGTAATTATGAGTTCGGTAGAACAAATATATGTGAACAATTGATACTGGGAACGCAAAACCTACTCATCAATCCCCATATCGTATTTCACAGCGCGAAAAGGAAATAAGCAACAACCAATTTCAAGAAATGTTGGATGCGAAAATTATCAGGAAATCTTACAGCCCAATGGCTTCTCCAGTTGTTTTAGTAAAGAAAAAAGATAAGAGTTCGCGATTCTGCGTAGACTACCGCAAATTAAATAAAGTTATTCAAACAGATTCCTATCCTTTACCCGTTATTGAAGATCTGTTCTTGGCCTTAAACGGTTCAAATTATTTCAGTTCCTTAGATTTATTTTCGGGTTATTGGAAAATTAAAATTGCAGAGAAGGACAGATCTAAAACCGCTTTTATCGTACCAGACGGTCTGTATGAATTTAATGTTTTACCGTTTGGTTTAGCTTCGAGTCCTGCGTGTTTTCAACGATGTATGGATCAAGTCCTAACAAGATTAAAGTACAATTCCTGTCTTGTTTATTTAGATGATGTTTTAGTGCTTGGTGAAACATTCACAGATCACATAAGTAAACTAAGATTAGTTTTTCGAAGATTTAGGGAAGCAAATTTAAAATGAAAACTTACAAAATGTTGTTTAGCAGTTCAAGAAATTCATATATTAAGGTATATAGCTAGTAACAAAGGTCTTTCACCTGATCCAGAAAAAATTAAAGCAGTAGAGAATTTTCCAGTCCCTACAAATGTAAAAGATGTTCAATGGTTCATAGGCCTTGCTAACTATTATCGGAAATTTATTAAATGTTTCTCAGATATTGCACGTCCTTTAACTATTTTAACTAGAAAAAATCAAAAATTTATTTGGACATCCCAAGAGCAAAAAGCGTTTGACGAATTAAAAGATATATTAACAAATTATCCAGTATTAGCTCATTTTAAGCCAGGTAGGCCAACGGAAATCCACACAGATGCTAGTAATTTTGGTCTAGGAGCAGTAATTTTAAAAGTAGATGAACTCGGAGGTGCTTATTCTATTGCGTATGCCTCAGGACGTTTATCGTCGCCCGAAACAAGGTATCATACCACTGAAAAAGAATTATTAGCAGTAATATACGGAGTAACTTACTTCAGAAATTTATTGTGGGGCCAACCCTTCAAAGTTGTGGTTGACCACCATGCTTTATGTTTTTTGCATAAAAATCAGGACTTAAGTGGTCGTTTAGCAAGATGGGCAATTAAGCTCCAAGATTATCAATACGAAATAGTTTACAAAAGTGGTAAGAAACATAGGGGTCCAATTTCTGATTTTTCCGAAATAGATACCGAAATTCCGATTCTTCATTTAGATTTACCCGATATCGCTGAATTGCAACTACAGGAGAGTCAACTTCATGATCTCATTTTCGCCATAAAAAATCCTGACAAAGCTGATTCAAAATTAATTAAACAATCACGTAGTTATGTACTAGAAAATGAAATCTTGTTGAAAAAGCATTTTTCACCGACAGGGTCATCGAAACTATTAGTTGTACCGGAAAAATTGAGGTCAGACATTTTAACATGTTACCATGACGATCCATTATCAGGAGCTCATTTAGATTTTACGCAAACATACGGAAAAATTAAAACTCCGTATTATTGGCCAAATATCATAAAGGATGTAGAAAATTATGTAAAATCTTGTTTACATTGCCAACACAGAAAGATCGAAGTAGGACAAGTAATTGAAACATGGGGAATAGATATCTTAGGACCATTCCCAAAATCTGATTTAAATAATACTTGCATTGTAACCGCTATGGATTACATGTCAAAGTGGGCTGTAGCAACAGCATTACCAGCAGACAATGCTTCATGTGTAGCTAAGTTCCTATTAGAAGATGTAATTTGCAAATACGGTTGTCCGAGACGCATTATTAGTGACAGCGGAAAATATTTCACATCAAATCTAGTAACGGAACTTTTAAAGGGTATAGGCAGTCATCCTACACTCACAACAGCTTATCATCCTCAAACAAATGGTCTAGTAGAGCATTTTAACGGCACTTTAGCTACCATGCACTCAATGTATGTCGCAACAAACCAAAAAGATTGGGACACCTACGTGCCTTTAGTTACGTTCGCGTATAACTCTTCTCCCCAAGAAACTACAATGGTTTCACCATTTTTCTTAGCGTATGGACGTAATCCGAAATTACCCATAGATATAGCGTTAGGCGTTAACAACATCAACGAGGAAGCAAAAGAAATTTTATCTCGCATACAAAATATTCGGGAAAATGTTAGAAAACAAATCGAAACCGAACTGTTGAAACAGAAAGATAGATACGATAAAAATATGAGATCAGTAAATTATGAAATTAATAGTAAAGTTTTAGTTTATGCGCCGATAAGGAAAGTCGGTAAGTCTGAGAAACTCCTTCATAGGTGGACAGGCCAATATGAAATTATTGAAAAGGTAAATGATCTCAATTATAAGATTACGATTTGTAAAGGTAAAAATGTAAGGTATGATACAATTCACGTTGAACGAATAAAACCATTTTACCAGCGAAGCAAATAAGCAATCTTGCGAAAGGACAAATTTCAACATCGAACTTTGTACATACGATGAACTATAAAGTTTACAATTTCTTCAATTGTTTCTATACGCAAATAATATTTCATAAACATCCAATTTCAAATAAAACGGTTATTGTTTTCCTTTTGTGCGATAAAAGTAATTGTAAAGTGCTAATATACAAGCTAAGACCAATCCGCAATAAAAAGTAGCGAGAATGTTCTTACACGTAATGATTGTTATCTTCTTGAAATTAATTTTAATAATTGATGCCGAAATAAGTATAGTTTCTGGAGTATATTGGTGAGAATTACCTCATTTAGTACTTTATCAGTCATCTGTTCCGCTCACGTATACAGCACCATTTCCTAGTACAGATCAATGGGATCTTAAATTGTACCCTGGGAAAAAGTTATGCCCTACAAATGTGTCCGATTATGGGTGTACGAGGGCGAGAATTCTTCATCAACTGGATAATCAGTTCTCACAGCATCTCAAAACAATCCATGATAGCATTATGGTAGAAGCCAACCAAGGATTCGTGAAGTCTCGTAAGCCTAGAGCTTTAGAATTTTTGGGCGCTGCTTTAAATTGGTGTGGCTCAGTCGCAACTCAAAAATCAATTGAACCATTATTTTCAAATAAAGAACACATGAAAGAAGTCTTAAACAAATTCAATATAGCAATAAATAAGGATCATAGTGAGTTATTATATGTTATTAATTCTATTCAAAATTTTAGTTCGCAGTTTCCTCCTTTAATAAACACAATGAATTATTTAAATTTAAAAATTAATAGTGCTTTTATACAAATGCGTGACATTATTAATAATAAATTTGACACTCTTGAAAATTCAACCGATTTGTTATGGCAATACGTTACAAATCAATTACTTCAAAAATTTAGCGATTTTGCTTATTTTCAACAAATATGAAATAATTAGTCAATGTAGAGAAAATAAAATTCCACAAGAAGTGATTCATTCCAAACAATTAAAAGCTGACTTAGAAAAAATAGAAAAGGTTATGAACTTGTAATAAAGCCCGAGGATGTAACGAGATACTTAAAAATTAATATTGTTACGTGCTTAGTAACAAATGAAAATATTACATTAAAAGTACCAGTTAGAAAAATTGCGCAGAAGGTTTTTAAAATGAAAAATTTATTCCTTTCGCGTTGGAAAATAAGACATGTGTACTAAATGAACACGATATTTTGCTGGTTATACATCAAAATGACTCCAAGGTAATTTCAGGAAATAATCTTGAAACATGTGTAGAAAATGATAACTTGTGTTTTTTACCACGTACCATAGACACTGGTATAAAGAATCCGGACTGTTTTCTCAAATTAACTCGCGGTACTCAAATTTCTCGGTTGATAGAATTGTTTAAGCCTATATGTTATTTTGATAATAGTACATTAATAAGTCAAATTGAACCCGAGAAATTTTTAATAACATATGCTCCATAAATTATGAAATTAAAATGCCCTGATTTCGAAAAAAATATTACAGTAAAGTAATCCCATACAATAGGTGCTTTAGAAGTCGATGTACCATGTTCATGTTCATTATTAGGAGAATCTAATGTTCTAGTATCAGACATGTTCCCTTGTGATGCAAAGGGACTACAATAATTTAATTTTAAACATGTTTTGCCGGCGATTTGGTCAAAATTCGATACGTTCAAGTTGAACCCAAGAGTTACATACACTCATTTAAACTTTGAACATTTTTCTGAATGTATTAGAGATGAGTGGAATTTAGAGACTCCTAAAGTTGAATTGCAGTGGAAAAATGTTAGTTCAGATTCTAACGATTTATTAAATTTTCAGCCGATATTATTTTCAGAGGCAAAGTCTTATGCAACTATTTTTAAAATCTGTCTTAAACTGGATAGGTACGACATTAATTTTCGTAGTTATTTTGAAAAACCCTTACCTTATAGGTTTTGGTGCAGTACAACCGGCTAGAGCTTCTAACTGGGAAATTGTATTAAACGATTTTAGTAGTACCATAATAATCTTGGTATTTTTAACTTTCTGCGGATGGGTAATGTACCAGTTTGTTGTAAAACGATCCAGGAAAGTCACAGACAACACTCAGAACACAACAAATTTGGAAACAGTAAATGAAAACGTTGAAGATGTTATAGAAAAAGAAATTGTAGATAATAGTTGGACAGGAGGGAATGAACCCACTACATGTAGTAAAATTAAAAAGAAACCGGTAGCGCTTACTCATATCTATATAAAGGAGAACAAGTTCTACATAAATAAGGATAAGTTCTAAATAGAAAGAGAGATAATCTAAATAATCCTTAAACATAACCATTGAAAATTCTATATAAGTTTATTTAATAATTGATTAAGTTTTAAGAGGCCTCTTTGATAGTTAAGTCTCTAGGATAGCTAAGGCATTAAGACACCTATTAGATTGTTAAGTCTCTAGGATACTTAAGTCGCTAGGACATCTCTTAGATAGTTCAGTCTCTTAGATAGTCTTAGATACTCTTAGATTGTTTAAACCTCTTTGATAATTAAGTCTCTAGGATAGCCAAGGCGTTAAGACACCTCTTACATTGATAAGTCTCTGGGATACTTAAGTCGCTAGGACATCTCTAAGATAATTTAAACCTCGAGGATAGTTAAAATTCTAGGATATTTAAGTCTTTAGGATAGTGGAGACTTAGTAAAGTAAAATTTAAATAACATTTTATGTAAGATTTTTTATTGTGAATTTGTACTGCTGTGTTTTTATTTTTTTTAGAGTTGGATGTGTGGAACCCGAAGGCTTTGCATATCGAGATGATGTCGCTGTCAATTAGGACATCGAGGGTGATGTCTGATCAACGTGGGGGAGTGTCACAATTGAACACAGTTACCACTGGCGTTCAGGGACTCCGCCGCAGTCATCGACGACACCTTTACGTACCTTTATCATCGGTGTGCCGTATGCGAAGAATGGAGGGTACCGTATCTCTCAACTAATAATAATTGTTCATTTGTAGTTAGTTGTATTATACCATCTGAATAGACAACTCTTGTAACCAGCAGATAACAAAATGTATTCTGACCACCTAACAAGGCCTTAGAATAACTTAGCCCCCAGAACCCCTCAACATACGTAACAATATTTCTTGATTTATTTACTTCACCATTACAGTAATCGTCCTCCTTATCCTATAAATTTTCTGCAAGCGTAGAAGAAGAAGACGCAACCAAATTAGTATTATGGCTGGTCCCAGCTATCCACCTTCGCCACCTCCAGATGGAAAACGAATTCCATTGTTCCGGAGATTCCTATCCCGGAAAAGACACAACATCCGAGAAACCGAAGATGAAGACGAAATGTAAGAAATTTAATTTCTTTACTATGAAATTTTGTGCTAATCTTAATCATTATTATTTTATTATTTGATATATTTTTGATATTTTTAATCTATATATGATTTATTATGCTTATACACAATTTTATTTACAGGAAATTTAAAAATGTATATACTATTTTGAATTATTTATGTTATTTGAATTTTGAATTTATTTTTGGAAAAGTTACTACATAGCATCAACTTTTTAAATAGGGATGGAGTGGTTATATCCAATTCTAACTACGCATTATAGTAAATAAGGTCACACGTGTACACAATGAACAATAGATCCCTTTGTATGACCTTGCAATAGATTCTGTTTCCTGGGAACATCATCCACTGCAGACGCTGTGAAAAATCAGCAAAGCTAGTTGGTGGTGGTTAACTTATAAATATGTGTGTAATAATAATTAGAACGGTTTTTTCTTGCTTTTACTTGTCTAATAGTTACCGCTCGCGATAATTAATGCCTACATCACGCGTACAATTCGTAAATCTCTACAACCGACGAATACCACAACTCCTTCGGAAACAGATGAACAACGTAAAACATTTCTGCTATACATTCGAGGAATTACGGACAATATAGCACGGATTCTAAACAGGAATCAAGTTAAAACAATTTTCAACGCCACCCAGGCAATAGCCGACCTAACCAGGACACCAAAGGACAAGTTGCCTAATGAAAATTGAGGAGTATATGAACTACCCTGTCGCGATTATACACAACGCTATATCGGTCGTACCAATAGACGCAGCAATCATCGTATATATGACCTATCGGACGTAAAAAGCATCCAAATTCTAGCCTCGCATATTCTCATATACAAACAGGACACTATTAAATTTGAGGAGATCAGGATCATCTTATCCTTCAATCCATTTAAGACCTCTACGTTTCGTAAAGCTATTGAAATAGAGAAAGGACCCCTCTATCTCAACCGACGTGACGATAGCACACGCCTTCATACCTAGACTCTGAAACTCATTTAATAGTATTCTAGTTTGGCTTGGGGATTAGGCAGATTAAGGCGCCGAGTTCGAACTAGTTTTTTTCTTTTGTTTTTATCTCTTGATAATGGCTCCATTTAGGAACCCTTTTCCTTCGAAAGTAGGCTAGGGTAGGTACAGGAAGTGTAGGGTACATTATTTCTTAAGTTTAGGATCAAATATGCTCATCCTCATAATGTATTTGGAATGTTTAAAAGAACCGCCCATTCCCTTCCTCAATCTTTTCTCTGCTTAAATATGAATAGGGTATTCCCCGTCGACCACACACCCTTGAATATTAATAAAGGCCTAAACAAAGAATAGATTCAATAGAATTTATACTCCAAACCTGAAATTGTATTACACAATTGTAATTAATAAGTGATAAAAAATATTGCCTTACCTCCTTCTAAGGTTTGAAACGAAATTACCACTTCCTTTTGTACTGGATGTGTTATAGCTATAACATAAACTTTGTACGGATGTAGGTTTTTAATAACATTAGGAAAGTTTGCTTGTATGTGAACTGGAGTTCCATTAATAAGATACTTGTATTTCGTTATGTCGCACATCTTATAAGGGGGTTCCTGTAAAAAAAAGACATGCTAGTTCTGTACTCTACTTAGTTTTGCTTTAACACATACTGAAGTGCTAATAGAAAACATCGAATTTCATAAGGAAATAAAAAACCTATAATCTAAAATTAAAGTCCCAAGAAATAAATTACTTCGCCTTTCGATGCTACTACATATTTTAAACATACTTAACAGTCCTTATGTATTATGTAATTGGAATTTATTTTTAATAGTACACTCAATAACAACAGTTCTATTCAAATGGTTAATTTTTTATAAAAAAACTAAAATTAATTACTTTAATTATATATATATATATATATATATATATATATACATTTTTTAAATCACCATGTTTATTGCTTGATAATGACAGCTTCGCTGTTGAAACGTACATTGAGTGAAAAAAGAAAGGTTTGGCGTTAAGGTACAAAACTTTGTGTTTATACCTCTGTGACACACCCAAGGTTTCACACCAAATTAACATGTGAAACATGTTAATTTGGCCATCCAAAAATCGCCTACCCTGCCAATATTGTCACTTTGAAAACTTGAAATGTCCAGCTGTAAAAATATAATGCTAGGAAAATATGGTGCAGGCATAAAATAGTTAGGAACATACAAATACAATTTGTATTGAAAGAATGTTTACATTAGCAGTTTTCTTCTCAAATAGGTCACCAGATCATCCTGTATTGAAAGAATTTTTTTTTATTGAATGCATTGAAATTTCAAAAGAGCTGTCATTCTTGTCATAAACTGTCAATACATTTTTTAATAATTAAATTTCCAGTAATATGATTTTTCTCAACGATGAGACCCTAACCAATCGATTTCTAGGTATCAAAATCCCGAAATAGATTCGTTCGTATGCCATTTGGTCTGAAAATGAACCTTCTACCTTTCAGAGGGTCATGGACAACATTCTTTTGGGTATCCAAAATGAACGTTGCCTCTTGTACATGGATGACATTATAGTCTATTCACCAACCATCCATGAGCATATGTCCCGTTTGACAGAAGTCGTTAAGCGTATTACACAGTCAAACTTAAAAATTCAACCTGACAAGTGTGAGTTTCTCAGTAAGGAAGTTGCTTACCTTGGTCATCTTATTACCCAAGAAGGAGTAAAACCAAACCCTTCAAAGGTTGAATGTATACAGAATTTTCCTCAGCCCCAAACTCCTAAAGATGTTAAATCTTTTCTTGGTCTCGCCAGATATTACCGACGTTTTATCCTCAATTTCTATAAGATCTCGAAACCCGTAACAAAACTCCTACAAAAAGACGTCAAATTCATCTTCGACGCAGACTGCAACTCTTCCTTCAACGAACTGAAGCAAGTCTTGTATCTGACCCTATCTTGATCTACCCAAATTTCGAAGATCCAATCCTGCTCACACTTCCTATAGCATATGCTTCCCGTACTCTCTGCGCTGCAAAAATTCGATATCCCACTATCGAAGGGGAACTGCTAGCCATTGTTTGGGCAGACAAGCACTACAGATCTTATCTTTTTGGGAGAAAGTTTACCTTACTATGAGATCACCGCCCGCTTACTTGGCTCTTCTTTATCAAAGATCCTGGCAGTCGTCTAGCCAGATGCCTCCTCAAGCTAGAGGTGTATAACTACAAAATCGAATACAAGCCCGGCAAAGTAAACTTGAACGCAGATGCCCTTTCCCGAATTAAAATCAACCACTTTAAACAATGCACTGTCTTTATTTTCAAAATCAACATTTTTGCAAATAACGAAACCGATCCAGAACAACCAGGCTCCGATAATGATCAAGATCCCGATGATCAGGACGAACTAGTGACAACAGAATTTAATCGATTTGTTCCAATAAATAAAACCGAGTCGATAATCGATTATTTAAAAATTGAAATTTCTAACGCCCAACTCCTAGACAAATCTCACAAACGAATAGTCACTTTCTTCTGGCAAAATAAACTCAATGACTTGCATGACAAAATCATCGAAGACATTTTCGGAGAAGACCCAAACTTCACTACTGACACTGAACGTTCTAGCTAGTAAAACTGTAAGGCATAGAAAATATTTAATTATCCCTTTACCCTGGAACTTGTCTCACATCTTTGCAACATCCTATATAACAACCAAGACCAGTTCGACGAATCCGAAACGTTCTGTATTGAAAACGTAGAACTACCGATTCTTGAAACACTATACTTTATACTTGCAGACAAACACGTACAACTAAAAATTTGTCAACATATTGTGACATGGGGGCCCCACGGACTTGTTTGAACAGAGTGTTTTGAAATGATAAATTAGTGTTAGAGGAACAGTGTTGTACAAGTTTGATGATGTCAGAAGAGATATTGTATTTTGTTTTTAGAATATCTACAACATCGAAGCTAACTAGGATGTCATTTTCTGAAATTCTGTAACCACTTAGGATATCTAGGAAGGAAGAAGAGTTCTTTACGTACGAGGATGCTTGCTCGGCTAGAGGTTGAAGGGTTTTGGCTAAGTACCGGGCTAATTCTTGGGTCGGGGATTGTACCGAACTGACAATGGGCCTAAGAGGAATGTCCGGCTTATGAATTTTGGGTAGTCCGTAAATTTTCGGAATTTTAGAAGACTTTTCACGAGGAATGATGATCTTTTTAACGTCAAGAGGAAGTTGTGTCCTGTTGATGATTTCCTCAGTCTTTTTCTCTAAGTAAATAGTAGGATTATTGTTCATTATTTCGTAGTCTGCAGTGTGGAGTAGGGAATTCATCTTGTGAACATAGTCCTTAGTATTGAGAAGAACAGTCGCGTTACCTTTGTCGGCAGGAAGAATAGTTATGTCATCGTTGTTACGTAGTTGTTTTAGTGCATGTCTTTCGTTAGAAGTTAGGTTTGATTTTGGTGGCTTTGATGTGCGGAGTACTCTAGCAATGTCTTGACGAGTATCTTCAGCCTCAATATCTGTTAGTTCAACCAAAGCTACCTCAACTTGCGAAATTGAAACCTTTGGATAGGACGTATAAACTGGTAGAGTCTAAGGGGAAGTCAGAAAAGTTATGGAGGGTCGTCTGAGGGGGTGAGGTGACAGTGGGTTGTTGTTTTGTAATAAGTCGTGTTAGCTTAAGTTTTTGAGTGACTGTTTTCTTTTGGGCCAGGTGTTCGGCTTTATCGCTCGAAACGCGATTAAAATTGTCCCACAGAATTGGATGAGGATTGAAAGTATGTAATGATGAATAACAGTGATACAAATTTCGGTTGGTTTGGACAAGTTGATATCTGATTGAATGGATGGAATTTCGTAAGAGGGCCAAACTTGCTTTGTTAAGAATACTGGAAACTGAACGTGAAGAGGTGTGATGTTTTAGTTTGAAAGTATTTGGAATGACGTTATAAGTTCTACAAGATTTGAGGAAAACAAGATCACAAAGAAGCAGAGATTTTCGAACAAGAAGTTTGCTGTATGTTTTGGTGAGTTGGAAGAAATCCTCCCCGTAGAAGCGAATGAAATGTTCTGAGAGGCTTCCGCGGTCATTATTATGAACTAAGGTAGGTTCCGGGTGAGAACCGCGTCTGAATTTATTGAATACTCGACGTTTCGACTCCTACTTTGGAGCCATTATCAAGAGACAAAAGTGAAAAAGAGTTTCAGAGTCTAGATCGAACTCGGGGCCTCAATCTGCCTACTGCCCAAGAGTGACTAGGTAACTGAACTGAATTTGAGTCTGCTCTGCTTCTTTTATTTATAGGTAGCGCTGGGTTAGAAGAAGATGTCACGTGATGAGGCTGTGTTGTGATTGGTTGGGTATTGGTGGGCGTGTCTGCTTTGTTTAATCTGGCAATTACGGAGGTCCAAGCTGTGGGAAGGCGAGTACTGTCATCGCGTCTATTTAGACAGAGAGGTCTTTTTTCTATTTCGATGGCTTCGCGAATAGTGGATGCCCTAAGAGAATTGAGAGATATGATAGTCCTACTGTCCTCGAAGTTGATAGAGTGCCCTGTTTGGATATGGTGATGCGCGAGAGCTGAAGTCAGATCTTTTTTACGAACTGACAGAGAGTGTTCATATACTCGATGGTTAACGCGCCTGTTGGTACGACCGATGTAGCTTTGTGGGCAATCGCGATATGAGATTTCGTAAACTCCTCGACCCTCGTTAGGTACTTTGTCTTTGGGGTTACCGGTTAAGTTGCCTATAGTTTGAGTGGTGTTGAAGATAGTCTTTATCTGATGTCTTTATAAAATCCGTGCTATTTTGTCAGTGACTCCTCGAATGTATGGAAGGACGGCTTTTTGATGTTGTTGTTCTGTTTCTGACGGGGTTGGTGTGATTGGGGGTTGTTGAGATTGATGAATTATACGCGCAATGTGGTCCGGATGATAACTGTTTTGTCGAAGGATTTGTTGAAGATTATTAAGTTCGTTTTGTCTATTGTCAATATCTGTTAACCCAATAGATCTGAGAGTCAAAGATTTCATTACAGAACTCAATTGGGCAGGGTGGTGGTGTGATTGGGCATTTAAGTATCGATTGGTATGGGTTGGTTTTCTATAGACGGTATGTGAGAATCTGTCATTGTTGGTTTTTGTTATGAGGACATCAAGAAACAGGAGAGAAGAATCGGACTCGATTTCCATTGTAAATTGTATATTAGAATGTATACCATTGAGGTGTTGTAGGAAGAAGTCTAATGAATCTCTGCCATGAGGCCAAATGGCAAAAGTATCATCTACATATCTAAGCCAACAGGAAGGTTTTAAATTAGACGAGTTTAGGGCCTGGGTTTCGATTTGTTCCATAAAGATGTTAGCAAGCACTGGAGAAAGAGGTGAACCCATGGGGGCTCCACGGACTTGTTTGAACAGAGTGTTTTGAAATGAAAAATAAGTGTTAGAGAAACAGTGTTGTACAAGTTTGATGATGTCAGAAGAGATATTGTATTTTGTTTTTAGAATATCTAAAGTTTCTGAAATGGGGACATTGGTAAAAAGAGATACAACATCGAAGCTGACTAGGATGTCATTTTCTGAAATTCTGTAACCACTTAGGATATCTAGGAAGGAAGAAGAGTTCTTTACGCACGAGGATGCTTGCTCGGCTAGAGGTTGGAGGGTTTTAGCTAAGTACCGGGCTAATTCTTGGGTCGGGGATTGTACCGAACTGACAATGGGCCTAAGAGGAATGTCCGGCTTATGAATTTTGTGTAGTCCGTAAATTTTCGGAATTTTAGAAGACTTTTCACGAGGAATGATGATCTTTTCAACGTCAAGAGGAAGTTGTGTCCTGTTGATGATTTCCTTAGTCTTTTTCTCTAAGTAAGTAGTAGGATTATTGTTCATTATTTCGTAGTCTGCAGTGTGGAGTAGGGAATTCATCTTGTGAACATAGTCCTTAGTATTGAGAAGAACAGTCGCGTTACCTTTGTCGGCAGGAAGAATAGTTATGGCATCGTTATTACGTAGTTGTTTTAGTGCATGTCTTTCGTTAGAAGTTAGGTTTGATTTTGGTGGCTTTGATGTGCGGAGTACTCTAGCAATGTATTGACGAGTATCTTTAGCCTCAATATCTGTTATTTCAACCAAATCTACCTCAACTTGAGAAATGATTCTTTCAGTTGGGATAGTTTTCGGCGTCACTGCGAAATTGAAACCTTTGGATAGGACGTGTAAACTGGTAGAGTCTAAGGGGAAGTCAGAAAAGTTATGGACGGTCGTCTGAGGGGGTGAGGTGACAGTGGGTTGTTGTTTTGTAATAAGTCGTGTTAGCTTAAGTTTTTGAGTGACTGTTTTCTTTTGGGCCAGGTGTTCGGCTTTATCGCTCGAAATGCGATTAAAATTGTCCCACAGAATTGGATGAGGATTGAAAGTATGTAATGATGAATAACAGTGATACAAATTTCGGTTGGTTTGGACAAGTTGATATCTGATTGAATGGATGGAATTTCGTAAGAGGGCCAAACTTGCTTTGTTAAGAATACTGGAAACTGAACGTGAAAAGGTGTGATGTTTTAGTTTGAAAATATTTGGAATGATGTAATAAGTTCTACAAGATTTGAGGAAAACAAGATCACAAAGAAGCAGAGATTTTCGAATAAGAAGTTTGCTGTATGTTTTGGTGAGTTGGAAGAAATCCTCCCCGTAGAGGCGAATGAAATGTTCTGAGAGGCTTCCGCGGTCATTATTATGAACTAAGCTAGGTTCCGGGTGAGAACCGCGTCTGAATTTATTGAATACTCGACGTTTCGACTCCTGCTTTGGAGCCATTATCAAGAGACAAAAGTGAAAAGGAGTTTCAGAGTCTAGAACGAACTCGGGGCTTCAATCTGCCTACTGCCCAAGAGTGACTAGGTAACTGAACTGAATTTGAGTCTGCTCTGCTTCTTTTATTTATAGGTAGCGCTGGGTTAGAAGAAGATGTCACGTGATGAGGCTGTGTTGTGATTGGTTGGGTATTGGTGGGCGTGTCTGCTTTGTTTAATCTGGCAATTACGGAGGTCCAAGCTGTGGGAAGGCGAGTACTGTCATCGCGTCTATTTAGACAGAGAGGTCTTTTTTCTATTTCGATGGCTTCGCGAATAGTGGATGCCCTAAGAGAATTGAGAGATATGATAGTCCTACTGTCCTCGAAGTTGTAGCTAAGTACGCAATGCAGGATTTTAGATTTGCTTGGCACCAAATTCAAAAATATACTAAACAGGTAGGTAATTGATTTGTACAGAATTATCACCTTTTAGTGTTTACATTTTTTACTTTGTATGTAGGTACCTAACAACATTGAATGTGTTATTTATTGTTTAGAGTTGTATTTTGTTATAATTATTTTCAACTTTTTTGTTATATTTGGAAGTCGGTTATATATATTTTTTAAATGTTCTGCATTGAATTCTAAATATTTTTGATGTACTTACAATGTCCTATACCGAAAATTAAAAGTTATTAAAAAAATTATATTTCTTTCTGAAGTTAAAAAAACAACGGTAAAAATAAGGTGTTTGTGGCTTTGAACCTATTTATTTACGTCTGGTTTTTATGATTGTTGGCGGTATTTTAGTCGCATGAATGGAAACTCTTTTTTTAATGCTGGAGTTTTTAACACTTGTTTATTTCCATAGAAACTCTACTATAATTTTACTTCCAACAAGTAGTTGTCAAGTGCAATTGCAAAGTTTCAAAGTATGGCGCGTATAACTGAAAAGCAGCGAATAGAAATTTTGACGATGGTCGGATATGGGACCAGAACTCGAACGCAAGCTAAAATTTGCGAATTGTTTAATATGAAATACCCGGGGCGGCCTATTACACGATCGGTAGTTAGTAAAACAAAAGTTTTTAATTACAAAACCAAACATCTACCAGTAGATGCACAATTAAATGTTTTACTCGATTTACAAGAAAATCCTTACAAATCCAGTAGACAAATAGCCGCAGAACAGTCAATAAGTAAATCTTCTGTTCTAAAATGCTTGCATAGAAATATTTGGCACCCATACAAATTTCATTTAGTTCAGGAACTTACTGAAGATGATTTGGACTGGAGAGTAGAATTTTGCGAAATGATGATGGATAGATGCAATGCCAACTCGCACTTTTCAAGTAAGATAGTTTTTCATACGAGACAACATTTTGTTTAAATGGTTCAGTAAACAAGCAACATTTTCGATATTGGGCATCAGAAAACCCACATTGGATTATGGAAAGTCGTGCACAGTTTCCCAAGAATGTTAACGTATGGGCGGGATTTTGGGTACTTCAATTGTGGGTCCTTTTTATTGAGAGAACACTTAACTCGGAAAAGAATTTAGACCTATTACAAAATGACATAATTACCCTGTTTAACAGACAGAATTCGAACACAAGCTGAAGTTGGCGAATTGTTTAATATGAAGTACTCGGAGCGGCCTATTAGACGATCGGTAGATAGTAAAATAGAAAAAAAGTTTCTAGAATTTGGCCACGTAAGAGACAATTACAAAACCAAACATCTTCCAGAAGATACACAATTAAATGTTCTGCTCGATTTATAAGAAAATCCTCACAAATCCACTAAACAAATAGCCGCAGAACAGTCAATAAGTAAATCTTCTGTTCTAAAATGCTTGCATAGAAATATTTGGTACCCATACAAATTTCATTTAGTTCAGGAACTTACTGAAGATGAGTTGGACCGGAGAGTAGAATTTTGCGAAATAATGATGGATAGATGCAATGCCAACCCGCTCTTTTCAAGTAAGATAGTTTGTTCCGACGAGGCAACAATTTGTTTAAATGGTTCAGTAAACAGGCAAAATTTTTGATATTGGGCATCAGACAACACATTGGATTATGGAAAATGATACACAGTTTTCCAAGAAAGTTAACGTATGGGCAGGAATTGTGGGTACTTCAATTGTGGGACCTTTTTTTATTGAGAGAACACTTAACTCGGAAAAGTATTTAGACCTATTACAAAATGACATAATACCCTGTTTAATATTTTCCCAAATAGATGGATCGAAAGGAGAGGTAATATCGAATGAGCAGCTAGGTCTCCATATCTAAGTCCGTTAGATTTTTATCTTTGGGGTTACGTGAAATCGAAAGTCTACTTCAATAAGCCCGAAAATATCGAGGAATTAAAGAATAGAATTAGGGCCGAATACAACGAATCCTGCAACAACCGCTAAATGAAGTGTCACCAGAATTTGAAAACCGTCTTAGCTATTGTCAGGAAGTTAATGGTCAACAATTTGAACATTTAATTTGATATGTTGATGTTTTTTTCTTCAATTTTGAAATAAATGTAATTTTTTTAATAACTGTTAATTTTCGGTAGGTATAGGACATTGTACATGAAAAATACTTAGAATTCAATGCAGAATTCGAAAATAAAATAAAAAACAAATGTTTCCATTTGAAAAAAAATGAAGTTGATGGTCGCAATTTATTTCTGGCCCACCTTGTATAACTGAGTTTATCATCACAAAAACCGCAGTCCAAAAAAAAACGAGCGTTTTTCCAAAAAAACAACACCTGAATTTTAAATGAATTTGTTCTAACCCACGCGTCCTCACTGTATATATACAAACAAACCTTACTCATATTATGCTATTTGATAACCGAATAAGGCTCTCAGGTTATATATGTATTTAAAATTACATACCTCTTGCTTTATACGTATTGTAGCACTTGTGTTGGTAGGGTCGACTGAGACGTCATCACTGGTTATTCCTTTAAAAGAATATATAACATAAAAAGTTATACTAACTATAACAATAATTTTATCATACCCATGCAAACAGTAGTACACTTGGTAGTTTTCCTGAATTTAAAATCGTTTTCAGTATCTCTTTTATCATAATTAACTTTTAGTCGAATGGAATATGTTGTCTCTGGTCTTAAATCCTTAATTTTATACAATTTTTTTTGGTTTAATGGAAACGTTTGGCTACTATTCCATTGTGTTCCCTAAAACATTCTACAAATTATTCTGTCTAAATACACCTGGTTTCTTTGAATCGGAGCACAGCAGTGAGTTTTCAAAAAAAGATCAAACTCTGGAGAGTCTGGAATATATAAAAACATGTAATATATGGAAAGTTGGGCAAGGAATTATATGTTTGGTTTGTTTGAAATTGCGTTCAATGTTTATATGATGGTTTGACATTTGTTTATAATATTTTTTAAATTTAGTAATCAACTATTCATTAAGTCAGTATAAGTAACAACAAGAGCTAATGTAAATATTTGTATGTCATTAATATCGTAATCAAGATAGTCACCAAAATATTTGCCAAGGTTGATTGACTTATTAGGGTCATTCTCAGATAAGAGGTTTTGTATTCATAGAGAATGCGGCGAAGGGAAAATCTTGGAGTTTCTTGATTAAACAAATATTTTACGATTTTAGTGTCTTTTCCAAAAGGGCAACTCAATTTATACATATTTAGTTACTTTTTAGAAGGCCACATTAGATAGGGTAGAGATATCAACATCAGGGGAGAGACTTTGATGTAATAAAACAATTAATACAATCAACTTTAATCTAACATTGTACTCATCTTATAACTGCAATATTGCGATATGTGAATTTCAAGACGATGGAATTCCAAGGAAACTTCGATGAACGAGTTACTTTGTCTACCAGCTTCAGAAGAACTCCCTTTAATTGTGATCTCTTTTCTTCATTATATAGTCTCTTTTACTGGAACATAATCTCATATTAGAATCAACTTTAAGAAAATTGATAACTTTCCTCTTAATTATTTCATATCTTCCTTTGACTTTTCGGTTAGTTTCCATCAATTGCACTTTTCCAAATTTTCTTAAAGATTTAATATATTTTTCGTTATGTAAAATGCCATACTTATTAATCAATTTCCCACTTATAATTCTTTTAAATACTCGTTTTTCCATTTCATTTGGTAGAGCAGAACAATTCTGCAAACAGTAGTATTCTTTATTCTGTCTATAGCTTTTGTAATCTTTATAATATTTTTTGTATCGCGCTGATTTAGTCCTTAGATTATTTATTCTTTCATCTTATTTTTATTAACTAAATATCTTCTATCTCAGTCTGATTTACTTTTAGCAGCTATCACTCTTCTATCAAAATTCCCTTTCGGCATTTGAACATCATCCGACATAGGTGGCGTCATCAGGACATTTCGAAGGGCAAATCATTGCCTAAGCCCACTTGCTATCTTTTTTTTATATCTTTCGTGTGTTTCGTTGCTATCTGGGGGTCATTTGGTCGATCGTTTTTATTACTCCTCTTTCTTTTTGTTTTTGCAGTTCATATTTTTCAGGATAATTTTTAATCCTGACATTTCTCGTCTCACTACTGGTACCACAACCTTCCGTCTATGAGTCTATTGAGGGTCTTGGCGATATTGGCAAATTCTGCTACATACCGATAGTAGGTCCGTGCATAACCCTAGGAAACATTTTAGCTGGTGGATATCTTTAGGTGTGGGTGATTCTTGTAGGGCTTTGATTTTATGTTTACCCACAGTTACTTCGTCTACGGAAACTACATGTCCAAGATATTGCACCACTTTTTGGAACAGTTGACACTTCTTCGGGCTTAAAATTACCCCGGAAGATCAAAATCGATAATCTTAATAATTAAAGAACATATCAAATTGATCATATCATCATTTCCCTGATGACGATAGCAGACATCTATTGAAAGGTTGTGAGATCAACCATTTCAAGACGATGTAAGTCCAAGGATACTTCGAGAAATATCATATTGAATTAGAATGCTTCTTGAGCACGTAGAAGTCAGCTATATCTGAATTAATTTGCACAAATATGTTATAAGTTCACATTATCTTCCCTGGTCAGTGAGTTTCTCACCTGACAATTATCTTGCCAGGGGAAATACGGCAGGGGAGAGACGTTTTTATGACAAATTCATAATTTTTAACCGAATTAAGTTAATATTGAGTTAATAATATATCATACCTCAACCAACACAGTATTATTAAGGTTAGGAAGTAAGTGCAAATAAATTAACTGACTTGTATAATTTTTACGAATTGCCAGTGGAGAGACATAATGACCATGCGAAACCAGTGCACCCCACAGTTGCATCGCATCAACTGACAAATGGCAGCAATCAAACGGCTCTTATGTTTAGTATTACTAAATTCACGTTGATGCACGTCATTGAGCACTATTTAGAATATGGCCTTCCAATATTTCTGTTAGTATTAACGGACAAAAATTCGCCAGGGGAGATACGCAAAAAAGCGGGACAAAAATCAAGTGTGAAAATTATTGAAAATAAATAAATATTGCTGTATTTTACCTTAATAATACTTAAGTATACTTGTTTAAATTCCTGCTAAATATACTTAAGTTGGCAACTATGCTAAAGAAGGTAAGTACTGTCTGCGGGTTTAATTAAAAACGTGAAAGGGACAGGCCATAATGCTATTTATAAAATACATTGAGTTGCTGTGATTTATTGCATAAAATCGCAACATATAGAATAAAAAAGCTATTTTATTAGGGTTCCGTATATACAATATACGGATACCCTTATAATATCACTCAGGATTTCTGCCTCTGTCACGTCACAGCAATTTCCTCCTAAACTACTGGACGGAAGAGGTTGAAATTTGGTATCAAAGGGATAGTTTGTTAATCCGATCAGGACTACATATCGTAAAAGAAAAAAATTTGATTTTAGGGGTACTTCTGGGGGGGAAAATGAAAAAATCGACCGTTCCCCCCTGATCTCCGAAATTATGGAGCCTAAAATTAAAAAAAATAGGAAATATAGAACGTTGCGCGAACTTTACAGGACAAATAAGGAGAAACCATTAATATTAATTTTGGGGGGTAAATGATAGAATTAAATAAAAATTTAAAAATAAAAAAAAATTCAAGCGCATCATGTAATATATCAACTGAAAGGTCTTATTCTGAGGAACACAAATATATTTTTTCATATTTAAAAAAATATATATTTAAAAAGATATTAACGAAAATATACCAAAATTTACCCATTCCCCCCCCTTATCTCCGAAACTATAAAGCGTAAAGTTTTGAAAAAAAATAAAAATATAGGGTCTGACCTGAAGTTTACTGGAAAAATAAGGAGAAACCTCTACTTTTAATTTTGGGGGCAAATTAATCCATCATGTTATATATCAAATGAAAGGGCTCATTACGACTAGAACAAATATATTTTTTTCATATTTTAAAATAAATTAATTAAAAGATATTAACAAAAATATAAAAAAATTTACCCATTCCCCCCCCCCTTATCTCCGAAACCATAAGATGGAAAATTTTGAAAAACAAATGGAGGTATAGCCGCTCACCTAAACTTTACTGGAAAATTAAGGAGAAACCCCTAATATTTATCTTTGGTGGGCAAATTATAAAATTAAATGGAAAATATAAAATTAAAATTGTTTCTAACCCATCATGTTATATATCAAATGAAAGGGCTCATTATGACGAAAACAATTTTTTTTTCATATTTTTAAAATAAATTAATTAAAAGATATTAACAAAAATATAAAAAAATTTACCCACCCCTCCCCTATCTCCAAAACCATAAGCTGGAAAATTTTGAAAAAAATTGGAGTTATAGCCCCTTACCTGAACTTTACTGGAAAAATAAAAAAAAACCTAATATTCATTTTGGGCGGCAAATTATAGAATTAAATGGAAAATATAAAATTAAAATTGTTTCTAACCCATCATGTTATATATCAAATGAAAGGGCTCATTACGACTAAAACAAATATATTTCTTTCATATTTTTAAAATAAATTAATTAAAAGATATTAACAAAAATATAAAAAATTTTACCTATTCCCCCCCTTATCTCCGAAACCATAAGCTGAAAAATTTTGAAAAAAGTGGAAGTATAGCCCCTCACCTGAACTTTACTGGAACAATAGGGAGAAACCCCTAATATTCATTTTGGGGGGCAAATTATAGAATTAAATGAAAAATAAAAAATTATAATTGTTTCTAACGGGTCATGTAATATATCAAATCACAGGGCTCATTATGACGAATACAAATGTATTTTTTTTAACTTTTTTAAATTGAATATTTTAAAATATATTAAAAAAATTACCCATCCCCACCCTTATTCCCCAAACTATAAGACCTAAATTTTTTTGTTTATTTGTTAAATATGAAAAAATCCCTAATTCTATTTAATAAAGATTCAATTTTCAAACGCAACAAGTAATATATCAGATAAAAGGCTCATTATGTGAATTACAAATATATCATATTTTTAAATCACTTGTTGAAAAGATATTAACAAAAATATTAAACATCGACTTAATTCCCACTTTAGAAACTACACTATTTAAATTTTGAAAAATATATTTTATTTGTATTTTTTAATAATTTGAATAACAGATTTAATAATTTATAATTTAAAACTTGACCTATTTTGCCCTTTATCTTCCAATCTACAGAGCCTCAAAACTCAGACAGTAGATTATAAAAGACTTCTCTGAAAGTTTCTGATAAAAATCAAACAAATCCTGAAGCAGATCAAATAAAAAGTCTGTGTGGAAAATCAAAGTGTATATTTTTTATAAATTTAAACGCTTCCTTTAACAGATATAAGGGTAAATATAAGAAAATGCACTCATCCCCTGCTTGTCTGAAACTGGAATATTAGAATGTTGAGGGTGGTACGGAACCCTTAGTATGCGAGTCCAACTCGCACTTGACAAAATTATATTGATATATATATGTTTTTTGCGGGCACTAAATGTATTAGATCGTTTCCGGGAATTCATCCGCCTAGTTCATAACTGATCCCTGCCGGGGTCGATGGTAAAATGACGACGGTTCGGCAGAGTCACATCTGCCCTCTTCAGGTCGGTTCGCATAATTCTCGTAGCCTTCTGCTTTCGCTATTTTAGGTTTTATGACAGTCTGACCTATGTGGGGCAAACTAATAGAAGAATTCAACATCCATTGCGGAACACGCCACCACGATGTCACACCGAATAGACTTTGAGAACACCAGAGTACTGGCAAATATAGAACACCCGAAATCAAGACTCGTAAGAGAGGCAATTGAAATAGCGAAGAGACCTCACAGTCTAAACGCCCGCAATGAAATTCAGAACATATCGAATTGTTGGAAAATCCTATTAAACACCGTTCCGGCCCGGACCCCTCCAATAACAACTCAACCGGAAATAGCAAATCAGCAGGATAGAGCCGTGCCCACTGAGCGCCAAGGGCCAGTTACACGCAGCCGTTCACGGTGTCAACCGATAGGCGCCGAGCCGCGACTATATAACAGCGCGCTCGCTTCAGAAAATCTTAGTATTTGAGTAACTAGAAGCGAAAGCAGAAGGCTACGAGAATTATGCGAACCGACCTGAAGAGGGCAGATGTGACTCTGCCGAAACGTCGTCATTTCACCATCGATCCCGGCAGGGATCAGTTATCAACTACTCGGATGAATTCCCGGAAACCATCTAATATATATATATATATATATATATATATATATATATATTACTTGCTGGGTAGGAAAAGATAGGATTGGACTGCCATATTCAGTTGTCTGATTCACAATCCGGATTCCAACGGAAGGTCTCTTTTTCAGTGGTCTCCCTATGTAGAGGTGCGGCAACGGTGGCAAATCCCTCAACGACTCATCTGTAGAACGAAAAGAGCCCCAAAAAGCTTTTTAGTTCATGTTTGTCTCTCGGGACGGGCTTATCACTATTGGCTTCTTACTTGTCCTGGTTAGTGCGGATTCCTGACTCAGAAACGAAGAGGCCCAAAAAACCTCTTTTTGGAACATGAAACACCTCTTAGGGTTGGCTTTCGTAAACCTGGAAAATACTTCGCCAAGGTTCTTCAGATTGTCAACGAATGTGTGAGCCATGACCAAGTTGACTTCAAGGTATACTAGCTGTGTCCTCCTGGTCAAGCCGCTCAATACATATTCCATGAACCCCTAGAATATAACCGGAGCGTTACATAACCCAAAGGGCATGGCCGTGAATTGAAACAGGCATTTACTTGTGGAAAACACTTTTCACTGTCGCTTTCGGGAAGGCCGACCTGCCAATATCCACTCTTTAGGTCTAGTGTAGAGAACCAACGGGACCCAGCTAGTGTGGTTGAAGTGTCATCAATTCGGGGAAATCGTTCAGATTCCTATAATCTACCCAAAACTGGTAAGCTCCGTGCTTATTTTTTACTCAAACGAAGGGAGCAGACCATTGGCGGATGGATGGCTCAATAACTTCGTTTTATAGCATACACTCGATATTCTGCTCTACTGCCAGTTGTTACGCCAACTGTACTTCTTATGGGTTGAGCCTTTCCAGTATCTATTGTGTGCTTAATAATGTTTGTACGATCGGTATTACCATCTTTACTATGAAAAATTTGCCAGCGATTTAAGATAAATTGCTTGGCATTCTGCTGATCCTCTGATGTAAGGTGTGACAAATAGTAGGCAAACTGTCTTATAAACTCTTTACTGAGACCTGTCTCCTTCACCGAGGTCTGGCTAGCTTCTTCGCAACAGCCCTGGAAACATTTATAAAACTCTGTGTGGCCAATTTATTGTTAGTTTCCATTGGTAAATTTGGGTAGTACAGGTGTACTAAATGTCTAATCTCTGCTTCAAACTATTGTAGACGTTCCCAAATTTTAGCGTTTTTCCACTCAGTTGCACCTGGTGTATTTAGCTCACAGATTAGTTGTAACTTTTTTTTTCTAGGATGATTTTGTCGAAGTTATTTTGTTCATCCACAGGAGTGCTTTGGAGGAGTTCTAATGCTTAATGCTAATCTTAGAGAAATTATATGAGAGGTATATTTTTCTTGGTTGTCCCATCCATTAGCTGTACCCGCGGCTTCAAATTGCCGTTTATACATGGGCCAATATGAACTACGATCAAATGTGGGTGCTTTGATGAAAGAAAGTTTGGTGCTTACGGTGTTCTGATATTTTCCTCCCCGTAAGTCCTGTTGAATTTTTTTATTTTCATTTGTATTCTTTGAATATTACTTTGTACTGTGTTTTGAACTGAACTAATTTTGACTTATCCCTTGCCTTGGATGGAAGCGATGTCATCTACTTTGGTTTCAAGAGTATCGACCTAATTTTTTAGGACCATTATGTCATCGTTTATCTCTCCTATGTTTTCAAATTGTTCCATATGCATTTTTGACTCATCTTGTCTCTTTAGTTAAGTTTGTTGCTGTTTTCAGTCAAATTTCGAAAATACCCCTTAACAAAAACAGATAAATTTTGATGTTCACTTTTCATTGTAATGACAAGGTTTTGTTGCTTTTAATCTATGTTAGTGACAAGGTTTTGTTGTTTTTCATCTATTGAGGTTACAAGGTTTTGTTGTTTTTCATCTATTGAGGTTACAAGATCAAAGGATTGCACTAACGTTTCCTGAATTTCTTCTCGAATTCGTATCTACTTTTTGTCACGTTTTTCCAGGATCTGATTTATTTACTTGCCAGCTTATCGGTAACTTGTTTGAAATTTTTCTTTCTGGTAGTTGCCATAAATAAATTGAGATTTAATCTTCACTTAATTCCACTCCCAATCACTACTACAGTTTTTGTGTGATTTTAATAATAAATATTTTTTATTTTTACACCAAAAATTCACAATCATTGCTATTATAATACTTCCACTAAATATTACAACTATGAGTCAAACCTACATCAGCTGTTCCACTATTAAACTTGTCTCCTCCTATCCGTCAATCCCCTTCTTAGTACCCGCATAGTATAATTTCTAATTCCGGAATGGATTCGAAATACTTGTTTTTGCTATCAATCGTACTTTCGGGAAATACCTCTTTTTGTCGACATGTTTATTTGAACGGTTTTTACAGTTTATTTATTATTTACGATTATTAATTTGCTCGAAGGGCTAAAATAGGAATATTTTAGTAGCGTAAAAGAAAATGAAAACAAAATAGAATCTTCAAGAAAAATCAAGAATTAAATTTACCAACAAAATAAAGAAAATTGAAGAATTAGTTTCAAATCACCCTAAAAGTTTTAGAAATATTAACAGAAAATATTAAATTTTAATCCACAAGGCCGTCTTGTCCTGTCAAGGATAGTCTTGAATAATCTCATGTTAAAAACACAAAAGTCATGTGTTAACAATATAATGATAAATGATACTTTCATTGTATTAAATTGTACCCACTACTAGTAAACTCAGATTTTGCTGCATCTGTTATTGTTGCAAAGCTTATAGTTTGACATCAAATCTGGTATACATTTTATCTCCCTACATTGACAGAAACGGTAGATAAAGCCCAAAAACTAATACCATGTTCGGTAATACAAAATTAGTCAATTGGTTCCAGCGCATGCAACAAATTTTAGATACTTGCATCAGCTTAGCTTTTATTCAAAATTCGAATATGCCAATGTAACATGTTTGGCATTAAAAATGATTCAAGTAATATATCAAATGTAATTTTACAGGGTGTTCCATATAAAGGATAGGTAACTTACAGCGGAGTAGAATTAAGGAATTTAAGAATTCTTGAAAAAAAAGTTATATTAGGTGGCCTGTAAGTAGCTGCATATATACAATGTGGCTGAAATAAGGGGGAAATTATACGGGGTGGTTCGAAAAAGATATATTGAGTGGACCTAAACAATTGTATATACCAGGTAGTTGAAA
The DNA here is from genome assembly GCA_034190945.1 of Octodonta nipae. Classification (NCBI taxonomy): domain Eukaryota; kingdom Metazoa; phylum Arthropoda; class Insecta; order Coleoptera; family Chrysomelidae; genus Octodonta; species Octodonta nipae. Next base: position 35,317,135 of record CM067217.1, on the reverse strand, counting down.
AACGGAGGAGTTGAATTATATTTATGCAGGTTGGATAACAAAATGTTATATTGTTAGGGTCATAAGTAGTTACATATACAATGTGGGTGAAATAAGGATAAAATAGAATTATATTTTTACAGAGTGGATAAAAAAATATGTTATGTAAGCAGGTAGGATATTTAAATTTTCTTGAGCTAATATTAAAGTGATGAAATGAGTTGGAAAAAATGTTAGAAGCAGTAGTTTATTCTGGTTGAAATATAAGATGGAGTGGAGTTATAGTTTATAGGGTGGTTAAAAAATTGTTTTATATCCACAAGTAGTTCACAAATTTTCAAGTGGCATATTATAGGATGGTTGAAATATGTAGCAAAGTATGATTACAGCTATACAGGAAGGTTTAAAAAATATTATAAAGGAATGTTATGATCCACAAGCTGTTTCATATACTGGATAGAAAATAAAGCGTGGACAAGAATTCTAAGTATACAGAGTGGTGAAAAAATAAGTAGTTGCATATACAAGGTTGTTGAAATATAGCATGGAGTATAATAATAATTATACAGTGTGGGTAAAAAAAGTTGGAAGAATTTTGTTATATAGGGTAGAGCATGAGCTGTTGCATATATGGAGTGCCTGACATATAGGGCGAAGTCAAGTTATCCTTACACAGTATGATTCAAACAAGGTTAGGTTGCAGTTGCAAATGAAGGATGGATTAAATGAAGAGAAATTATATTTCATAAGGTGCTTAAAAAAATATGAGGAAAAAATGTGAAATAGCGTATCTCATAATCAGTTGCACAGATATGATATTTGAAATATAGGGAGGAGTAGGGTTAAGTAGTTTAATCTGTAAATATGGTAAAGTGGTACAAAAATGTCACACTGGGTGGCCGATAAGTAGTTGCACGTACAAGGTGGTTGAAATAGAGGGTGGAGTTCAATTATAGTTAAATAGTGTGGATAAAAAATTGTGCTAATTTTTTTTAAGATAGAACATGAGTATGAGTATGCAACATCTGAAACATGGGGCGAAGTAAAATTATAGTTATACAGTGTGATTAAAACATGTTAGAAAAAGTTGCATATATGGGCTAGTTGACACATAAGATGGAGATAAATTATATTTTGCAGAATGGTTAAAAAATATCTAAAATATGGTTATTTAGTGTAGTTATACAGGATGGTTCAAAAACCGATAGACCAGTAAGTTATAATGGGTGACTAATTGGCAGCAGTATATACAAGATATTTTAAATATAGAGGGAAGTTATAGCTATAGAAGGCAGTTCTGAAAAAATATTGAATAAAATTGTTATATAGGGTGGCCATCAATAGTTGGGTGAAATGGGTTGGGATTGGTGAATATAGTTATACAGAGTGATACAAAAAATGTTATATTGGGTGGCCCATAAGTAGTTGTAAGTAAGTAGAATTATAATTTTACATGGTGGATTAAAAAATATAAAAAAATTGTTGTATAAGGTAGACCAGAAACAGTTGCACTCTGCTATATTAAATACCTGAAATATGGAGCGAAGCAAAATTTTATTTATATATTGTGTTTAACACAATTTTAAAAAAGTTGCATATAAAGGCTGGTTAAAATTATAATTTACGAAGTGGCTCAAAAATTATCAGAAATAATTGTTATATAGAACTATAATTAGGTAATTAAAAAATGTTATATTGGGTGACAAATATACAATAGTATATACAGGATGGTTGCACTATAGGGTGAAGCAGAGTTACAACTATACAAGGAGGTTCCAAAAAAAAGTTGAATAAAATTGTTATATAATGTGGTCCATAAGCACTTGCAGTTTGGGTGAAATGTATTCGGGATTGGTAGATTTATAGTTATGTTAAGTGGTTCAACAAAATTAGAAGAAATTGTTATATTGGATAGCCCATATGTTTCATAAGCTATTTCTTCTTGCAAAGAATTCTACTTTCCATACGCGGGTGAAACCGCGGGTAACGGCTAGTCTATATACTATTATAAAATTGTAGTTGTCTGTTTGTTTGTTTGTTACCTCATCACGTAAGAACTACTGAACTGATTTTGCTGAATCTTGTTTTGTTGCAAAGCTTATAGTTTGACTTAAAATCTGGTACACATTTTATCTCCCTACATTGACAGAAACGGTAGATATAAGGAAAAATCATGTTCGATAATATATACACAATTAGTCAATTGGTTCCACCGCATGCACCAAATTTTAGATACTTGCATGAGCGTAGCTTTCATTCAAAATTCGGAATATGCCAATATAACATGTTTTAGTTTTACTAGCCCAATTTAATGACACTTTCGGTCATGGCTTACTAGATATTATGAAAAACGAAATTCTGTCGATTTACTCAAATCCCTCTAGCTCCTTTGTTTTTGATTTTATATAAAAGTGTAAATACCAAAATTGAAAGGAATTGTATCCCGAATATGATTGTCATGTCCTCGTTTGCGTGACAACTCTCGTTTTCGAGATATGACACAAACTTATCTTTTTTTGAATGGAAACCATAGTTGGCTATGACCTCAAAAAATCGGACATTTTTAGAGCTTTTCAACGATATACTCGTAATACTCTATATAGTTATTCATAAAAATAACGGAGTTATGGATGCTGTTCTCTCTTATTTTCACTTTTGACGTAGGTAGCCATGAAAACGATTGTTTTCACTTTGATGTTTCCTCATTTGAGAGTAATTCCATTAGTAGTGCTGAACTGACAGTCGATATTGACAAGTTTTCGTGATAAAATGGAATATTCAAAAGAAGAAAAACTGAATATGGTGGAATGTTATATCATATGCCATTATAATTCAGTTCGTGCAGCTGAGGAATACTTTCATAGATATTTTAATCGTCGTCAACCTGCTCTATGTACATTTAGGAGTCTTTACGATAGTTTACGCAGATATTGAGCTTTTACTAAACCACCAAAGGAACGTAATCAAATTAACGAAGCAGCACTAATAAATATTTTGGCAATGGTAAATCAAAATCCATCTACGTCAACTCGTGAGATTGCGGCAGAAGCTGGCACATCTCAACGAACTGTAGTTAAGTACTGAAAGCGCACAAGTTTCACCCGTACAAACTTTCAGTTTCTCAAACTTTGCATGCTGGTGACGAACATCGACTTATTTTGTTTTGTACATGGTTTAGAGACATGTGCCTTGACAATCCACAGTTTCCATTAAAGGTGTTATGGTCAGATGAAACTAGATTTACTAACTGCGGTATGTTCAATAGAGACAATGAGCATATCTGGGCTAAAGAAAACCCTTTCCATGTACTACTTTCATTTCTTGCAATACACTTTTCAAGACATGTTGCATAATTTGAATTTGAGAACTCGTTTAGAAATTGAGTGGTTCCAACATGATGGAGCACCTGCTCATAAGTCGTTATTAGTAAGACAACACTTAGATAATATTTATCCAAACTCTTGGATAGGAAGCAATGGCCCACGCGAATGGCCACCCCGGTCTCCCGATTTGGCAATTCTAGACTTCTATTTATGGGGTGCGCTAAAAAACAAAGTATACAAAGGAAAGTATGAGACATGAGTATGTGACCTAAGGGAGGCGGTATTACAAGCAATTGAAGAAACTGATACGCGGTCTGTGAGGAAAGCGGTATGTCAATCTTAAAAACATGCAATTTTTGTCCAAATAACAATGGTGGACTCTTCGAACATAAATTGTAACCATTATTATGTACTTTAATTTCTTAAGTTTTTAGTATGTACCTACTTATTTAGTTTTTTCGTTATATCTGATATAAAAAAATCGTTCAATGTTTTTGGAATAGTTATTAATAAACCAATCTATTTAATGTCTAACTACGTTATAAGTGAAAATAAGAGAGAAAAGCATCCATAACTCCGTGATTTTTATGAATAATTATATCCAGTATTATATCGTTGAAAAGCTCTAAAAATGTCCGATTTTTTGAGGTCATAGCCAACTATAGCTTCCATTCAAAAAAAGATAAGTTTGCGTCATATCTCGAAAACTAGAGCTGTCACGCAAACGAGGACATGACAATCATATTCGGGATACAATTCCCTTCAATTTTGATATTTACACTTTTTTTATAAAATCAAAAAACAAAGGAGCTAGAGGGATTTGACTAAATCGACAGAATTTCGTTTTTTCATATCTATTAAGCCATGACCGCTAGTTTCCGCTAGTTTCCGAGATCCCCATACTGATCATCAAAAAAAACTCACCCCGTATAGGAAAGGTAGAATTAAATGAATTAAAAAATCTTGAAAAAAGGTATATTAGGTGGCCCGTAAGAAGTTGCATATATACAATGTGGTTGAAATAAGGGGGAAGTTATACAGGGTGGTTCAAAAAAGATATATTGAGTTCACCATAAACAGTTGTATATACCAAGTGGTTGAAAAACGGGTAGAGTTGAATTATATTTATACAGGGCGGATAACAAAATGTTAGAGTTATAAGTAGTTGCATATACAATGTGGGTGAAATGGGGGTAAAATAGAATTATATTTATACAGGATGGTTAAAAAAATATGTTATGTAAGCATATTTGCATTTTCTTGAGCTATTATTATTTATAGTTATGAAATGGGTTAAAACAATGTTAGACGCAGTTATTTATACAGGGTGGTTGAAATATATGGAGTGGAATTATATTTTATAGTGTAGTTAAAAATTTGTTTTATAACCAGAAGTAGTTCACAAGTTCAAAATTAGCATATTGTAGGATGGTTGAAATATGTAGTAGAGTATAATTACAGGTATATCTAGAGGTTGGTTTAAAAAATATTATAAAAATGTTATGATCTACAACCTGTTTCATATATCGGATAGATGAAATATAGGGTGGAGTAGAATTCTAAGTATACAGGATGGTGAAAAAATATTATATAGGGTTTTAAGTAGTTGCATATACAAGGTTGTTGAAATATAGCGTGGAGTAGAATAATAATTATACAGTGTGGGTAAAAAAGTACCAGAATTATGGAGCAAAGTCAAGTTATCGTTAAACAGTGTCATTCATACAAGGTTAGAAAAAGTTGCGAATGGAGGATGGTTTAAATGAAGTGTGGAGAGAAATTATATTTTATACTGTGTTTCAAAAATTATGAGGGAATAGCGTAGCTCATAATTAGTTGCACAGATAGAATAATACCACAGGGTGGTACAAAAAATGTCAAACAGGGTGGCCGATAAGTAGTTGCAAGGTGGTTGAAATAGAGGGTGGAGTAGAATTATAGTTAAACCGTGTTTTTTAAGATAGAACATGAGCTGTTGCAAATATGCAATATCTGAAACATGGGGCGAAGTAAAATAGTTATACAGTGTGATTAAAACATGTTAGAAAAAGTTTCATATAAGGGGTGGTTGACCTATAAGGTGGAGACAAATTATATTTTCCAGGATGGTTGCGGAATATCTCAAAAATGGTTATATTTAGCATAGTCTATAGAGTGGATCAGACTTATAGTTAAGTATTTAATAAATGTTATATTTGGTAGCCCCAAAGCAGATGCAGATACAGCGTAGTTGAAATATTTTCTAGAATAAAATTATGGTTATACAGGATGGTTCAAAAACTGATAGACAAGTAATTTATAATGGTTGACTAATTGGCAGCAGTATATACAAGATAGTTTAAATATAGATATTTAAAAATGTTCAATAAAATTGTTATATAGGGTGGCCATGAACAGTTGCAGTTTGGGGGATTAATGAATTTAGTTATACAGAGTGGTTACAAAAATGTTATTTTGCGCGGCCCATAAGTAGTTGTATATATAAGGTGGTTAAGATCGGGGAATTATAGTTTTACAGGGTGGATTACAAAATGTTAAAAAAATTGTTATATAAGGTAGACCATGGAGCAGTTACATCTGCTATATGTGGCGAAGCACACAATGCTAGAAAAAGTTGCATATAAAGGCCGGTTAAAATTATAGTTTACGAATTGGTCCAAAAATAATCAGAAATAATTGTTAAATAACGTATAGGGTGGAATAGTACTATAGTTAGGTAATTAAAAAATGTTATATTTGGTGAGAAATAAACATCAGCATATACAGGATGGTTGCACTATAGGGTGAAGCAGAGTTAGCGTTATACAAGGTGGTTCCAAAAAATGTTACATAAAATTGTTATAAAATGAGACCCATAAGCACTTGCAGTTTGGGTTAAATGTATTCGGGATTGGTAGATTTATAGTTATGTTAGATGGTTCAACAAAGTTAGAAAAAAATGTTATATGTTTCATAAACTATTTCTTTTTGCAAAGAATTCTTCATTCCATACGTGGATGAAACCGCGGGTAACGGCTAGTGTATGTATAAAGATATGAATATGGAAAAACACTGGGAGTATTTATTTGAAAATGGGTATACGGGGGTTTTTCGAAGAACTGGTTTCAGATTCTGTACGACTTCCGGTTCTACCGAAAGTGGACGCCACCTTTGTTTCTAAAATGGAAATTACCTGTTTTTATAACATTTTTAGAATCTACGATGTTATTGGAAATTTCATATAGCTGAAGGGCTCCAGGTGGAAGCTGTTTCAATTTTTTGAAAATTTTGACAGATGTAGGATTTTTTACAAAAAATATATTGTTTGGAAACAAAGAGGGCCAAGTCAAAAATTGCCGTAATTTGCCGAATAAAATTTGAAGCTTCGTAAATCTTTGGAATTGTTCAAAAAAATTGTACTGAGTGCGCAGAAATTGGACAACGAATTCGGCTATTTCGAAAATCGTGTAACTCATTTTGTTAAAGTGGCAACCCCTCTTTTCTCAACTCCAGTGGATTCTACGCAAAAAAATACTGGTAGTTTATGCTTACAACCCAAAAAAAATTCTGGGAGGTTTTTAGAGATATGTGAGTTATAAGTAGTATTTTTTGAAAGAATCGACAAGAAACAAATGAACATTAATTTGTTAATCATTTATGGAGAGTTTGATATTGAAAGAGTCTGTGTAACCTTTCTTCCGCGAAATCCGAATAGACCAAAACATACTCATGACACCGCAGATCATTCCCAAGTGTAAAACACACAGGGAATTTGCTAAAAAGCAAAAAAAATCTGTGGTAGACAATGGATGAATGTACCACAAGCACACCGCACAAATTGAAGTAATCTTCGTTACTAAATCCTAACCGGGACATGATAAATGCTTTCGATATGATTATGCTTTAACATCAAATTCTTAGCAAATATTTTTTGTTGACACTTCAGTATTTGTTTTTGGTCGATTCTGTCAAAAAAGGCTAATGATACTTCAGATATCTCTAATAACCACACGGAAATCGAAGTTTTTACAAATTTATACAAAAACGGTTTAATTTAGGTATGTGGTTGTACACATCCCTGACCCCATTTTTTTAGAGTAGAATCCACTGGCTTTGAAAAAAGGGGTAGTGATTTGAAAAAAATAAGTTACACGATTTTCAAGATAGCCGAATTCGGCGCCAATTTCTGAGTACGGAGTACAATTTTTTTGAATAATTTTCAACGATTTTGAACGCTTCAAGTTTTATTTAGACAAATACTGGATCTTTTAGACCTGGGACTCTTGGTTTCCAAAAAAAAAAATAATGTTTTTGTTAATGACTGTCAAAATTTTCAAAAAAAAATTTCAACTGGAGCCCTTCAGACATATGATGTTTTCAATAAAGTCGAATTAAAAGTCATTGCATATTTTATAAATGGTATAAAAAACATGGTGTTCTATTAAAAAAAAACAAAATTGGGGTTCACTTCCGGTAGAACCGGAAATCGTAGATAACTGAAAATCTTAACTGAAACCAGCTCCTCGAAAAAACTCCGTATACCAATTTTCAGATTAATACTCCCAGTAGTTTCCCATATACATATCGACTTAGCTCATCGTGGTATACCCTGCACAACTTTCTTGCATGTGCAGTACCTACTGTCCTCACCTAGGTAAGGCAGACTACCTACCGATTCCCATTCATCTACCCTATCTATACCTTTATGTAAAATATTCACGTGTTTCAAACACTTCATGAAAAATGGGTCACTAACTCTCCAACTATAGTAGTAACTTAACAACAAAGAATTACGTCGTATCTTATGTGAGGAAAATTATTATTTCAGTGTTTGCTATAAAAAGGGGGTATAATTTTATAAATATTTTTGGGGCTACCTTACGGGCCGAAAACAATTTTGGCGTGGAATTTACCCGCTTTGCTAAACTTTTATGTAATTATTAATTAATTACGAGAATTTATCCGATAGCACATGGAATCCGCCCTCATCCTATATTTTGTGGAACTAGAAATATTGGCCTGTCGACCCAAGGCCGGCAGTTGACTATAACGGACATTAAATAAAATTTCTTGGAATCTTCGAAAACACATTTCCCGACGGCTCGTTGATCTACTAGAGAATTCCGAGAGAAATATATAAATACGGACAGCTGGCGATAGGATTCATTCTGTATTCGATTGCCGTATAGTTAAGATAAATTGGAAATAGTTGTGACAATATAAATTGTGTTAAAGTAGTTGGACTGTGTTTTTAAATAAATCCAAGAATTGAATAGAACCCGATAGTGAAAATAAAGAGGACTTATGATTCAACAAAATTTGGTATCCCCATGAATATTTAGGAATAACTGTTTGTCAAAATTGAAAAATTTCGAACACATTATGACGTAATTGGCCCCTCCTACTGAATGTTATTACTGCTTGTCCGTTGACACTTGATGTATTTTTTGATTTGCTTCAATTTTTTCTGTTATATTTTTAACAATTGTGTATTAAATTGAGTGAAAAACTATTTGTTATTATACTTTATATAACCAGACTTAAGATATTTCAGAAATTAATCACAAGTTAACCTTTTATGATAGTGGAGGTTAATGTGACATTTTCAGGTGCTTATCAAAATATGATTTCAAACTGTATTCAGGAATAAACAAAATATTAAGTAAATAGTGAAAATAGTGAAATGTTTTTTTAATAGATGTTGGAGAGCATTAAATGTAAATTTTTCATTTGGGTTCAAGTATAAAATTTTGACACTTCCTGTCTTTATTTGACCAAAATAAGCTTAAAATATTTATTTACAACAATAACGTTGACTAATATCGAACAGATCTTCAATGTGCGGCCATCCTCTAAACTACCCCTCTCCCATAAGGCAATAGCGTTTATATATCGTTACCAGTTCGACATAATTCGCTCGTCACTTCTGTTATGCCAGCACGTATGGCTTCCAATTCCGAGCTGAAGTCGAAAGCGCAATCCTTTTCTTATCTAAATGCTGATAAGAAAAGGATTGCCCACTTGTTTTTATCGTTATTAGCAGGTTTAGTTTTTATTTTGGGTGGTTAGTTCCTCGAAGGTTTCTCATTTGGCAGCGTAAAATTAAATATTGTAACAGTATATTATCTGATTTATTTTCCAGTTGTAAACGGATTTGAATAGATATTGTTTTAATATAATTCAATAGAAATTCAAAGTTGAGAAGAGGTATTCGTAAAGGAATAATCTGTGATTGAAGAAATAACTGCATGGAAATCGACCAATATACTTAATATATTGGTCGATTTCTCCAAAACCACTTACCAAATTGTACAGTTTTTTTATGGCGTTGCATTAAGGAAGATCCAGAATGGGTCTCATTTTTCTTTGATTTGTAACATGCAGTTTTTCAGAAAATCGCCGAAAAATCTATATTTCTATCAAAGAGATCATCAAAGTGGCATTTTGGTGTCACCGAATCCTGGCAGGCATAATAGAAAATTCAATGACAATACATTTCAAGTTCTAAACTGCAACTCAGTGCGATTATACACAGAGTGTTTAGCATAGCAAACAAACCCATAAAGTAAAGGGATAAAGTCAATAGTAATAGAAATTAAATTTATTAACCATATTTTCGATTTATTAAGTGGTTCCTTCGAGTGTTACCTGCTACTTTAAATGAAAATATATCATTGTGTGATGTTGAGGCGTTCCGTATTACCTGGTCCGGATCTATTAAGGCTATACAAGCAAAATAAAACATAAAAACTACCCGAGTTTAAAACAGAACTAAAAACTTCACAAAAACTAAAATCGTTTATTATATATAAATATCCAAACAACTTCAACAGAAATGAAGAGGATCTTTAACTGAACAGTATTTGGTATCCCGTAGTACGTACGATACGCGATTCCAAAGCAATCCCATAGACGCACAATCCCCGCCCACTCTTTCACCATCGACTAATTAGAGCCCGCTATACCCTGCCAACCACCTGTAAATACAACTGCTCCATCGCTCGAGAGTGCACCTTCGCTATTACCATATAAATGTGAAATCAATAATTCTTATAAAAACATACTAACAGGCGTCCAAGTAGAATTAAAAATTTGAGAATCATTAACAAAACGTAACTCTAGATAATAGCACATTAATTGTTGTTAGGTCTTGAAATAATTTGAAATCCTACGATGTTCTCATATCTACTACTTCTTGTAAAATAATTCAGATTTCAAAACATTAGATTTGCTTATATGATTTCATAAAATTAGTAACGAAAATTGTTTTACCTCATCCAAGATTTTATGCTCTACAGTGTAGCTGCTAAGATTCAACCAGTTCCCAGGAATGTCAAAGTTGTCAATCATTATTTCGCAGTAGTCTATGCCCGATTTAGTAACAATAGGTGCATATTTAAATAACGGTTCGGGACCTGAAATTATTCACAACATTTAGTTAGTATAGATGTGGGATAAATCTGTAGCTTATTTAGGTCCTCGGTTAGTGTGTAATCGCATAAAACAAAAACCTCTCAAGATTTTGTCAGTTCAGAGAGAAAAATAATATAGAAACCGGCAGCAACATCTTGGTGAAGAGACTAAGGTGACAATCTAGGCTATTGATTATGTCGTATTGTAATGTTTTTATTTACTCTTCGGGTTCTTGTATTTATTTAAAAACACAGTCAAACTCATTCTAATTTATTTCCACTATTTTTATGTACACACAACTATATACAATTTATTTTGAACTCCTGATGTTTACTATATTGCGACTAAATACTGAATGAATCCTATGGCCAGCTCTCCGTATTTATATATTTCTTCTCGGAATACTCTAGAAGGTCTCTCGACAATTCGATGAATTTACATTAGCGCCGGCCTTGGATTCCACGAAATATAGGATGAATACCGATTCCACGAAATACCGGATGAGTTATAGTCATATTGCCCCCTCCTTAATACTATTTCGCCCCGGAATGTCCCAGAATCCTTTATAGCATGGCGATATTTGCAAGACTCTCAGGTCTTCAAATCTGGGCTGCGAATATTGAGGCAGCATAGAAGGATGTCGATGGCACTGAATCGAAAAATAATTTCTATCATACTTCTAACCACCCTCCAATTCAGTCCATCCAACCCCCAGGCTATCTTTGAGACCGCCAATTTCATCAGGTTCTTCTCAATCATCACACTTCTCAATTTCAGAGCTCCAGCCAGTGTATCCACTAATTGAGTGGGTCGCACTAGTGTCAATGCTTGTCTGACTTCGTGGTCCCGCAGTCCATCCAAAAACGCTTGCACCGCTAACCGTTACATCACATTTTCTAGTGTGGTCAGATGGGCAAGGAGAACGAGATGCGCAATATCAGTTTCAAAGTTTCAAAAACTTTATTTGTTGTTCCGAATTACATGACTCAGATAAGTCATGCTCCTTTGTTTTATTAGTTTTTTTAATATGTCAGGTTCATAATATTTTTAGTATTATAGGGAAATCTCACATTTAAAATTTCCTAGTAGGGATTCTTTTGATTTCTGGGGGTGGTTTTTCAATTGGGAGCGGTAAACGTGCTTCAGATGTGTCTGTCAATACCTCAGTTCTAAATATTGGACCAGTTGTTCCTAGTCTTCTTGCTCCGAGTTATTCAACGTTTTCAAGATATCTGTAGCATCCCCTCTTAAGGCCTTCTCCTATGCCGACCATCCGTTTAGCTTTGTTGTAGCCTCGACTTGACAATTTTCTTTCATATTGTTGAGGTTTCATTTTGCGTCTTGTTACTTTGAGGCCAATTTTCGAATCCACCACTTTCAGATTGTTTCTGCTTTTGGTGTTTGCTGGAGTTTCTTCCTTTAGTATTGTGACTACCTGCTGTTCTATTTTGTTAACCTCACCCTTCATTATCTGTTTTAGTTCTTCTATACGTGTTTTATTGTTGACAGGCGCTTGCTTTATCTCTTCGACCATTGTCTGCTTTAGTTCTTTCATCCGAGCTTCATTCTTGAATATTTTCTCTTCCAAGGATTCTTTCAATGTAATAGAGTTTTCTATTAATTTGTTTTCGAGTATTATAACATTTTCTAGTAATTTGTCCTCTAGGGTTTTAGAATTTTCTTGTAATGTTTCTAGGATTATTTTGTCTGTTTCTTTGTTTTTTGTCTCCTCCAAATTTTTTTTCCTGCAACAGATAAGTATTTAAAAATTGAAAATGTAGAACAAAGTGTAGTAAGGCAATTTCGTAAAATTGCCCGGATTACTGGCTGTCTGTACAGAGATTCTTCCTCACAGTTATTCTGAGAGAAAGAGATGTCTACAAAATGATCAACCAGTATTCGTGTATATAAGTAGTGTATTGTATATTGTGTAATACTTATCTGTGTATGGAGACGTTTCAACTCCGAGTCTGGAGTCGTTGTCAATCGTTTAGTATTGTTTTCGAGTTTTTTTCTAAAAAAAATTTCCCTTTGATCTTGAATTTGTTGTTTATCAAAAAATTTGACACTGACAATTTGTCATTTGGCGATCACTTGACGCTGAGGTTACCTTTTTTTTGTTCTGTTAGCAATAAATTCCTCCAGGCCAAATGAAGGTCGGCTGAAGGTGCTCCGATTTCAGTGTTGTTTATAGAGCTGGCTTCTTTAAGTTTTCTCTTTTTTAAACTTTCTTCTCTCAACAAAATCTTTGTTTCATCACAGTCTATCCTATGGCTGCCGGTGCTCGTTAATACATGATTGGCCAAATTTGATTTGTCCAATTGTCTTCTGGAAATGTTATATTGATGTTCTTTTTTTCTTACTTCTAAAGGTCTTGAAGTTTCACCGGTATAAGAATGGCCACAGTCACACAAAACACTGTACACACAATTTTTAGAACTCTGGGTTGGTATGTGTGAGGATAGAGTGCAAGGTATTATTTGTTTTAAAAACAGTTTTAACGCTGTATTTTATCATAATTTGGTTGTCTATTTGTGTTTGGTTGGTATTAGTGTGATGGTTATTTGTGCTGGTTTGTTGTTGCGATTTTCTTTCTAGCTGATTTATAGTTTTATTTATAAAGTCTTGGGGATATTCATTTTGAAGTAGATGTTCTTTGATAATATTGACTTCTTTGTTAAAGATTTGGGTGGATGAAGATGTGTTTTTTGCTCTATCATATAAGCACTTCACAACACCTTTCTTTACATTTAAGGGATGGTTGGAGTGAAAATTCAAATTGCCTTACTACACTTTGTTCTACATATACAATTTTTAAATACTTATCTGTTGCAGGAAAAAAAAATTGGAGGAGAGAAAACCCAATGAACAGACAAAATAATTCAAGACTTCCTCAATAATCTTTTCGAAATTACTTAATGTTTCTAGGACTTCAAATTTTCTAGTAATTTGTCTTCTAGGGTTTTAGAATTTTCTTCTAAAGACACTATCAAGTATTTAGATTTTTTTAGCATTTTGTCTTCTAAGGCCTCTTTCAAGTTTTTAGAATTTTGTATCAACTTGTCTTCCAATTTTTTAAATAGTATACTTATGTCCCTATTACCAGAAACTTCAAACCAATAAGTATCGGGATTATTACCTTCATATATAGGGACATCTGTTAGCCGCTGTATTAATTCACTTTTGTTCCATCTAGTTTCTAAATCCCGTTCCTCCAGTTCTTTTTAAATCGGCCACTTTCAATTGATCTAAACTCAGTCATTTAAATATTGTTAGTCAAGTATAATATTAATGCGAAAATTGTCTGATTTATTTGGAGCTGGTATATTTGGTAACAGCTTTAGTTCCTTCGCTGACTGCGTGCTTGGCGAGTTCACCGGGCAACAATAGACTAACAGCAGTTTGAATTTCCCTGCTTGTAATAATTAAACGTTTATTGTAGTATGCCAGTCTGGAGGCTTCAGCAGCAATACGTTAAAAAATGTCGTTGACGAAACTGTTCATGATGCTCATGGCCTTGTTTCAATACTTTGTAAATGTAAATGGCATAGCTTTTCTTCCTCCTGCGCTTCTTATTTTTGTCAGCCTTTGAAATGGGGAACAATTACAAGCCCCAATCCCTAGCATGAAGGAGGTTCAGCGGGTTATCCCGACCGCTCGACCAGGGAGAACAAGCTGATTCCTTCAGAGTTGCCCGCGTGCGGCCCAGGACATTTAAGGACATCATAGACCTGTTATTGCTGTCTCGTTCGGCTAGAAGCCGCCTGTCTTTCTAATAAGAATTGTGTGTACGCCGACAGTAAAAGCCGCGCACGACAGAGGCCGAAACCAACTACGGGCCTTTGGGATGTCTAAATACGCCTAGTTAGTAGGCTAGAGTCTCGTTCGTTATCGGAATTAACCAGACAAATCGCTCCACCAACTAAGAACGCCCATGCATTACCACCCACAGAATCAAGAAACAGATCTGTCAATTCTTCCGGTGTTCGGGCCTGGTGAGGTTTCCCGTGTCTAAAGTTCCACAAATATACCGAACATCTGACACCATTATAATGTTTTTATTTACTTCTCGGGTTCTTGGATTTATTTAAAAACACAGTCGAACTCCCTTTAATTTATTTCCACTAATTTTATGTACACACAACTATTTACAATTAATTTGAAAACATGATGTTTACTGTATTGCGACAAAATATTTAATGAACCCTTTCGCCAGCTCTCCGTGTTTATATATTTCTTCTCGGAATTCTTTTGAAGGTCTCTCGACCTTTCGATGAAATTCGATGAATTCCCATTATCCCCAGCCGCCGACCTTACATCGACAGACCCACATTTCGGGTTCCAGGAAATAAAGTATGAATGTCGATTCCACGAAATATCCGATAAATTCCCGTCACAGTATGGTATAGAACTACAAGGTTGATAGGTTTATTGCTTGAATCGTTCACTTGGAAGTTTCAAATTTAAAAATGCAGGGTGATATTAAATTAGGGTGTGAAAATTGGAGATAGGAGTAAAAGCCGAACCCTTACGGTTTTTGGGAGTATTTGATAGTAAAAATGATGTAGAGAATGTGATTTTCTATTATAATAGATTATTTAAAAAAATTAAAAAAATATTTATTTTTAAATATATTGAAAACAATTACAAAAACGTGCATTCTGAATAAACAATTGAAGGGTTGATGGAATAAAAACCCTCCAACGTTATGGTTCGTTAGTTCACTGCTTTTTGTGACAAAATCAATAGCCTAAATCATCTAAAAATGCTAATAATTTTTATTTCAGCATAACATAATGAAGCTTCGTTACAATCCTGGTATAGTTAATACATTTAGCATTAAGTTCTGTTCAGTCACGAATATTTTTCAACCAGGTGAGTTTTCTAAGTTAAGGTCGAGTTTTCTTTCAATTTTGCCCTCAGTAATAAGTTTCAAAAACTATATTTGTCGTTATGAATTATATGACCCAGATAAGTTACTGTCATATTTATAAAAGAAAATCGTTGGGCGGAGTTAAGCTCCACTAAGGTAATATTTTTAAGGTTCCCTATATACAATATATATATATATATATATATATATATATATATATATATATATATATATATATATATATATATATATATATATACAATATACGGATACCCTTATATTATCACTCCGGATTTCTGCCTCTTAAATATCACAGCAATTTGTTCCTAAACTATTGGCTATTCATTTTGGGGGGCCCATTAGAATTGTTTCTAATCCGTCATGTTATATATCAAATGAAAGGGCTCATTATGACGAAAATAAATATATTTTTTTCATAACTTTAAAATAAATAAATTAAAAGATATTAACAAAAATATAAAAAATTTTACCCCCCAACCCTTATCTCCGAAACAATAAGCTGTAAAATTTTGAAAAAAATAGACATATAGCCCCTTACCTGAACTTTACTGGAATAATAAGGAGAAACCCCTAATAATAATTTTGGGTGGCAAATTATAGAATTATAATTGTTTCTAACGGATCATGTAATATATCAAATCACAGGGCCCATTATGACAAATACAAATATATTTCTTTATTTTTTTAATGAATATTTTAAAATATATTAAAAAAAAATTAAAATTACCCATTCCCCCTTTATTCCTCAAACTATAAGACCTAAAAACAGGAAAAATACAAAAAATCCCTAATATTAATATTGGAGGCCAAATTATAGAATTAAACAGAAAATAAAAAAATATTTTTAACGCATCATGAAATACATCAAATGAAAGGGCTCATCATAAGAAACACAAATTAATATTTTTCATATTTTTAAAATTAATTGTTTACAAGATATTAACATTAAGATATAAAAAATTTTCATTTCTCGCTTTATTTCCGAAACCATACTACCTAAAATTTAGAAAATAATTAGCGGTACTGGGGCTCACTTGAAATTTATAAAAAAAATTCGTAGAAAACCCCCATAGTAATTTTAGTGACAAATTATATAATTAAATGGAAAATACAACGCATCATGTAATATATCAGATAAAAGGCTCATGATGTGAATTACAAATATATCATATTTTTAAATCATTTGTTTAAAAGATATTAACAAAAATATTAAACATCCACTTAATTCCCACTTTAGAAACTACACTATTTAAATTTTGAAAAATATATTTTATTTGTATTTTTAAATAATTTGAATAACAGATTTAATAAATTATAATTTAAAACTTGACCTATTTTGCCCTTTATCTTCCAATCTACAGAGCCTCAAAATTCAGACAGTAGAGTATAGAAGGCTTCCCTGAAAGTTTATTAGTAAAATAAAACTCTAATGTTAATTTTTGGGGGCCAAATTAGAAAATTAAATACATACATATTCTTATAAAAATCAAGCGAATCCTGAAGCAGATAAAATAAAAAGTCTAAGTGTGGAAAATCAAAGTGTATATTTTTTATAAATTTAAACGCTTCCTTTAAAAGATATCAGGGTAAATATAAGAAAATGCACTCATCCCTGCTTGTCTGAAACTGGAATATTAGAATCTTGACGGTGGTACGGAACCCTTAGTATGCCAGTCCAACTCGCACTTTTCCAAATTATTTGATTTATTTATGCGGCATTCAAAAACAGCTTCATGAACTATTTTGGTTTATTACATATCAAATATTGGGATAAAATAAAATCGATTTAATGTGCCACATTCTGAACTTCTAACATAAAAATGCTTTTATTTCCCGCGAAACTGATTTTCAGTATTGACATAATGCTTCCTCTATGTAAAAACAACAAAAAGTTATCAGAGGCAAAGTTATCATATACCCTTCTTTGATCTGTTACTATCTACCAATAATTTTAAATTGGTACTATTTCTAGATGAAATTATGTCTCTGTTGGTTGTTCTTATGTCATTAAGTAACAATGTTTACAGTCATTGCAGTAGATCTCTATGCATCTATGCATTATTCCTATTTGCTACCATTCGTAAGGGGAAGTCTCATAGATCAAATGAGACCAAAAGTAGTTGCTTGTAATGTTTGTATATTGTATCTCTATTTATACTATTCGACCTGATGTGCGCATCTGCAGTAACCAATCAATGTTTTTATACTCTTTATTAACTTCGTCAGATGGCTTATTTAAGACCTTAAGAAAATTTAAGATACATGGATATAATTCTGCACAGTGACGATCTCATTATTCTCCAGTTCCCTCTAGTATTATAGTACTATTAAATCTAAATATTTATTTAAGTGTGCACATCTTTTCTTCAAATATACTTGGCATATTAGATTTCAGAATAAATTAGATCAATCCCATTATGTAGTATATTAAATAAAAATTTGAAAGTAAGAATTTCAATGCAACATTTAATAATTTAGTAAACAATATTCCAACTATTATAACAACCTTATTGAAAATCGTTGAAATAACCAACGCTAAATTTCAATTTGTTGAAAAAGTCCAATATTAATTTTAGCATATTTTTTAATAAAATTTTACTTATTCTCTATTAATACCAGTCTTATTTCCGAGTGCCGTTTAAATTTTGAAACAGTTTATTCAAATGAGTTAACGGTAAATATATTTATAATTAAAAGTTTTCCTTTTTTAACACTAATCACTAATATCACAAATATATTTTTTAACAATAATAATTATAAATATATTTAACAGTAGTTATTGAAATTTTGAAATAACTGAATGTATGTTTACAGATGTCGGTTTTATGCTAGTCTTGTAAACGATCATATTCTTCCCGAAAATATTTTCCATTCTTGAAATGGATCAACTTTCTTAGCAAAACTTGGTCACGCTGCACTTCCTGGTTCCCTCTATACCTTCAGACGTGGACTTTCACGGGTTAATCCGAACGTCGACTGTCCGAACGTGGACTCGTCGGAAAAAAGCGAGTTTCTTCAATGAGGTAAAAGTAAATTTTCTTTAGGCCACTAGCTCCCAGTAACGGGCTAGTAAGTCGAAACACTTTTAAAGGTCTTCATCATCTTAATTGTCGAAGTGTGTCCCCAAATCATCCTTTCATAAGTTCGTCTAAAATATGTTCTGACGGCTAAAATAGTTTATATTGCGGTTACGTAATATAAAATTGAAAATGTCGCGATCCTCTCTTGCGTTTGTGACTCTTAAACATCTACCACCTGGTCTTCTATTCACAATTAAAGTCTCTTGGAACCAGTGGCCTACCAATCTGAAATTGCGCCTAAAACACTAATAAATATTTTGTGGGAAACTAATCTCGCTAGGTAATCTTGGTATTATTTGCAACAATATAATTAATTTATATTGTTGGTTTATTTGACATTTCTGTTTAATATTCTGCGAACTTTGCGACCTCCATTGAATGGCGCCCTTCACAAGGCATTACTTGCCCCAGTCTAGGTACTCTAGTGC
The DNA here is from genome assembly GCA_034190945.1 of Octodonta nipae. Taxonomy (NCBI): domain Eukaryota; kingdom Metazoa; phylum Arthropoda; class Insecta; order Coleoptera; family Chrysomelidae; genus Octodonta; species Octodonta nipae. The sequence continues at coordinate 35,298,039 of CM067217.1, read as the reverse complement.
TTGGAACAATGGAATTCTTCAAATAATAGATGATCGGGGTTTTTCTGCAATTAGGTGATTTGACCGAAATTGTTGATGTAAACAGATTATTGCTGTCTTATCAAAAGCTGAAATTGTCTGACCAGGCTTATTTGGATGAACAAAAATTAACCTGTTAATTTTGAAATTTCAAACTGACAAATTATAACAATTACTGTGTTAAATGCAGACAAAGTTTTTAGATAGCTTTGAACGTCCATTCCTCAGCGATTATTTCTATAAAAAATTATGTTTATTTAGATTTTGTACATTTAGAGGGGAGGGGGCTTCCAAGGTATTGCCCTTGAGGTTATCTCATGTCAACAAGGTATACTTTACAAATTTATCAGGGTACACTACATGTAGTATAACTTAGTAATTGTGAAAACTAGGTTAGTGCATGTTAGATGGGAAATTTGTGAAAATGAGTAACGAGCCGACTTCAAATGAACCTTTTCCCTTATAGTCTTATTTCGAAATGGTCTTGTTATTGCCTAATTCTTTTTATCCCGACAGACGCTCTTAGAAGTAAAAGACGCTTTGTAAAGTGCTGAGGCGTTTATGAATTGAATTGAATATAGATTTAAGGGAAGTTTAGACTATTGACAAGTTAGAACATTGTGACATGTTCAAAGTGCGATTAGTATAGTTTAGAACATGTAAGGATATCTGGAAGTTCAATGTGGGTGTCCCTTAAGATAAAAGATAATGATTTCTTAATATACAGTATTCGAGTAACTAGAAGCGAAAGCAGAAGTCTACGAGAATTATGCGAACCGACCTAAAGAGGGCAGATGTGACTCTGCCGAAACGTCGTCATTTTACCATCGATCCCGGCAGGGATCAGTTATCAACTACGCGGATGAATTCCCGGCAACCATCTAATACACATATATATATATATATATATATATATATATATATATATATTTGTTTTTAAGTTTTCGCGGGCACTAAATGTTTTAGGTGGTTTCCGAGAATTCATCCGTGTAGTTAATAACTGATCCCTGCCGGGATCGATGGTAAAATGACGACGTTTCGGCAGAGTCACATCTGCCCTCTTTAGGTCGGTACGCATAATTCTCGTAGCCTTCTGCTTCTAGTTACTCAGTATTCGAGTAACTAGAAGCGAAAGTAGAAAAAATTACCCATTCCCACCTTTATTCCCCAAACTATAAGAACTAAAATTTTTTGTTTACAGGAAAAATACGAAGAAATCCGTAATATTAATTTTGGTGGCCAAATTATAGAATTAAAAGGAAAAATAAAAAATATTTTTTAACAAATCGGGGAATACATCAAATGAAACGGTTCATTACGAGGAATACAAATATATATTTTTCGTATTGTTAAAATTAAAAGTTTAAATTTCAATCTACACAGGCTAAAATTCAGAAAGCAAATTATATAAGGCTTTCCTGAAAGTTTATTAGTAAAATAAAACTCTAATGTTAATTTTGGTTCCCAAATTAGAAAATTAAATAAATATTTTTATAAAAATCCAGCGAATCAGCAGATAAAATAAAAAGTCTATGTGTGGATAATAAAAGTGTATAATTTTTATAAAATTAAAACGATTCCTTTAAAATATATTAGGTTAAATATAAGAAAATGCAGTCATTCCCTGCTTGTCTGAAACATTAATATTAGAATCTTGAAGGAGGTACGGAACCCTTAGTATGCGAGTCCAACTCGCACTTGAGCAAATTATTTTTTTTAAATATTTGTGCTTTTAAGAAAGCAAATTATAACAAGTTGTATATATCAATAAAATCAGATGGAAAAATCTAATGTGGCCTCCAAAAAAATGGTAGCGGAAAAACTAAATGCCGAATGGCAAATCTGAAAAGGTAACTATATAGATGAAAACGTCAAAAAAATGAAAACTCCAATTTTTTTATTTTTGTCCAACGTAAAAGCGAGGTGTTGCCTCAAGGTGACAGTCGCTAACTAACAAACACATAAAAGCATTTATGGTATGCCTCCTGGAAATTTAGCCCTTTTTTGTGTCACATGCGGCTGTGACACTGACTAAATGTGTGGACACAGCTATAGTCTGCGTATAACATACGCGCGACATGCCCGGTGCGAGCGGAGGGATACGTCAATATGACAATTACAAATTACAGGTGCAGGTGAAAACAAATCATCTGAACCTGCGACAATCCAAAATCGCTAAAATCGCAGGACACCGCTTGTAACGCGCATATCGAGTCTACCACAGAGTCTACGTTGGGCACAGCCTACAGGTTGGATTTACTAACAGCGTCGAAACGCATGCGTCTGACGTATTCGTTTGGAAGCACGGGACAAAATAAATGCAGAAGGCTGTGCATTCATATTCCTGTACACAGGGTTATTTGATTTCAAAGTGTGACCAAACATCATTTTTATACTTACAAAATGTCTAAGATTACGTTATCTAAAAAATATTATAGAATTCGGCAAATTAAATAGACCTTAGTTTTTAATTAGGTTAGGCAATCCTAGATTTTAGGACTGTATCCGTGGCCTACTGTTAATTTAAAGTATACGCTATTATTTTTTTGTTCCCAAACTTACTTTTGTCACATTTTTCTCCACTGAAATCATTTTGACACGACGCACAGGTTCCAATTACGCTGTTGCACAAACTACCGCAGTGTTCACTACATTGTTTGGAACAATTGTGCCCATAGAACTGCGATCTGCACTCTAAAAAAATATATAAATTAATAAACATATTTTTTAAAGGTGATTAATGACTATTTAAATCATATAAAGATCACGTTTAGCCACGAGTTAAGCGCAGTCACACCAAAGGAGAACACCTGCATATCACCATCATCATCAAGTTTCATATAAATCTTTTAATTGTCTAAATGTTGAATTACATTCATTCTTATTAGTGTCTTCGCTTGAATTTTATCTGTTTGAAGAAAAATTGTTATTTTCCAAAATAAATTTGTTTAAAAAAAACATTGGAGGAGAAATATTGAATAAACGCAATCAGTAGGATCCGTGTGAATGATTCGTGATGTTATCGAGCGAAACTACCGAATTTTAGTGTATTAAGACTTTAGACACAGAATCGGATCGAACAAATTCTGGTGTTGGGATCCCATCTGAGGCACTCTTTCAAGAGAACATCTTCTCGTGTTGGGATCCAAACCTGGTAATCCATCCAGGAAAGAAGCTTTTCTCGAGTTGGAATCCAATCTCGGTAAACTATCCAGGAAAGCAGTCAGTCCTTCAAAGGCAAAGATCAACACCAAACCAAGTGGTACAGGAAGTTCAAGCAGAATCGAGGGTTGGAAATAGTCATGAGTAACACTGTAAATTTTCCTGTGTTGATACAGTAACACCTACACTGCTTTCCGTATCAACACAGTGGGTCAGTACAATAGTCCCATGACACTATATTGTTTTAAATTCACCGGGTTCGCTGCCAGTGGCCAGCGTTGTGCCTGAGTCGGTGGTACCCCGTGCTGAAGGCAACCACTTTTCGCTTGGAAATATTTAACGATTGTCAGTTCATGTGCCTATGAAATAATTTTAAAATTTGTAATCGCCATTCAGATTTATTTTTGGTCGATTGCTAAAAGATATATATATATATATATATATATATATATATATATATGTTTGTGTATACTGTTTCACGGATGGAAATATGTGGTTGATGATTTATTCCGGTGTACATCCGTTCGTCTGTATTCGTTTGAAAAATCACTTGACGTTTCGCCAAAATCATATTTGGCTTTCTCAAAAGATACTAAGTAACTGAAGAATTTCTGGTTCTTGATCTTAATTTATACCTACCCTGTGAGCCCTCATTAGTACTTAATCTCTCAGGTACTTTATCTTGTTTATTAGGTTGGGTTAACTGATGGTCAATTAAAGTGCAATTACGGTGTTTATGGCTTTTGTCGGTAATTTGGGTAATCGGATTATTTGGGTTTATTGCTGGTTTTGTTGTATTGTTATTTTGATATGGGATTACTGCTTTCCAAAATGGTGATAATTTTAAAGCTTCGTCTCTCTTGTTTATGGTATCTCGGGTTTCAATTTCAATCGCTTCTCGTATTGTTCTGATTTTGTAGTTTTCGACATTGGCGATTTCTTTACAAGTATTAAACTCTATTTTATGCCCTGTTTCTTGTTCGTGTTCGTTGTTCTTTATGTATAGTTTGTGTTCGTCTCGACGGGCGGATATTCGCCTGTTTGTTTGGCCGACGTATAACTTGGAACAGTCTCCACATGAAATGCTGTAAACTCCATGGTTCTCTAAAGGCATTTTATCCTTTGGGTTCCCTAGCAATTTTCCGATTGTTGTTTGGGGTTTGTATGTTGTTCGAATTTTGTGTTTACTCAGAAACCTCCCTATTCTGTCCGTTGTACCTTTAATGTATGGTAAACTTACATGGGCTACGTAGTCTTGGTCATCATTTTGTTTCTTTTTCTCATCCTGTTGTTTGTTTATTGCTTTTCTGATGGTGTGGTTATTGTAGCCATTTTTTCTGAGGATAGTTTTCATGAAAGCTAGTTCTTCTTTTCTAGTTTGCTGGTCCGTGAGACGTACCGATCGTGCTATAAGGGTGTTTGCTACTCCTTGGATCTGTGCTGGATGGTGGTGTGAATTGCCGTGTAAATATCTTTGGTGTGTGTTGCTTTTCTGAAGACGGTGTGCTGGAAACTTAGGTTGTTTCTTGTTAGGAGGACATCTAGGAAAGGAAGTTGTTGGTTAATATATGTTGGTTAAAATACCTGGCCCGATTCATGCAACCAATAGTGGAAACAGCAAAATCTTACATCAAAAACTCACATCACTTCATAGAAATAATTAAAGACATAAACTTAGAAGAAAACGACTTAATAGCAAGCCTCGACGTCATATCTCTCTACCCCAGCATACCACTCGACGAAGCACTGGACAGTATAGCTATGAACGGAAACCTACCTCACCACATAATAGAATTAGCCGACCACTGCCTCAAAAATACGTATTTCACCTTCGACGGCCATATTTATAGACAAATACAGGGTGCTCCTATGGGATCGGCGCTATCACCAGTTGTTGCCAACTTGTTTATGGTATATCTGGAAGAAAAGGCCATAGCTAACGCAGCATTAAAACCAAAACTGTGGGTTCGCTACGTTGATGACATCTTCATTATATGGCCTCACGGGAAATTAGAACTCAATAATTTTCTTGCCTATATGAATTCCATTCATAACAAGATACAATTTACCCTAGAAACAGAACACAACCAACAACTTCCTTTCCTAGATGTCCTCCTAACAAGAAACAACCTAAGTTTCCAGCACACCGTCTTCAGAAAAGCAACACACACCAATAGATATTTACACGGCAATTCACACCACCATCCAGCACAGATCCAAGAAGTAGCAAACACCCTTATAGCACGATCGGTACGTCTCACGGACCAGCAAACTAGAAAAGAAGAACTAGCTTTCATGAAAACTATCCTCAGAAAAAATGGCTACAATAACCACACCATCAGAAAAGCAATAAACAAACAACAGGATGAGAAAAAGAAACAAAATGATGACCAAGACTACGTAGCCCATGTAAGTTTACCATACATTAAAGGTACAACGGACAGAATAGGGAGGTTTCTGAGTAAACACAAAATTCGAACAACATACAAACCCCAAACAACAATCGGAAAATTGCTAGGGAACCCAAAGGATAAAATGCCTTTAGAGAACCATGGAGTTTACAGCATTTCATGTGGAGACTGTTCCAAGTTATACGTCGGCCAAACAAACAGGCGAATATCCGCCCGTCGAGACGAACACAAACTATACATAAAGAACAAACAGACCACCTCTACTTTATTCAGACACGAACAAGAAACAGGGCATAAAATAGAGTTTAATACTTGTAAAGAAATCGCCAATGTCGAAAACTACAAAATCAGAACAATACGAGAAGCGATTGAAATTGAAACCCGAGATACCATAAACAAGAGAGACGAAGCTTTAAAATTATCACCATTTTGGAAAGCAGTAATCCCATATCAAAATAACAATACAACAAAACCAGCAATAAACCCAAATAATCCGATTACCCAAATTACCGACAAAAGCCATAAACACCGTAATTGCACTTTAATTGACCATCAGTTAACCCAACCTAATAAACAAGATAAAGTACCTGAGAGATTAAGTACTAATGAGGGCTCACAGGGTAGGTATAAATTAAGATCAAGAACCAGAAATTCTTCAGTTACTTAGTATCTTTTGAGAAAGCCAAATATGATTTTGGCGAAACGTCAAGTGATTTTTCAAACGAATACAGACGAACGGATGTACACCGGAATAAATCATCAACCATATATATATATATATATATATATATATATATATATATATATATATATATATATATATATATATATATATAATTATTACTGTTATATTACGTGGGTATTGTACTAACAAATGAAAATCAAGAGTAGATTGTCGGTAGGTAATCGTTCAAGTTTTATGAACAACATATGATATTGAACAACTGATTTAATTTTAAGCATGTTATAGTACCGGTCATAAGTAAATTTTGATTTTTAAACCAGAATGAATGTATGGATGAATAGAATCATAACACACCAGTCCAACCGACTAAACTTGACACCGCTTCATACAACGATGACGAGTGGTCTAAGAGTGTGTCAGTGTCATTACATTCATGAACGCAGTTTCAATACCAATGACAATCATAAAGGTCTCGGCACAAAAGTGCCACTCAACACATGACTAGTTGGAAGTGTCAAAATTTGCCTTTCCTTAACCCTACTGCAGGACTTTTGGAAAGATAATTGTTAAGAATTTAGGTTAAAAATTGATTTTTTGAATGGAATTGATGAAAATAAATAATTGTATTGAAATATATTGAATATAATTGATTTGAATTAATATTGAGAAATAAAGAAAAAATATATTTTGAAAATCGTAGGATAGTTTAGTTTTAGTTTATGAATATATCTATTCAGATTCAGACCAGTCTGACAAAATTAGTGTTTTGAATTAATTTTGAAAAAGACCAAGACGAACTAAGAAGACCACCAGTAAGTACACCAACCATCAACTGGCAAAACATCAACCCTTTTGATGGTAATTTTATTTTTTTATATTTATTTTTTAAAATTTTATTTCAAGTTCAATTACAATTACAATAATTTGTGTTCGATAGGTGATTCTGACACCTGAGTGTTATTGCACTTGTATGTGTCATCATCACCACCATTACAAGCAACATAATAAGGCATAACCTATCCTGTGGAACAAAAGAGGAGACTGAAACATTAAAAAAAATTAATATTAATAAAAACTAAAACTAAATTTAAATGTTTCTTTTAATATATTATAGGTAGTAAATATAAATTTCCTACATACTTTGATGAAAACTACTATTTCGAGTATTTTTTATATTACTAGGCACCATATTATAAAATTTGGGACCCAAGAAGGCTGCAAACTTTAGATTAATATTATTCTGGTTAATAGGTATTTGAATATTTCTATTTGCTCTACTACGTGTATTGTATATATGTTTAACATAATTACATATATTTTTTGCTTTATGCACATATGAACAAACAATTAGAATATAAAGTGATCTAATATCTAAAATGTCTTCAGAATAAAGTAGATGTGTGTGATTTACATATTGAATTGTTGTTCATGTCACCCATACTAAAATTCCATATCGTATAAGAGATTCTATAAAAGTCCCATATACAATTTTTAAGAATTCTTTCAAAATAAAATTTATGTATCAGCTTACGAATTTTATTGGACAAATAATCAACATGAGGGCCCCCCTTATGGTGTCTATCTATAATTATGCTAAGGTATATTTGTATAGTCTGTTTCTTGTATAGTATGATCAATTATCCTTATATCAGGAAAGTTGGGTCTATTTGCAGATGTTAAAGAATACACGATATAAATAGTTTTGCTCCAATTTAATGATAGTCTGAACGACTGCAGCCAGTTTGTACATTTAGGAATCCAATTATTGATTTGAATTTTAATTCATCCAAAGTTTTTGCTTCAAACACAACAGCAGTATCATCTGCATATGAAATAGTTAATCCACTCCTTGTGGTATCCCTATTTTAATTTTCTGTTTCTGACGAACTTTTTAATTTACTTTAACTATCTGATATATTTCATTCAGATAAATTTTTATCAGTTCCAATACTTTGCCTCTAATACCATAATGTTCTAGGACAATTAGTAGTTTTGAACGGAAAACAGTGTCAAAGGCTTTAAGCTAAGCCAATAAAAATACTCAAACACTTAAAAAATCATATAATCTAACCTTTCAAACTGTTTTCAAATAGTTTGGCAAACTTGCTAATGAGGCTTATAGGTCTGTAATTTTTAAAATCTTCAGGATATCCAGATTTATGTATTGGGGTAACAATAGACATTTTAAAAATACTTGGAACAGTACCAGTTTGGAAACTTAAGTTTAATTATATGAAGTAGGACATCAGTTATTTGCAAATGAGTTTGTTTTATGATTCCTCCCTAAACGCCATCATAGCCCGGACAACTATTAGTTTTTAATGAATATATGTGAATAATTAACTCGTTTTTAGTAAGTGGTGTGGGAAACATAGAAACATGTACAGCAGACCCATAATCATATTCTACATCTAATGTTGGAATATTCTTTTCCATTCCAATACCCATATTCACAAAATAGTGATTAATGTAATTTGCTATGTCGTAAAACTTTTGGTCATATTCATAATTTATGTTATTGTTTGAATTTCCATGTGTAGTGTCTTTAATTATTTTGTATACTTTTTTTTATATTGTTCCTATGGTTTTTAATTTGGGTTCCATAATATTCATGTTTTCTGATATGTATTAATTTGTTCAAATAGTTCCTATATTCCTCGAAGTTTCCTTGGACTTCCATCATCTTGAAGTGGTTGATCTCACAAGAGACTATAACAAAACTGCTCGGTATTATAAAGAATAATATACATCTGAAAAAAACCACTAGCCTTGAGGATACTCTAGCATACGACTCCGAATTTGAAAATATAAAAAATTTTTGCGGAAATCCTAATAATATAAGTAAAAAGTTACTCCAAATAACAATATTTCTCAAAATCATCCACGTTCTCAATTTCCACAACCCAACTTCCAAATTAAACAAATGCACCCCTACAAATTCAATTTTCAAAATAGAAACTTCAACCATCATCCCACAGAATTTAACCAAAATCGTAACAATAAAAGCTACCCTTGATAGCAAAACAACCAGATACGAAACTCATGTAACCTCTCTCCGTGAATTCAACTGTTTATACTACACTGAGTTTCTTTTATTCGCTTTTGTAAATACTTTGAGGAAGTCATAGGTTTCAATGACTTAAACATGAATCTCAACATCGACTTAACGAACAAACGACTCAATCATGTCCAAATCCCCCTTAAATATAGACATCCAAAATCAAATTATTTCAACCCAATTTAGACCGCATCTTTACACTCAAAACTTAAATCTAGATGACTTCGAAGAAATAATTTCTAATGAACTTGAAAAACGTAACATTACATTGTCCTAAAGTAAATTCATCAAAAATCACAGTACACTCCAACATTCTACTAAATCCGAAAAATCCAGTAGAATAAGAAGAGGAAGAAGAAGGTCTTGAAACAGTTCATGTTCATACTTCAGGCGAAAACCCATACCAATTTGTAATCAACCAATATCTATAAAAATTAAATCATAATAACCACCGGTGACATACCAGAATTATAACTACAACAATAATATTGTAATGTTTTTATTTTCACACTCGGGTTCAGTTCAGTTCTTGGATTTATTTAAAAACACAGTCTAACTCACTCTAACTTATTTCCACTACTTTTACACAAATTTATATTCACAGAAACTACTATTTACATTTTATCTTAACTGTACAAACGACCGACGAAACGTCCACGAACCATCGGGAAATTCCATCATGTTCTGGAAGCTTTAAGAGAATTCCCAGTAACGGCAGCGGTCCGCCGGTTGAGAGACAAACATTTCGGGTTCCCAGAATTTATCGGAATAATGTCCCTTCCATGAACTGGTTGATGGCCGATTGCACCAGCTGTCGGATGAATTTTCGTAACATTGCCCCCTCCTTAAGACCATTTCGTCCCGGAATGTTCCAGAATCCTTCCTGGTGTGACGATATTTGCAGGACTCTCCATTTCGACAACGGGAAGTTTGGTGGAAGTAACAATCAACGGTCTTCGAATCTGGGCTGCGAGTATTGAGACAGCATACCAGGATGTCGACGCCACTGAATCGAAAGATTGTTTCCATCATACTTCTCACCACCCTCCAATTCAGTCCATCCAACCCGCAGGCTATCTTTGGGACCGCCAATTTCGTCAGATTCTTCTCCATCATCACATTCCTCAATTCTACCAGAGTCTTCCAAAGATCGCTATATGTTGGCTTGTCTTGCGAGAATGTTTTCGTTACCAAATAAAAGATGTCTCTGGTACCCACTGGTTGTTTATCTTCGAGATGAAGGACCTTCCCTACCGCTGGATCTTGCTCCCGTAGCTTCTGGAACTGGCCGTACTTTTTGGCAAACACTTTGGCTATTCCTCTGGACATCCGGAGATCTCGAGCTACACAATGAGCCAGGGCATATTCTATGGGCACCTCAAACAGGTCTCGGGGTTCCTCTGTGGTCACGTCGTGCTGCACTTTCTGCCCATTAGAGTACAGTGACATAAACTGTTCGAAGGTCATTTCGTCATCGGGTGATTGGATGCTGCGGACTTGGGCTTGGTCATCTTCGCCGTCATGACTTCCGGCATAATGGGCTAACCTGTTGAAATGTACGACCTTTGGTTTTCCCCGAGGTAGCTTCTTTATTCTGTAGATGACATCGTTGATTTTCTTCACAATTTGGTACGGCCCCTCCCAAGATCTCTGTAGCTTGGGCGAATATCCACGACGACGTTGCGGGTTATACAACCAAACAAGATCATCAACTTGGAATTCTCAGCTCTCGGCTTTGATGTCGTAGGCTTCCTTCATTCGGGCACTGGCATTCTCGATGTTTAACCGAACTCGTTCATGGATGTCGTTCATCTTTTGACGTAGCTGGCTGACATAGTCTTCACCTGCGGTCTCTTCTCCTGGGGGACATCAAAACTTCAAATCGCATGGTAGTCTTAATTCTCGTCCCATGATAATACTGGCCGGGGTCTGACCCGTGGACTCGTGCACAGACGAACGATATGCCATTAGAAACAAGTGCAGATACTGGTCCCAGTCTCTTTGGTGGTCAGAGACTACCTTTGACAAATGGCGGTTAATGGTTCTATTCATCCGTTCTACCATTTCATCGGATTGCGGGTGTAATGCTGTCGTCCGTGTCTTATTGATCTTCAAGAGCTTGCAGACGTCTTGGAAAAGAGTAGACTCGAAGTTTCTACCTTGGTCTGAGTGCAACTCCAAGGGAACACCAAAACGACTGATCCATTCCTTGACAAGGACATCAGCAACGGTCAAGGCTTCTTGATTCGGCAAAATAGTCCATAACCACCACAATGTATTTAGGAAATGGACGGGCAACATCAATGGCTATTCTTTCGAATGGACTGCCCACGTTATATTGCTTCATCGGAGCTTTTGGTAGCTTCTGAGGCCCATTACTTGTTGTACAAACTGTACATTTCCGGCACCAATCCTTGACATCTGCTTGGCAGTTCACCTAATAGAACCGTTCTCTTAACTTCCCCAGGGTTTTCGTTATTCCCAGATGTACTCCAGTTGTACCATCATGTAGTTCTCGTAAAACCTCTGGTCTCCTATTTCTGGGAACTACAATCTGTTTTCTGTCGTTTCCCTCTTCTGGAGTTTCCAGGACGCGCTTCAGAAGTCCATTTTCCAGGATGAGGGAGTTCCACTGAGCCCAATACGACTTAATGGTTGGTGAGTATCGGAAAATCTCCTGCCACGTAGGTTTGCGGGCTTCTTCCTTCCACCGGATAACCTCTTTCAAATCTGAATCTAATTTCTGGTCTTTTCGGATCTCCCTAAATTGCCAATAGTCATCTACGACATTAGTTCTACAGAGAGCAGCTCTTTTGCCTTCGGTTCGCTCACCATGTTTACAATTATCAGGGCTTGAACTCTTGGATAAGACATCAGCGTTCTTATAGCTCGTTCCAGCGCGATGTTCTGACGACGAAGTCGGTACTCCGTTGCTCTCCTTGCAACGACTCTGAATATGGCCTACCTTACGACACTTCCGACATCTCATTAGTCTTTGTTTTGTAAGGACTTCCTCTACTATCTTCCTTACAGCGACTTCAACATTTCCGCTATCCTCTGATTCTCTTTCTCTGTCCTGACCTCTACAGGTATTTTTCACAGCCTCAAATTCCAGAGCTCGAGTCAGTCCATCCACTAATTGAGTCGGTCGAGCTAGTATCAATGCTTGTCTGGCTTCTTGGTCTCGGAGTCCATCCAAAAACGCTTGGGCTGCTACCTTTCCATCACATTTTCCGGTGTGGCTGGATAGGCAAGGCAATATCAGCTCCAAATTCTTGTAAGGATTCATTCGCTTTCTGGTGGCGATGTTTCAATTGGGTGTGGTAGACGTGCTCCAAATGTGTCTGGCCATACCTCAATTCTAAGAGTTTCACCAGTTGTTCGTAGTCTTCTTGCGCCGAGGAACTCAATGTTTGCAAAATATCTGTAGCATCCCCCCTTAAAGCCAGGGTTAATGCTATTGCTTTCTCCTCTGCCGACCATCCGTTGAGCTTTGCTGCAGCCTCGAATTGGCGCCGACAATTAGTCCATGACGATTTTTCATCAAATTGCGGGGGTTTCATATTGTGCCTTGTTCCCTCGAGGCCAATTTTCGAATCCACTATTTTCAGACTGTTTCTGCTTTCGGTCTTTGGTGGAGTTTCTCCCCTTTGTTTTGTCACTACCTGCTCTTTTATTTTGGTGATCTCGCCCTCCATTATCTGTTTTAACTCTTCTATGCGCGTTTCGTTTTTAACTGTGGCGTGACTAAGTTCTTCAACTATTGTTTGCTTTAGTTCGTCCATCCGAGCTTCATCCTCGAATATTTTCTGTTCCAGCATTTTTGAGTTTTTCTGTACCATGCTCTTCACATTTTCTTCTAGGGATTTAGAATTTTCCAGTAATTTGTCTTCCAGGCTTTTAGTATTTTCAAGTAATTGGTCTTCTAGGCTTTTAGAATTTTCTAGCAGTTTATCTTCTAACGACTCTTTCAAGATCTGAGAATTATCTTGTAATATTTGTAGCTTATCTTCTATTTTTTTAAATAGCATACTCAAGTCTCCATTGCCAGAAACTTCAAACAAATAAGTATCGGGATCGTTACCTTCACTTATTAGAGCATCTCGTAGTCGTTGTATTAATTCACTTTCAACTGGTCCAAATTCGCTGTTTTAAACATTGTCCGTCTATTTATTTTTCACTTCTAAAGTTCCACAAATACACCGCACACCTGTCGCCACTGTAATGTTTTTATTTTCACACTCGGGTTCAGTTCAGTTCTTGGATTTATTTAAAAACACAGTCTAACTCACTCTAATTTATTTCCACTACTTTTACACAAATTTATATTCACAGAAACTACTATTTACATTTTATCTTAACTGTACAAACGACCGACGAAAACAGAATGCCTCCTATCGCCAGCTGTTTCTTATTTATACATTTATCTTGGAATTGTCTGGTACGTCCACGAACCATCGGGAAATTCCATCATGTTCTGGAAGCTTTAAGAGAATTCCCAGTAACGGCAGCGGTCCGCCGGTTGAGAAACAAACATTTCGGGTTCCCAGAATTTATGGGAATAATGTCCTTTCCATGAACTGGTTGATGGCCGATTGCACCAGCTGTCGGATGAATTCTCGTAACAATATCATTAAAAACTTTTATGTTTCTTTGGGGAATAACACCACAATAGAAATAAAACTACGTATTTTGCAGGAATACCAAACGTTTCAAAGTCTATTCTGACTTCGTTGTCAATGGCTTTATATTTATTGTTTAGAAGACAAATATCATTAAACTAGCGAATGAATACTTTGACATCAAATAGACTTACGTTTTATACTTTCACAGAAGTTAACCCCCTGACAATATCACTGTAGTAATCTAAAATACGTTCCTGCATTCTTCGTTCAAATTAATACATTGTCCCAAATTCCTAACTGATCTTATAAAGACCGACATCCAAAATGTAAAAATAAAATATTATCTTGTATTCAAAACCCGACACAGAGGTATCGATGAAGTGAAAACGATTGAGCCAAAATTTTAGAAGTCATTAAGACTCCATTAATAAATGTGAAGTCTGAAAAACAAGTACGATCGAAATCGCCCTGTTATTAAATTCAATTTAACCCCCACGACAATTAAACCCTTCAAACGTACCCTACTTAACTATTATCGATGCATTTTCACGTTATGGACAAGCGTACCTGTTGAAAACGACCACTGGAGTATTAGTAGACCGCACATTTAACTTGATAACTAATTTTACCATTGCGAAAAACAGTAACTCTAACTTATCAGTAAAGCGATTTCATTCTAGGTGTATTAGGGAAACTAATAAAAGAATTAATCAGCGAAAAACTCATGAAACATGCCATATTATCTTAATATTATCTTATATTATTCCACTGAGTGGGTAACGAAATTCATCCCTTTTGAAATCACCACGGGCATTTAGGGGTCACAAACACTTTTACTTATGTGACCAACTTATGTCCAAAGCCACAAAACAAGTATACCTCAAAATCCGTGAAAGAAACGCTCTGTATAAAGAAATTATTATTACCAAAAGAAACGACAAAATCCATCGACTTATGCTCAAAACAAAGCGGCTTATGTTAAAACAAAATTCCGCACAAAATACTACCAAAATTTGACAAATTAAATTACTTACGTCGAAGACGGTAGAGCCATGTGTCGGAGATTTGAAAGAATTGCTATTGATATCGTCGGTCCATTTCCCGATCCGAGAGTGGTAACAAATATATTCTGGCCTGAGTCATACGCTATATCCAGTCAGGAGGAAACCTTGATAGCAATAGTGCTGGTGTAACAGCTATTGATCAAGTTTGGTGTACCATTGGGGTTACATTCGGACCAAGGACGGAACTTCGAGTTTAACGTTTTCCAAAAGGTCTGTACGATGTACACCATCCCATCCATAAATCGAAAAGGCACACCACTTCTCTCTCTTTGTCCAATGACTAATGTTTTTCCAATTCCCTTTTCTTTCCTGGTTGTATTTACATGTGCGACAATACCAGATAATGCAGATACTGCAGACACAGATTCATGTTCAGGTTACATCAGACTTGGAACTTAATTTAATAATAATTGCTGATATGTTATTACCCCAAAAGAAAAAAAAATGGTGAGCTTTGTTGACCATCAATATATCAGTTCATCAGCCTGGAGCCTTTTTCTCAGAGACACGAGTCTCGACTCTTTCCAACATTATAATACCAGAAAGGGCACCGTATTCCTAAACTTAATATGAAATTAAGGTTCCTTCATCTACCTTTATTTATTTTTATGATATTGTTTTATTCTTTAATTTTGATCTAGACTAATCCATATCGATTTGCTTTTTTGTTCATTTTGTATATCCGGTGTACTATTAGAAATTACAGAAGCATACTTTCAATTTAACTTCTTTCGTTATATCTGAATTTAACTACATACTGTTATAAAATTTATATTCGCCGCCACACTCTACCCACAGTAGATGTTAATTATAAAGGACATTCTATATTTAGTAGTAGTATTTATGTAGTTAGTTGAGTTTATATTTCAGTGTGAATTGTTTTTGGAGCGATCAGCTGTTGTAAATAGTGAAATCACGAAGTTTATTCGATTTCAGCTATTTTTTCCCTTTACTACATTTTATATTATTGAGATTTTCCTTTAGTTCGTAGAGAAGGCCTTCACCATTTGACGTGTGTTGTGGTTGGTTCTATTACTGGCCCTTTTACCTTGGTTAGTGAATTTCAGATCGCCGGAGAATTGGAGCCGGTTAATTCAATATAATTTGGTTGTGGAATTGATTAAATTTAGAAATACCGTCTCTTCCTGGTATTACAATGTTGGAAAGACTCGTGTTCCTGAGAAAAAGGGTTCAGGCTGACGAACCGATATGCGGATGGTAAAAGAACTGTTTCTATAATATCACCAATTATTATTAAATTACAACTTCCAAGTCTCATAACTACTTCACTTACACCTAAACAATGAATTTGTGACTGCAGTATCCGCAATATCTGATATTTTCGCTCATTTAAATACAGCCCGGAAAGAAAAGGGAATTGAAAAAACAATGGCCACAGAATAAAGTGAGACAAGTGGTGTGCCTATTGTTACGTTTTTCTGTATGTATTTCATTGTCCAAATCATCAGACGGTGTTTACATGCTAATGTTTCCGCTAGCTATTTCTGCACGATCCGCAATTTAGCGTTAAAGTCGTTGAAATTTGAAACCTGATGATTTTTAAGGTTAAGATATATTGTATATAAATGTAGGATAATAGTTTACATTTGCCTTGGCTGGTAAATTTAATTCGAGGTTGTGGTGTACATCATGTATTTTCCGGAAAGAACATCTATCTAAGGTTCAGAAAGGAGTTACGAGCTGCAGTGTGATTTGCTCGCCAAAAGAACAGGCCCTTTATGGGCCTGTTAACGATTATGCAGACCAACTCAGACAAAGCATGGTGGCTACCCACGAACTAGCCAAGTCAAATTTAGTCGGACTCCGAGATAGGGATAACTTTAGTGTACAACCCCCAGAGGACCAAAGACAAGTCTCCAACGCTCACCAGTCTGGTATGGCCCGTACGAAGTGGCCATGAAAATCAATTACATTGTCTGTCTATCGCATTCACCGGAATCCGAGGACTAAGATGGAGGTGGTTCATTTGTATCGAATTCCTTCCTATCATAGAGAAGATCAGGACGGTCAGAATTTAAGGGCGGCAGTGTTATAACATTTTATTTTACTCTGCCTAAATAGGAACACTATTTATATACAAGAATACTCGTGGATCATATTCTAGACATCTCTTTTTCTCAGATTATCGGTGGGGAAGAATTTCTGTGCAAACAATCAGTAATCCGGGCAATTTTTCGAAATCTCCTTACTACAATTTGTTCTTTATTTACAATTTTTTCCAATACATATCTGTTACAGGAAAATTCTGAGGACAGAAACCTCAAATCAACAGGCAAAATAATCAACGATCTCCTTAACAATTTTTCGTATGTACATTATCTTATTAAAATTAATGTTTAACAGTTTATTTAGAGATTAGAAATTGACTTTAATTTCCTGAAATTTCACGATTTTGCCAATAACCTTTCGAAAATATATTAGCAATACCTTACTATATAATTTAAAAAATATTAATTACGTTCAAAACCATTATTTGCAGCTGAAGAATGGATAATGTTTACTTCATTAATTGGATCTGTTTTTGACAAAGAACTTGACAATGCTCTCTGAATTATCGCTCCATATGTTGCTAGTGACAGTTTATTGCACAATGGATTAGAAAATGAGTAATGAATAGTAGACTACGTGAAAGTAGAATTTCTTTATACCGAGTGTCAATTAACTTCTGGGACGGCTGAATATTTGCTAAACTACTTAATTTCTGGAAAAGATCAAGGTTATTCCTTTAGTAACTTTACCATGGAATCCGAAGGTGACCTTGGATTTGACCTTGAACCTCATTTTTGAGGTCAACCCTTTTTTAAAGAGAACCCATATTTTTTATTGCGGAATGGAAAAGAGCGGGAAATTTCACGTCCGAACTTGTATTGAGATATGAGATTTAGGTAACCCCTAGAGGTCAAATAAACAAACAAAGGTCATGAGGTGTAAGTTCAAATCCAAGGTCACCGTTGAGTTTCTCGTCAAGACTGACCTTTGTTTTGTTTTACCACTGAACTCGCGAGATTCATTATTTGGCCTTTATTTGACCTCTAAGAGTTACCTCAACCTTATACCTCAATACATGTGCGGACGTGAAATTTCCGCTCTTTCTGATTCCGCAAAAACAGGGATTCTCATTTAAAAACATGAGGATGACCTCAAAATAACCTTAAAAATGAGGTTCAAGGTCAAATCCAAGGTCACCATCGGGTTCCTAGGTCAAAGTTACTAAAGGAATTGACCTTGACCTTTTCTAGAAATGAAGTACTTTAGCAAATATTCTGCCGTCCCGGGAATTAATTGACCCCGGTACCTATATTGAAGGTGTCGAGTCAGTGTAAGATCTAAAAAATTAAACTTGTTGTTCAGTGCTCCACACATTTGTACCAAAAGAGTATATACTGTTTAGGTAACACTGAGCTGATGATGGTATTTTCCAGGTGTTACACAAAAATATCGGAGAGTAACAGTCTCAGTGGAAAACTCATTGCTAGTCTTCTATCTTGTACAGGACAGTTATTACTGAGTTCACAGTAATTTTGACTGAAGCACATTTGAAATGCTTGTTCAATATCGTGTTGGATAAATAATATCAGGTGGCATTTATATAAAACAACAAATATTTTAAATAACTAAGTACTTACTATTACATTTTTCGCCTTCATATCCAGCGGTACAGCGACACCTTTGGGATCCATTAAGTTTTTCACAATAATTAGTTGGCTCACAGTATGGTTTTCCAAACATATAACAGGGTATACATGCAGAGCCAAAAGTATCCACAGGACAATCCAAAGCTGAAATTAAAATTTATAAGCTAGTTTTCGGTAGGATAAATTGAGTATGAAAAATTTGATATTTCTCCTAATTTTATATAATAAATCTTGGTTTATTCCTACAACAATCAGAAACTGTCAAGATTATCTAGAATACCTATAAATGTAATACTGGTTGAATGTAAGTGCAGTACTTAATATAGATATGCCTGATATTCTTGTATCTAATAGAAAAGAGCAAGGCTCTGAAATTGGGAAAACATATCACCACTTCTCCCATGTAGTGCCAAAAAATTTAGAGCAAGCAAAGCTGTTTCGATCCTAGTTCACACGAGATGCAGAAAATACACGAAAACGAATCGAAAAGATTCCAGATACAAATAAAGATAACTTAGAAAATTTAATAAATAAATAGATAAAAATAATAAAAAATATTAAAATCTTGGACTAAAATTATGCATTATATAACATTATAACAGAAAAACTATATAAATATCGTGATGGAAATTCACTTGTGGAAGAAATCACTATCTCCTAAGAACCAAATGTGTTTCCTTATTAGAAATGTTATCGATAACGTCTATCTATCCAACAATTTCCGATGCCGATGCCTTACTTTCACGAGTTTCTGTTGCTCATTGTTCCTCTCTCAAGATTCTTGCGCTCATTGCTTTTGTAACACCTTTTCTCCAAGCTATCTTTCTTTCTATTTGTTGTTTTCGTTCAATATCTATCATTAGTAAACTTTCTATTCCACCCATTCACTCTCAAAGCTCTTTACTACGTGTTCTTTCTCTTCTTGATATTCCCAATTAGCTCAAAATATCCTGGTGTCTTCCTGTCTCTGCTCCGTACAACAAAGAACTCTTATTTATACTATTATAATTACTAGTTGTCGCCCAGGGGTCGGAATTCGACAATATTTCATAAAAATGTTGATCATTACTGAGGTTCTTATCAAAAACTTATTTAATTTTCTAATTTGGCCCCTAAAATTATCCTTGGAGTTTTATTTTACTAATAAACTTTCAGGGAAGCCTTTTATAATCTACTGTCTGAATTTTAGGCTCTGTAGATTGGAAGATAAAGGGGAAAATAGGTCAAGTTTTAAACAATAAATTATTAAATGTTATTAAATTATTTAAAATAAATATAAAATATATTTTTCAAAACTTTAGATAGTGTAGTTTCTAAAAAGGTCGATGTTCAATATTTTTGGGAATATATTTTAAACAAATGATTTAAAAATATGATATATTTACAATTCACATAATGTGCCTTTTATTTAATATATTACGTGATGCGTTTGAAAATTTAATTTTTATTTTCCATTTATCTCTTTTATGTCTGATTGCATAATCACTATTTTCTGGTTAACTACTTCGTTACCTTGCACTACTAACTGCATTAGTTGTTCTAATTGTTCCTTTTGCATCTTAGAATCATCTTGCCTTTTTTTCTTCTAATGTTTTAAAAGCCTTTGTCTTGTTGATTCAAATTTCGAAAATAACCCCCCGAATTTAATTTTGTTGTTTTTTTTCCATACCAGTGACAACATTTTGTTTTTCATTTATATCAGTTACAAGGTTCTCTGACTCAATTTTATGTTTTTCATCAAAAGATTTCACTAACCTTTGTTGGATTTCTTCTTGATTTTGTTTCTCCTTTTTGAGATGTTTTCCAGGATCTGAGTTATTTTAACGTCTAGTTTATCAATAATCTGTTTGAATATATTTTTTGCTAGTCTTGTCCATTTCTCTCATACTTCGAGTTGTAGCCATAAATCAATTTAAAATATTAACTTCATTTAATCCTACTTGCACTGACACCAAATTTCAATACTATCTGTGGGTTCAATTCACAAATGTGCAGGCTCACTTTCAATGTCTTTATTTTATTCAAAACAAAAAAATAATTCACTGTTTACAAAATAATTACTAATACTACAGCTGACTTCTTCTGCCGATTCAATCTCACGAATATACACTCAACTAACAGCCCAACTTCTACGATCGTCGTATTTTATAATTAGCGTGGGATATACTCGAATTTTGATGGTTATTTCTTTTTTATTATTTCAGCCGGTTCTATGTTTACTTTGTTTTTATCGAAACGATTAATTAGAAGGATTTCTCAACTTTTTCTCTTTTGCGGTGTAAAATAAATTTTATAACAATATGAACACTCTTCCCTCTGTATGATCTGTAATGAACATTCTCTATCTGTCTGATACAAGTTATAATTCTTTAAGCAAATGCACTCTTGGGCAAAGATGAGCATTGGATTTCTGAAGAAGGACGAGGAAAAGTGCCCAAATCCTGAAATGAAGAAAAAGAAGAAGACCTAGTCATGCAGTTCAAATAGAATTAATTCTGAAACTCTTTTTTCATATTACAAATGTGGTTTCTTAAAATTAATTTGCTCCTGGTATTTCATGTAACTTTTTAACTAATTCAGAAATCTTGATTTTCAATAGCTGAAACTGAAGGTATAAAATTCGTCTTAAAATCTTCTCTCCCAATATCAACCAGTAAAATATTTGCCATCACAATTTGTCTTTTTTAGTTATTTTAGACTTACCTGCTAATGATTTGTTACTCTCTTTAACTTCAACCCTTTTCCTGTTTCCAAACATATTTTCACAAGGCGCTTGACTGTTACTTTTCAGATATCTGTATTCTAGAAAATACACACAAAATTAGAATTGCAATCTGGTTCATTATAACATATTTGATAAATAGATTACGTCCTTTATTTAAGGAAAAGCTGTATATGCTAAAATATGGATTTTTTAAAATTTGTTATGACTCTAATTTCAAAATAAAATTCATAAAAATATATTATTAAAAAAGTATATGCATTAAAAGCAGATTCAATGTTAATTGTGAAATTTGCTTTTATTAAACCTTATTTTACCAAATGTATTCTATGTCTTCCCAAATTGCCCATACAAAGTATGGCAGCACACTCCCTCTAAGGCCCGCATAGCGTGCTTTTAGGGGAAAATTCACTAAACCCCAGATATCCTAGATATCAAAAGGGTTTAGCTCTGTGGGAGCCCTTGTCAGGTGGTTAGAGTAGTGGCAGCAGTTTCCCATAAACTTCCTGACCGTCCGGACTGTTCCTAACAGGACGGCTTTTTGTATTTGTTGGTAAAGATGTTCGTCCAGGCAGAGGTATTTTAAATTGTTTAATAGATGTTTTGGAACTAGTCCTGTCGTTGACATAAAAATTGGTACAGTATAGTTCGTGTGTTGTTCATGTCCCACTGAGTCTTTATTTGAAATTCCAAATCCCTATATTTGGTTATTTTCTCAGCTTGCTTGATATTTATATTATTGTTGTTAGGAATTGCTATGTCAATTAAAGCTGTTTTCCGAGCGACTTTATCTAACAAAACTATATCTGGTCTATTGTGAGCAACAGTCCGATCGGTCAGTATCGTGCGGTCCCAATACAGCTTGTAGTTGTTATTTTCTAAAACAGATTCTGGTTTGTATTTATAGTATGGTAATCTTACCGACTGTGATAGTTCAAGTTTCAGTGCGAATTCCTGGTGCAGTATTTTAGCCACAGCATCATGTCGTTCTTTGTATTCAGTTGCAGCGAACGCTTGAAAACCTCCGGTGATATGATGGATATATCCAGATGTTTGACAACCGTACCTGCATCTGTCGTTGTTAATAGAAGGGTCTTTAACGATGTACTTTAGATAGTTCTTAGTTGGGATTACTTGATCTTGGATTGTCAATATAAAGCCTTCCGTTTCAGGAAACATATGACCAGAGATCAACCAGTAGTTCGACGCTGCACTGTCGACATAATCTTGGTTGACGTCATTTATATGCCTTCCATGAAGGGGCTTCTCTTTCCATTTTAGCAGTTTCTGATCAGTGGTCTGGTGGTGTAATTGGACGTGTTGTTGTGTCAGTCACAGTGGTGTTGAGTCATTAACCTGGCACATCACTCTGTGTAGATCAGAAAATGCTGGGAGTTTCTGGAAATGACTACGCAAAATAGAAATTTGTTGATCTAATAGTTTGCTTAGATCTGCCAATCCTCTTCCTCCTTCATACCGTGACAAAGTTGTACGTTCAACAGAGCTCTTTGGATGGTGATCTTGAGCTTTTGTTAGTAAAACTCGAACTTTTCGTTGTAATTTTTCAATGTCAGTCTTGCACCAATTAACTATACCGAAAGAGTAACTGAGCACTGAACATGCATAGGTGTTAATAGCCTGAAACAGATTTTTACTGTTTAGTTTGGTTTACAACAGTCGTCATACCCTTCTATAAAACTCTGCTATTAGATCCTTTTTCATAGTCAAGTGGACAATACGTTGAGCCTGCTTTATTCCAAGGTATTTATAGGTATGACCTTCCCCCATAGATTCAATTGAGGTGCAATCTCCCATTTCGAAGTGCCCATGCTGTATTTTGCCTTTAACTATATTAATAATTCGGCATTTGTCTAGGCCAAATTTCATATGGACGTCACTAGAAAACCCTTCTACTATTTTATCATGCAGCTGTTCTTTCGTAGCTGCCATCAACTTTAAGTCGTCCATGTATAAGAAATGGTTTATCTTTATTGCTTGTACGTTGTTGTGTTTGAGATTGAACTCAAAATTAGTCGAGCTCAGTTTGTTTGAGAGAGGGTTTATGGCCAGGCAGAACCACAGCGGGCTAAGAGAGTCTGCCTGGAATATACCCTTTCTGATTGGAATTCAGTTTGTGTCGAACAGTTGGCTTTATTCAGTGAGATTTTGGTTTGCCAGGTGAACATGGCATATTCTAAAAAGTTCATAATAAAATTATTCACTTTATAGAGTTTTAGTGACTTAATGAGCCAATCATGTATAACTGAATCAAAAGCCTTTTTGTAGTCCACATATGCCATGTAGAGATTTCGTCGTTTGGCGTGGGCTTGATTGCAGACAACGGAATCAATTATCAGTTGTTCTTTGCAGCCCATCGAATTTTTCGCGCATCCCTTTTGTTGTTGAGTAATTATGTTATTCAGCTCAGAATGTCTGAAAAGGCGATGATTAATGCACGACGTTATACGTTTGTATAAGGTTGGAAGGCAAGTGATTGGTCGGTACTTTGCTGGGTCCTGTGCGTAAGGAAACTTGGCATCTTGTGTGGGTGGGAAAATACGTCATTTATAAGGGCTGTTAGTGTTTCGTGGGTTGCGTAGAGTTTCTTGATCCAGTAATTTTGCACACCATCTAGTCCTGGTGCTTTCCAGTTATGGAGGTGCTTAATTATGTTGGATGTGTCTTCCGTTGTGAATGCTAGGTGTTGCATACCATCACAGTTTTGTAGTTATAGGAGATTGTTGTGGAAAGCTGTATTTTCCAGAATTACTCAATGTCTGTTTTACTGGGGTAACTAGGGGCTTCATTATTATTGATGTTGTTAAGTTTTCTATAAAACCCTTTTTGTTATTGTCGGAAAAGGGTGTTGTCTAGTTTTCGTTGGTTACTGGTTCTGTACCTTCTCAATCGACTTGTGTAGACGGAGAGCTTTTGTCGTAGACTGTCCAGACACTGCTGAGATGTGATGTTTTCTTCATCCCACTGGAAGTGTATTCGGTTATTGTCCATGATAATCTTAACAAGTCTTTCTATTCTGTTGTTCCTGACCCCTCGTTGGTACTCGGTCAGTCTTCCAACGTCTTCCTGAAGAGAATTGATTTTTCCTTCAAGCCTTCTTTGCCAAGGTGGTATTCGAGGCATTTGTCTAAATTGGGGAGGGTCTTGCTTTGGTCTTATTGCGACCCCAATAGTTCTGCAGATGGAAATTGCAGCACAGTAGATGTTTGTGTGTGGCGACTCTAACATATTAGCACCTAAAACATAGTTTGGCAAGATAAATTTGTTCATAGCCTGCAAGACGATACCCACTTTCTTAGACGATCTTTGTTTGGGAAGAGCTGGTCTAGTCAGTGGATCTGTTTCACTATACTCTATAAGAGCTTCTCCCATTTCTGATTGGATCTTCACAAGCAGGTCAGCGTTGGTTGGCTGTTCTTGTTGTAGTGCTTGAGTCTCGTCCGCTCTTTGTGCCAAAGGTATTTCAAACTCTGGATCGATTGTATTTCGACCAAATAGTTCGCGCTCCACTTCGTTCTTTATTGTGTCCAGTCGTTCAGGCGAAATAAGACAATTTCTCAAGATGACACGATATTGATCTACGACTCTCTGTTAGGTAACTTGAAGCTCTGGGTACTCACGACAAAACTCTTGATGGAGTATTTGATGATATCCAGTCTTGTCCTGGCCTAGGTTAGTAAATCTGTAAAACGTGCGCTTTATAAATTCATTCATAGCGCTAGTCCATTTCCTGCGCTCTCTTTTCAATCCCGCTTAAGTGAGCGCTGGCTGTTGATCCTGCGTAACACTTTCTGCGGGTGGAGTTCTCGTTCTCGTTTGACTCCGTTGGTGATGGTCATCTTGATTCTGTGACCGTATTGGTGAGTGTTGTTGTGGTTCTTGGGCTGTAGCTCTTTGGACGACAGAGGCCCGCTTCCTCAGTACGCTGCCACCGACGTCCCGCATGCTGTCATGTCCAGCGCCGGCTCCAGACATGCTCTGGCGATCCCTAGGCAGCGGCTCTTTTCCAAGGCATCTACTCCGTATCTCCATTTTCATGGATGGTGTCACCATTTGACCCTGGTGACCCGGGTAACTCGGAACCGTGGGGTTGTCACTTCCCAGATGAAATGATTTGAATCAGATCATCCCGTGCGGGTATTGGGGAATGGAGGAAGGCTAGGTAGTAGGTCAGCGGACAGCCGCCCCTTTAGTCGCCTCTTACGACAGGCGGTAGATACCATGGTGCTATTCTAACCCGGACACCACATGGGGGCTATATCTTAATTATTAATGTTTTATTTCTGAAAATAAACGATCTTCTTGTCGTAGTTTCCGTTCAATTTAATTGGAAAATAGCTATACGTATTTTGAAATACTGGTCAGGAGTTGCAATTAATTTAAGATTAGAAAAATTAAACTTGTTGTTATAAAAGTGTAAATTTCAATAAAATGTTGAAGTTATGCTATTTAAAGTACTATACTGGGGTTTAATTTGCATTTTAGCATTGCACTCAATTACTTTCTAACCATACAATTGAGAAATAAAAATAGCTGATAGAGAGATACTAGAAAGTTTTAGACATTCTTCGTTTTCTAAGTTATTTAAAAATTTTCATTGACTACTCCAGATCGTACGCTTGCCATTCACATGGCTTTTTTAATTCTTTTTGACAGGTCTCAATTGGTTTAAATGGTACAACACTGAAGCATGGGTGGACACCCTCTAAGTCTGATCGCCCGATTTAACATCTTAAATTGAACCGCATCCAGCTTCTTGGATTATGCATGCCCACCACAGGTTCCCTTACTAACTTCCCTGGCTAAGTTCCTTCAAATTCCCTTTTCTTAGTGAACTATAGTTACAGGTATCGGATGTTGGAGACAATTAGATTCAATTTTGCTCGTTCTTCAGACTTTGATCTAATCGATCGATCAATCCAAAAACACCTCAATTAATAATATTACGAGGGCTCCCTTTTATATTTCGGGATTGGACAACCCTCGTGTTGCAATCTGACAACTGACAGCTCTATCGTAAAGTTTGACATTTTTGAGGTTATACGTACTCAGAACGTTTTGACATACGAGCGCTATGTGTTGTTTACAGTAACTTAAAGGATTCATCTCGGCCAAAAAATGGAATTAAATCGCGAACACTTTCGTTCGATTATTTTTTACAACTTTCGTCGTGGATTAAGTCAGCAAGAGTGCATGGATGAATTAATTTAATTTTTGGCGATGAAACTCCATCAAGGACCACTGTTTATCGATGGTATGGTGAATTCAATCGAGGTCGTAATTCACTCCAAGACGAATTTCGTGAAGGTCGTCCAAAAACAGTTGTTGTTCCGGAAACCATTGATGCTGTGCGCGAACTGATATTGCAAGATCGTCATGTGACCTATCGTGAGATTGAGTCAACCTTACACATTAGTGGGACCAGCATACATTCAATATTGCATAAACATTTGAATGTCAAAAACATTTGTTCGCGTTGGATCCCACACAATTTGTCAATCGTTCAAAAAAGGCTCGTGTCGATTGGTCGAAAGAAAAGCTCAAAAAATACTATTGCGGTGCTTCAAAACAAGTTTATGACATAGTGACAGGTGATGAATCGTGGATTGACGCGTATGAGCCCGAAAGTAAACAGCAGTCGACTGTATGGGTGTTTCAAGATGAGCCGAATCCAACAAAAGTTGTACGCGCACGAAGCACTTCCAAGCAAATGATCGCCTGTTTTTTCGGAAAAACTGGACATGTCGTAACCGTTCCACTAGAACAACGTAGAACAGTCAATTCTGAGTGGCACACAACCATTTGTTTGCCAGTTGCCTTCCAAGAAATGAGGAAAACCAACCGCCGAAGACATCACTCTTCACCACGACAATGCGAACTCTCACACATCGGCTCAAACAACTGCATTTTTGACCACTCAAAACATCGATTTGATGAGTCATCCGCCGTATAGTCCTGACTTGTCACCAAATGACTTCTTTTTATTCCCGTACGTAAAAAACAAACTGAGAGGTCAACGTTTTTCGACACCTGAAGAAGCGGTTGCTGCGTTCAGAATGCATGTTTTGGAGATACTCAGAGTGGAAAAAGTGTTTCGACAGTTGGTTCAAATGCATGCAAAAGTGTTTAGATCTTCATGGGGAATATTTTGAAAAACAATAAAGCGATTTTCGATAATTAATATATTTGTTTTTGTTCTCTAATCCTGAAATGTAAAAGGCAGCCCTCGTAATACCCAATGAAAGCAAAAAAAATCAATAACATCATTCATAGAACCAAATAAACTCGAATCACTCACATCAGAAGAAGAAAAAATTGATGTGACCGGAGGTGAAATTTGTCTTACATAAAGGTAATAACATTTAACTACTATTCGTGATCATCAGTCACTTAGTTGGAGGTGGGAAGCCTGTCAGTAGTCACGTGAAATTGAAAGTTTGCTACAATGTAAAATGATTTGATCAGTGCTCATCTTTGGATACTTTGTAGTTTTTATGTAAATATTAGATAATCAATCTATATAGTGATCTCATACTATTTCATGGTTAGGTACACATGAAGAAATAAACTATAATCTCGCCATGCCCTGCGCTGATGGCCACGTATGTAATAAATGGAATCACTTTGATCCCACTAACATTTCTGTCCGTAAACTAAGTTAACAAAATCCCAACAAGTTTGCATTGTTTTCGTACGTCGGAGCCACACTTACGTATACGGACGACCAAGGGTGCGTTTAAGTTGGAGCTGCGATAAGTGATAAGAGCATCGGCTAGAGCATCGGCTAGAGCATCGATTAAAGCATAGCGTTGACCAGAGTGGTGTATGACGTGTTCATGTTGAAGCTTCAATAATAGCGAACAGTAAAGCTCTTTCAATACTGATATTGCATTTTAACAGTCAAAACATTTATTTTAGATTTTCTTGGGAATAATACCACATCAGAGTTCAAACTTGTGTATATTTTAAAACCAAACGTTTCAAAATCCTGTCGGATTTCGTTTTCAATGGATATAAATTTATAAAATAAAATTGAAATATATGACAATTATTTTGACAAATATGTTTACGTTACTATGGAAAAATTTCTTTGATTTTAAATATACAGGGTGCACAAGAAATTCCAAAGATCATTAAAATCAAAAAATTTTTTTTTTTCAAGTTGGAAGAACTTGAAAAATTGTCTTCAGAATTTATTTGTGGCGTTCCTAGGGACGACTTTCTTTTTAAGATAGTGCATTTGCCAAAAAATGCGATCAAAGAATTCTGATAATTCAGTGATCCCATTAAAGTCATAAGGGAAAACCTAGGAAAAAACCTCATGAACTATCCCGATATAGGGTTGTTCAAAAGGATATGCCCATTGTTAATTTCGTCTTTAATTATCGGCAACCAGACATGACTGAAATCTACGGAAGTAGAAGCGATGCAGTCGTTTTCATTTAACAGAATTAAGGCAGATTATTTTAATTTTCGTTTTGTGCAGTGTTCTTCTTTGTGTAATATTTGTATTTTATGGCCTTGGTCCCAAGCATGTTCACAAATTTTTGATTTTTCGAACTGACGTTTCTTTATGTAATTTTGATGTTCATTTATTCGAACATTAAGAGGTCTAGAGGTTTCTCCAATATAAAACTTGTTACATTCACAAGGAATCTTATAAATGCAATTTTTTGAGTTTTGCGTGGCGTTTTTTGGTTTTGTTTTTGTTATAATAGATTTAAGCGTATTTGTTGTTTTAAATGTAGTTTTGATGTTAAATTTGTTGCCTACTCTTCTCAATCTCTCTGACAGGCCCTGTATATATGGTATTGTTGTTGTTATAATGTGGTTTTCCTGGTTGTCAGTATTATTAGGTGAAGTCTGGTGTTGGTTGTCAGTTGTTTTGTGCTCAATTTTATTTAACTCTTTGTTAATAAATTTTTGAGGGTAATTGTTTGCAGTTAGAACATTTTGTATAAATGATTTTTCTTTGTTGAATTTAGTAGTATCTGAGCAGTTAGTCTTTGCTCTGTCATATAAAGATTTAATAACACCTCTTTTTACCGTATTTGGATGGTTCGAGTTAAAATTGAGATATCTGTTAGTGTGAGTTGGTTTTCTGTAAACTTCTGTTTCAAATGAAGATTGTGTTTTTGTTATTAAAATGTCCAAAAAAGGTAGTTTGTTATTTTGTTCGATTTCTAATGTAAATTTTATGGTTGGTTCTTTGTTGTTTATGTCGGTTAATAATTCCTGTAAATTTTCCAGATTTTGTTCCCAAATAATGAATATGTCGTCAACATAACGCCACCACACCAACGGTTTATTTGATGTTACTTAAGGCAGGGGACAGACAAGAACCCATAGCCATGCCAAAATCTTGTTGGTAGAAATCATCGTTTAACTGAAAGTAAGTTGTTTTCGTACAGAAAGTGAGTAATTCCATTATTGTGTTAATAGATAAACGAGTTCGTTGATGAAGTGAATAGTCATGTTCCAATAATTCTTTTACTATAGGAAGTGTTTTAGCTACGGGAACATTGTTATATAAGTTTACTATGTCAAAACTTGCTAGTGTAAATGTATTTTTGTATTGTATATGAGACAATTTTTCTAAGAAATCTGCACTGTTTTTAAGATGAGAAATTGAATTACCTGTAAGTGGAGAAATAATTTTCAGCAAAAATTTTGAAAGTTCATTACATGGAGAATTTATGGAACTGACAATTGGTCTCAAAGGGATGTTGGGTTTATGAATTTTTGGTAAGCCATAGAAGTGTGGAGGTTTAGTATAATGTGGAGTGAGAGTTTTGCGTTCTTGGTCTGTAAATTCGTGTTTGTGACTGTAGAGTAAACGGTATATTTTGCTTTCTACTGAACTTGTCGGGTCTTTGTTTAGTTTAGTGTATTGTCCTTGATTAATTATGTTCATAATTTTGTCATCATAGTCATTTTTATTCAAAATCACTGTTGCATTGCCTTTGTCTGCAGGTAAAATTTTGATTGAATTATCATTTCTTAATTCTTTAACTGAATGTAATTCATTTTTAGAAAGATTATTTTTGATTCTTAAAGGTTTTTCTAGTTCAATTTTCGCTCTAATCCTGTATTCTTCAGCGTCACTTGAATTTAATTTATTGAAAACGAAATCCGACAGGATTTTGAAACGTTTGTTTTTAAAATATACACAAGTTTGAACTCTGATGTGGTATTATTCCCAAGAAAATCTAAAATAAACTAGAAGATGCCACAAATAACATTCAGAAAACAGTCAAAACATTGTTCAAAATGAGCGACTCCGGGGAATAAATTCATTTATAAAAAGAAATGCTTCAGTTCAGTAATATATTTAATATTATTAATCTTCATTTATAAATAACAATCCCTACTAAAATCTTCCACGTTGAAAAAGACCACCGTTCTAGGTAGAATTTCCTAAACGTGACAGAAATCACTTTCAAATATTTTTATACAATTT
Organism: Octodonta nipae; assembly: GCA_034190945.1. NCBI lineage: Eukaryota > Metazoa > Arthropoda > Insecta > Coleoptera > Chrysomelidae > Octodonta > Octodonta nipae. The sequence continues at coordinate 35,267,160 of CM067217.1, read as the reverse complement.
CGATATCCAACTGCTGCTATTGAGGATATACCAGAAAATAAACAGTTTACATAAACGTTGTTCATATTTCAAAGCCACTCCAATCCATATTTTGTCAAAAACTTATCTGTATTGATAATTTTTATCTTTTTAATCCCACAATGGGGATCTTACAAAAATTTAATTAATTAAATTGTCAACATCCATACTCGATTGAAGCAAAGAAAATACCTTTATCGATTTTCACTGCTCTTATGGTCCAGACTGAAGAACGATTTATACCGCTACTCCCATATCAACAGTTCTGTGGTAAACAGGTTTGAGATTTTCTTCGCTTCACTAGTATCGGCGCTTTTATCACTTATCGCAGCTCCAACATAAACGCACTCTAATTCTTATCCAATCTGCGCGCCCGTATAGTAATTGGAAAGTTCGAATCGTTTGAAAGTGTTCGTATGTATTCGCACGAATCAAATTCATAGGAAAGTGCGGCCGGCCTAAAGATGTGAATCCACATATGGCAGAAACTTAACTCGTAAAGATTAATGGATTCACATATTAACTTATGCCTCACGGTAGATTATGGAATATTAATAAAAATTAATACAACATATCCAAAAATGCACCCTGGTCACATCATTCTGCATAAACTATTGTTTTTTATGTAAAATTAAAATTCTGTTGCTTCGACCTTTCATGACGAAGGTAAATTCGTTGAGCTTGTTTTTTTTTCGAAAATATTTGTGTTGTATTCATCCGTTAATTCAATTCATTTTGTAGGGCCCTTGCTGAATTTTGCCTTTAACTATATCAATAATCCTGCTTTTCTCTAGACCAAATTGCATAGTATGTTAATAAAAAACACTTTGTAGCTGCCATTAACTTTTATCCATATACAGCAAATGGTTTATCTATAATGCTTGACAGTTGTGCTGTTTGATACCGAACCCAAAATCAGTGTAGTTCAGTTTGCGTGAGAGTGGATTCATAGCAAGCAGCAAGGTTAAACGGGCTATATGAGTCTCTCTGGAAGAGTGTAGGATCTATGTGTGTAGAACAATCGATTTTTTTTTCAGACAGATTTGTGTGTGACAGGTGGGAATGGCATACTCTAAAAAATTAACAATAAAGTTATTTGATTTATATAAAGTTTCAATATCTGAATGAGCCAACTATGTGGAATTGAATTGCAGGCTTTATGTAGTCATATATATGAAATGTAAAGATTTCGTTGCAAGGAATGGGCTTGATTGCAGACAACCGAGTTATTACCTGTTCTTTGCATACCATCGAATTCCTTGCTTATCCCTTTTACTTTTCAGAATGCGTAACACCACGCTAAGAAAATTAAGTATCTTGTGTAGATAGGTAATTAGTAATTAATAAGTCTCATTAATCCAAACGGCTCTGAAGTTATGTGAAGTTGTTGTGTTGTGGATAGTTGCGCCTTCTAGAACTGCTCCGTCGCCGTTATACCGGAACAGGTGTGGACTTGGTTATTATTGATGTTGTTAAGTTGTATATATTACCCATTTTTTCATTACCGGAATAACGGGTTGTCTCGTTTTCGTTGGTTGCTAGCCTTGTACCTTCTTTAAGAACGAGGAGTGTAGACTGTCAAAGCTGCTAAGATGTGTGGTTTTGTCCAGTCTATTAAGAATGTATTCGGTTGTGTAGTCTTGACAAGTATTCCTATTTATTGTTCCTGACCCCTCGTTTGTACTCGGTCAGTCTTCCGCTCTCATCAGGCCTTCTTTACCATGGGAGACTCTTACTTTGGTCTTATTGCAATCCCTATTGTTTTGCAGATGGCTAAGGCAGCGCAGTAAATGATCGTGTGAGTCTAACGCATTAGCACATAAAACTTAGTCAGGCAAAATGAATTTGTTCATAGTCTCTAAGAAAATTTTACTTTGGGTAGAGTTGGTCTAACCAGTGGATCAGGGTTGGATTGTTGTACGTGCCGAAATTTTTAATTTTCATCCGCTTTTTGCTCCAAAGTTGCTTAAAGCTCTGGTAAAGACACGCCTCTAAAATTTCCTTTTAATGATGGTCATTTTTTACGATGAAGAGACTCCTGCTGAAGCACTCGATTATGTTCAGTGTTTCCTGGCTTCAGTAAATTCCTTATAGTTTTTATGATCTTAATTTTGACTGTGAGCATCTATTGATCTGTTATAAGTTTTAGTAGCAAACTTTATAGATGTTGATCTTACCATTGCTTTGACATATTCTAAAGTTATCCAGGGCCCAGAAAGGTGAAGAGGAGCCTGTGTTCCCCTTATATATATACATGTTAACACCAGTGCTTGGAACTTCTCTAAGAATTTTTACTTCTTGCCAGGTGTAATTCTGAAACAAACCAGTGCTGCCATAAGTTATTTTTATTTTTTATATAGTCGTAATAAATCACGCTAAATACACTCACCCACTTATATCCATGTTTATATACAACATGTTTTTCTTCGTTTTTAATAATAATCTCCAACATACATGTTTCGCACATTGCAATATACATTGATATACACAGCCTTCCACTTTTAATATCAATTTTAGGACCGAGTTGTCGCACACCGGTAGCATTACTAAATAAGTGACTACCTAAAAAAATAAAAATAAAATAAAATAAAAATCCAACATTTGCACGCATGTGCAATTTCATACCATTTCGGTCACTTTTGTGGGGTAGGGTATCTGGATTTTCTCCAAAACAATAACATCTTATAGTAATAGTACCTTGAAAAGCAACACCTAAATATCAGCCCGCCAGGTCATCTTGGGCCCGCTTGCCAACCTATATTCAAAAACCTACTGCCGATACATAGTAATCTTACCCCAGTTTATAGAGCAAAATTGAACTCATTCGGAATTTAACAGCAGGTCGCTTATACCATCACGTCAATAACAGTTTATAGAGAATAATTGATACGATTTTAACAACAAACTCGTAGAGTAAACTAAATAATAAAAAATCTGCAAAAATACGAATTGCTTTTGTTTTTTTCTTATATAATGAAAAGTAATAAAGAAATCGTAATGCTATCTACAGAAACAGAATCAGAAATCCGTGTTAATGAGCCTTTATAAATACATCCTGATTGGATCATTTTTCACCGAGTAAACTTTTCTTCAAAAATTGATAACTTCTTAGCAACTAACACTGGAATGTTAACGATAACGATAGTTTATGATATTGAGTTTATATTGGCCACGATATTGAATAAGTAGTTTTTGAAGAAATGGAATTTAAATAATTTAGATAGATATTTTGCACGTCCGACCATATTAACGAGACTTGTCCGATTAGAATATCCTAAAGATATTTTTAAAAATCATAAATTTCAGTTCAATTTGTCTGTCTTGGTTTTTCGCTATAATGTCGGGAAATTGGTTTAAAACGATAGTAAATACTGCCTTAAAAGTACGAATATGGGAGAGCAATCCTGCGCTTCACTAATAGCTATCAAGTCACATGGACGTATCTTTGCTTGAAGTGGAGGCACGAGATGAAATTTATGGTAAATTCTATATTTATATGATTTTTCTCAGCAGTTTATTAGGTTTTTATATATATAACTATTGCATGCCCAAATTGGTGTTTTTTCCTATAGGTTTATTAACTTAATTGGTTACCTGTATACAGTTGAGTGTTATTAATTAAATTATTTTTTCCCCTGACGGGGTCCGCCACTGTCAAGACATCGAAGGAGAAAAAGGGGTCGGTGATTTAAGCAAATATTCACAAGCAGTAATAATATATTTTACACCACTATAAAATAAATATATACGATGTGAAGTGCATTTTATGAGCTTTCAAAATATATTTCGCATATCGCTATTGAACTATCGTGGTCAATATGATATGTTGGCAAAATATTTTTAAAAATTATTTAACCCTAGACTACCGGTCATTCGTAAATTTTACGACGCGTGGTTAAATTTGGCAAGGATCGCGGATTCGGATACTTACGGTTAGTCGAATGTAGTGGGATTACCAGTACCCCCCAATTCAGTGTCTGTATGATCTGTGATTCAGTTTTCTTGCCTTCTAAATGTTATTTGTGGCATTTTCTTGATTATTTTTGTGTTTTCTGGGGAATAACATCACAGTTCAAATAGAAAGCTCAAGAAAACATAAAAATATTCAGTTTTCTCTTTGCATGATCTGTGATTTAGTGTTTACCTAGACAGCAGTGTGTTTGCAATTGTTCTTCGTAGTGCCTGTAACAATTATTTTATGCAAGTGTAGTAAATTTTACGACAGTCCGGTAATAGCGTGTATTTAGTTTCGTGTATACCAAAAAAATAAAAACCTGTAATCGTGCAATATTACAACGACACGAAAGCTAGCTTTGACACCTTTGACCAAATGTGTTCCAATATGTCTTGTAATAGACAAACCCGAAGATGGTCATTATGCCTTTTTTAAGGAATGCCTGTCATTTATTGCTGCAATACCTTGAAGATGAGAGAGACACCACTTTCTCGTTATCAATTCGTGATAGTTTTAAGTCATTGCCTCGCTGAACTTTGGATGAGACATAGGATGAATATTCAAACTTTGCGTCGAAATATTCTCCAGGCTATTGGCTCCATTCTTAACATTTCTATGGAGCCAGGATAGAGTGAGCCTCCGGAAAGGAAAAGAAAAATCTGTTCGTATTGTCCAAGCAAGAAAGGACGAATGACCATTATCTGCTGCAACCAATGTAAGCAAGCAATTTGTGATGAACATCGGGGCAATATTTGCACATGTGTGGCGAAGTAGCACAAACTTAAAATTATTACAAACGGATTAAATATTTTAAGATTTCTGTGTATAAACACTCAGTGCAATACAGTTTTTCGATAAATCTGATTTTTTATAATAAGGTGAAATTTACGACGCTTCGGTAACCACGTTTGGTGAAAGCAGTCCTGTAATCTAGGGTTATAATGCAATTTTGTTAGATCTACTTAACGTACAGTATCGATATTCAGGGTTATTAATCTCAACGTTAAAAGCTATCATGAGGAGGCAGATTAAGGTTCAAGCGGTTATTACAATCAAGTTATGATTTATTTAAAAACACTCACTTTAAATCGGTTTTTCCAGTTTTTCTTTATAAAAAAGGCTGCAATCAAAATATGTGAACACTCAAAAACGGACTTTTTGAAGATTTTCAGATTATCTACAATTTTTCTATTGACTTATTAATCTATAATCAAAAAACGAGAATACCCCATATTTTTGGATTTTTTAGGCTCAAATAATTTACTTCTGCGAGTTTGCTGTTAAAATTATGTCAGTTATGTCTTATAAACTATTATTTGCGAGATGGCGTATGCGGTTTGCGGTTGAATTTTATGTCTCTATTGACTGGTGTATCTGTTGTATGTTAGCTAATTAACTAGTCTCAATTTTCCCATTCATATGTATTTTCTTTTTATGATTTGATTGAGAAATAACACCATACTAGTGAAATAAAGCTGTATTTTCCAAAAAATACTAACATTTCAAAGTCTTAATCTGACTTCGTTGTCAATACCATTAAATCTGAAATATTGAAATGAAATAATAATAATTTTGTTTTTCAAGTGTTGTGTTATTTCCTAATAGGCTCTATTCCTCCGCATGGTGGCGCTGTTGACCATGTGGGGGGAAATTCCGCGAAATACAAACTGTGAATAGTTAAGAGTGAATAATACGTGAAAAACTATGTTGCCTGTAAATTATTATGAAATGTAAATGGACAATAAAACAATTAATAGCTGAGCTTATAAAAAGAAATGCAAAAATATCCGGAAAAAAGGTTAAATTAGTATAAATGTATTGATACACAATGATTGTTCATTGTTGCGTTATTTGAAAAGTTATAATACTATTTCTTGCAGGTTAGATGATTATAACAAACTATTTATCCAAGCTGTTCCAGAAGAACCAGACGCAGATGATAATTACACCTTGATTATACCTGATCCTTGTTTATATAAACATTTGAATTCTTCACACATCCTAAATATTGATGAAAAATTTCATGTTGAATACTTCTGTTCCGTTCAAACAACTGAGAATAACGCCAAAGGACAAAGGATGTATAATGAACATTATCTTTTAAGTCTAAGAAAAGCCAGCAATGGTATAAATAAATAATTTAAATAACAAATGGAGTAAATGGAACATTTTTATGTGCTCGAGTAGCTTCTGAGTTCAGGAAAGCTGTGATATATAATATTAATATTAAAATTACTCCTCACAGGTGCATTTCTGATAGACAGTGTGAATGTGCTGCTGGTAAGAACCCATCTGCTCATTGTAAACATGTGCATGTTGTTTTCAAAACCCTAAAAGATTTTAGGATTTTTAGAGAGACAGATACAGAAAAGTTGCAAACTTTTCATAAGCCTAAGAAGTATACAGATTAGCCAATTAAACTGAAGGATAAGCCATTTAAAAAACGATTAAAATAGATAAGGAGGCCCCTCAATTTGATCCTAGACCTGCAAAGTTAAGAAGAATGCTTACTTACCCTGCAATGTTTAAAAATATGTGCATTAATTTTGCTACATTGCAAGCTGAACAATTTCCAAAACTGCAACTCTATAAATCCGCCAATTTATTTGCAGTTTATAATGATCATTTTTACTGCAAACAGCATATGGAAGAAAAGTTTCTTTTAAACATGAATCCTGTGAATGTAGAGGCCCATACAAGACTTGAAATAGAACAAATGACTCGTGGACAGTCAAGCAATAAATATTGGTTTGCAGAAAGAATCTTAGGTTTGAATAGCTCAGGTTTTGGTGCTATTTGTTTCCACAAAAATGCAAAAAAACTTGTACATACTCTCCTAAATCCAAAGGACTTATCAAGTCTTGCTACTATCAAACATGGGAAGAAATATGAGTTTCATACTATGAAAACATGTGCAAAGTAAAAAAAGATTGTGGAACTTATATTTCTTTGGAGAATCCATTTTTGGCTTCATCAACATAATCAAAATGATTTTTCAAAAAACGGACAAATTCGAATTGCCAAAATTGAAATAGTAAAGAATTTTTTGTGGAATTTTGCAAAAGTTGTGGAGATTTTCTCTATAATCGGGATTTTTGTAAAATTTATACCACAGATATTTTTTCTAAAAGCTCAAATGCAACAAAGATATTAAAACAAGAAAAAATATATATACTTTATCTCTCTCTCTCTTTTCAGCTTCCCTTTTGTATTCTCCTTTGTATAATATTGTTGAATTTTGAAATTGTATGTTTTGAGCAAGGTTCCAGGCGTCTTCACAAATTTTTGTCTATTCGAATTGTCGTGTCTTTATATAATTTTTGTGTGCATTTATTAGACCGTTTATTGCTCTAGAGGTTTCTACAATATAAAATGTGTTACATTCACAAGGAATTTTATAAATGCAATTTTTAGAGTTGTGTATTACTTTGTTTCATTTTGTTTTTCATATATATATATATATATATATATATATATATATATATATATAGTATATTTGTTGTTTTGTATGGTGTTTTAAATTTAAATCTGTTGGCCACTCTTTTCAGTCTTTCTGTAAGACCCTGTATGTATAGTATAGTTGTGGTAGTAGTGTGATTTTCCAGAGATTTAGTATTGTGTGGAGCAAGTTAGTGTTGAATGTTAATGATTGTTTTGTGTTGAATTGTATATAATTCTTTTCTACACCTCGAGGTTCTTATGAACTCATTCTTTAGAGTTCGATTCGAAATTACTGCAAATTAACAGTTACAGTATAAAATATTCGTCGGTTTGAATTAGGATTGTAAAACAGCATATAGACGACAAAAAGAGGCATTTTATTTTCTTTAAACTATTACTTTATTTTTCAATTTACTGGTTTCCATTACTCAAGTTCTTTTGCAAATATAAAAAAATCTACACAACTTGTATTTGTTCCAGCTATTTGAGACTTTTAACTGAAAATAAACTTTTAGTTACGTAATCGACTATTATTAGTCAATAAAACTCATTTTTCGAATATATTTTGTATTATACTATTTTATATATAAATAGAAACAACCTTTTGAAATAAAATTCAAAACTCCAATCAATAATAAAAAATTAAATACTAAAAACACGAAATTAAATTAATCTAAAAAAAAAGTGTTGCTTCGAATGTTTTTTTTTTCTATAACAATTATAGTTAAAAAACAATGCAATTTCAAATGCAAGTTTATCAATTTTGATTTATAAAACTCGATACTAAAATAACTATTTCCCAATGAATAACCAAATGATAAATTATCTTATTTAAATTGAATATGGGCGCGTATTAAAATTTAAACCACTTTAGTGCAAATTCTTACTTTAAGTACATATTCAAGTATCAACCACTTTATCCTCTTCTGTGTTCTCTTATGTAATCTATTTGAGATTGGTGGTTCTTTCTATAAACTGCCTCTTACTCTGACAACAACCGCTCCTCTGCACACCTACTCTTTATATAATCTCAATCCAATTCCTCCATAATCTGCCTGCTCTCTTTATAAACTTTCTATTTTTTTCTGCTCACCCAGTTTCAACTGATTACTACTTCAATAGTATATGATGTTGAAAACACGAACTCTGGTTGCTTTTCACTTTATCATTTGAATTCTTGTAGCACAATTACAAAATTAAATTTTCATAAAAAAAAAACATTTTCTGACCATTACCAAACGTCAAATTTCTATCCCCCTTAACCTCTAATAGAGGAACAACTTTATACAGCTTTCCGATTTTAGATGATGGGACTGGTTTTCATCATATTGTTACGAAATTTACCAAAGCCGACCTTGTTTCATTTCAGTACGACAACAAACGCTGGGATATAAAAAAAAAAGCTAGAAAGTTCGGACGGGAAAAAAACTTATCTCGATCATAACTCGACAACTGTAAAATTGACACTGGAATATACTAGAGAATTCGACGCTGATTTTTAAAAGGAGGACCCATCCTCGCAGCAGTTAGTTAGAACGACGAGCGTATATGGTAGTGTTATTGTGAATCAGCTGTTCTGTATAATTTTATGTAAATAAAGTTCTAGAAAAGTGAAAGTGAATATTAGTTTTATAATTTTAAATTGAACCCAAGGACTATATTGCAATATCCTCTCTTTTACTCAAAAATATGTAGCGTGAAACGACGATTCTCTTATGTACATACCGATCAAGGACATGACTGCGTGTAAACAACTAACTCCGAAAACTGTGCTTCGATTTATATGCGTATCTCAAACTCAAATGCATCCTGTGAGGCGCAGCTCGTGTCTCAGAAACTTGTAAAAGTGCCATTGTTTTCAACGAAGGCTACAATGTTCAACAACTTGAAACAAATGCGTGGAATAGAAAGAATAGATGCTAAAACTTTAGTGGTAACGAACAATTCTATCTTTGGGATACCAACAGATTGTAGTGCGTTTGTTGGAATTACCAAAATCCAAGCCGAACCGCAAAAACTCAAAAACATTTCGAGCAATTCTCACCCGGTTTTATTCCCATACAATAGTTGCAATTCTTATCCTGACAAATTAACGATCCCGGACCTTAAACCCCTTAAACGGGACGACTTAAATATGGAAGAACTATCCATAGCTAACCACAAGCCAGACCAATACTCAAGACGAGCTTGACGTCTTGACGATCTCATAAATTAACCCTTCGTTAATAAAAATATTTCCTGGTTCACGTATGCAACAATATTTTTCATTATAACCACCAAAAAAGACAACTCAGCCCAGGGAGTCTGAGGACCCTTTCAAAACGTTCTCCAGACTGATACCAAAACTGAGGTCTCAAATCGAAGATGAATCTGAACATCCAGATCAATACAAATGAGAACGTTTTATTGATACATTTCTATGGACTTATTTTACTAATTTTGTTTATTATATTATTTTTTCATATATTATGTAATCTATTTTAACTCCATAATTATGGTCACTTTAATTTTATTTCGATATTTGCATTTTCTTTATCTTTTGTTCATTTAGCTAGCGTCCAGCACATTCCATAAGTTGGTGTCACAGCATAACATTTCTTGGTAACGGGAAACTGATTAGCGTGACCGTTCTTTTGATTATTCAGCCTTTTAATTTAAATGAGAGCGACCCGGTCACACGGTCGTCATTATCGTCATTAGCCCACATATAATTGTACCATTTAGTTAGTTCATTTTAATTTGCAATTTAATGTTTTAACAAAAGTTTTAATTTTTATATTTCAATATATATTTTTTTAACTCAAAAAAATGATTTACAAGATATATATATATATATATATATATATATATATATATATATATATAGTTAACTTACTTGTGTGAACTTTCCATAATCCTGATACAATTTTACTATGAAGTAATAAATATTTAGGTTTGAACCAGTTATTATCCATATCCATATATGATAATATTTTTTCGGAATTTCTAAATACGCTAAGGCTGTTGGTACCTCCTGTAATACTAAAATGTGTCCAATGATCTTCACCAACAATGTTATCTATATTTTTCTGAAATTTTAATAAATAAATATAAAATTAAAATTAATGTATGAAAGTCAAACTACTGCAAGTGATAAGTAATGACAGATATATTAGTGTAGCTGTCCATGTTGAATTTGTACAATTCATCTATAATCATCCCCAGTTCAGTTTTAAGTGATTCAGTGATGTCTTTGATATAATAGGGAGAATGATGCAAACGCAGCATTCTGCGGAACCCAAAGGACAAAATACCACTGAGTACAGTATATCATGTGGAAACTGTAAAAAGACATCACCGACAAAACAAACGCATATACCTTTGCCGGGATGAACACAAAACTAAACATAAAAAACAAACTACCTCAGTATTATTTAGACATGAACAACATATGGAACACAAAATCGAGATTAACATTAACTCATTATAGAAAGGATAAAGCTTTAAAGTATGGCTCTGTGGAAATCAACCTCATCACTAAACGACAACAATCCAATAAGCTTAGATAGTCGAATTAGCAAAACTACAAACGAAACACAAACACCCCAATAATATCAGAAATGACAAGGGATATACTTAATCCATACATATCAGGATTACCTCAACAATTAAATGCCACGGAGGGCTCAGTGATGTCTCTTGAAAATACTGAATAACATTTTGGTTAAATGTCAACATGATTTTCAACAGAATCAAAAAGACGAACGAAATAAAATGTCAACCACATAGTTCCAACCGTGAAACAAAACGTACAAATATTACTATCATTGCCGGCAACTCCTTGTGTTTTTTTTGCTAAATTCGTTTTCGAAGATTTTTGTATTTATTATGTTATTGAATTTATCTGATTTATCCATGACCTATTTTGGTATTTTATTTGTAGACTCATATTTTATGGCATTTCATTTTAGTTGATATTTTAGGCATTTGTAATATTTTCACAATTAGAAATGTTTAAATTTTTTGAGATTTTTGACATTTTTTTTATCTTGACCAATATTTGTCTGATATTTTTTATATCCCTAACAATTTTATTTTCTTTCATGAAAACATGAATATAGTAGGGGAGCCCAAGCGCGTTACTCGAGCGCGTCAAAAAATCATATAGGGAAAAACGTTACTCCTTGTAATGTACCCCTACCATATATGAATCCTTAATATAGGGCCGTGCATTGAAGGTAGCCAATCAATTAGTAAAAAAAAATTGATCCTCAGAAAAACTCGAGCGTAGTTGTGGCAACATGCAATGGTTTCCCTTAGGGTATAGTCAAATAAGTGTATGACTAATTTTATTGTTTTTTATATGCTCAAGTGAAAATAAGATTTCGACGAACTTTAGTTATTTTTTTTTACAACAATTTTGTTGAAATACGGGAAATATTTCATGATTATTATTCGACAAAGATTTTCATATTTGAATTAAATATTATGGACCTACATTTTAAAATAGTCCATTCCCTTTTTGTATTATTTACATTTACTTTGATTAACATTTTGTGTTATATTTTAATAAAATTATTTTTAATGTATTTTGATTTCAATACATGACAGAATTACAAAGATATTTATATTGTTTTTATTACATCCACTAATTTTTTTTAATTAAATTGTCAGTTTACAATATTCCTCCATATAATTGTCAGATTATCATTGAGGACCACTAGGACATCATGTTGAACCATCTGTATAAAAATCTGACGCGCTTGAGTATTTCAAGGTCAAATTTTTTTACATTTTCAAAAATCGGTCATGACTTTTAGTCGTGTCCACATCATCAGTCATTTGAATAGAACACTTTTTTGAGTTTACCTTACATTTCCTCTGAAATCTGACACGCTTGAATAACTTTTTTTTCTAACCCTTTTTACTATATAACCTTTAGAATAATATCTCTAGGTTATCATAAAGGTGTTTCGGCATACAATGCCTTTATCAAGTTTCACAAAATACTTTTGTATTGTATTGTATTTTGTGAAACTTGATAAAGGCATTGTATGCCGAAACAAGTGTCGTTTATAAAATAAAGTGTAAATCTCGAAATATAATTTTCGTTTTTTTGTTTCTCATCACGGATTTACATCTAGTATCAGCCGCAACAATTCAGTATCATAAAGGTGATGCGCTTATACAGTATAAATGTCTGATATTATTTTAAATTTGTAGGCGCATTCCGACCGACTAAAATTTACATAAACTTTTATTTGTTTTAAGACCAATTTTCATAATCCAACGTCTTGTGAGTAGGATATTTTAATTTTTTCAGAATTTTGACATGTGATATTCTGGTTATTTTACTTATTTAACATTTTGGAATTTTTGATACTATCACATTTTCAGTTTTTACAAATTGTGACAAATGTTTTCTTCCAGGGCATTTTTGTATTTATATATTTCCAAAATTTTTGTAGATTTTTCTTAAGTATAACGTTCGAACCCTATAAAAATTTTCTAATACAATACAACATCTGTCACCTGATGAATACTTTAATTTTAGAGAGTTGATTAAAGTCACACTCGTATCACTTTCTATATTTGAAGTATTGAATTTTCCTAAAGATACTAGTGATTCCACAATTTGTGGAAATTACGATTGTAGTCAATATCAGTTAATTATACTGAATTTCCATCAAGTATTGGCCGAATTAATGCAATACTAGTGATCCCATTCTCTAATCCAATAATTCAGGTTTTGCGGAACTTTTGGTTCAAAAGAACTAATAAAATTTTCAAAAAACAATTCCCCATTTGCTCCCAGTCAGATAATTCAGTTTTTGTAAAATGATTTAAATCATTTCGACAGAAGAATATATACATATATCTATTTTCATGTCTGTATCCCTTGATATTGAATTTCCTTAAAAACCGTAGAAACGTCATTATCCATGAACCAGTAATTATTAGTCCAGTGAAATTTTGCCTGAATCTGCAAAATGAGGTGGTAGATAATTAACACAGAACATTTATGTTTTCGAGGGCGCAGATTACGAATCTGTAGTTACTAATTACTGCAAGCTTGCAATAAGGGGGAAAAGCCCCTAAAACACAGTTTTTTACATTACTCCCGAAAATAACAATGAACATGACAAAAGTAACTCGACCATCGTGTTCCTTGTAAAATTTCACATCGAAAACTTGTAGTAAGTTATACAAAATCAACGAATTGTTGTGCAATTATTCAAGTTTTCAGTTCAGTTGATTATTTTCGTAATACATGTCATTTGGGCTCCAATAAATCATAAAGATTTGTCATTCGGAATTGCTTCTTTTCAGAATACTAAGGGATCGCGTACCTATGGTATTTTAATAACGTGTTTGAGGTGTGATGGATTATTATTATTATTATATTTTACTAACGATATTTTTTATAAATTCATTTGTTATTGGAGATACTCGACGAAATTATAAATTTACGGTCCAAATGAAAATATTTTATTTCAATGAACCATCAAATATTTGGAGAATTATTGTTATAGAAAAAGATTATCAATATTGGTTTTTGAATTTGAAATATGTATTAAATAGAACTATATTAAAGGAGTGAAATGAAAATTTAACTAGTCAATAGGCATATTACTTTTTTTAATATTTGGCTTTTCCTGCAATATATATTTTTTTATTGCTTCAGGACAATTATTGTGAATGCATCTCTTAATAAAATTTGTATTATTTATAAAAAATTTAAAGGGAACCTCATTAGCAATTTTTTAAAAGTGGAAGTTCTCCAGGCCGATTCAGGTAAAAAACCAAAAGAAAACTTAATTATTATATATGACGCATCTCTATATCAACGGATTTAAATGTACTGCAAATACAATGAAACAAGAATATATTAGAAAAAAATATAATTTATATGTTCAATAGAATTTTGTGTTAGGGTAAATATGCCAGTTTATTGAAATAAAAATCCTTTTAATAACTTCCTTTCTTTGTGCTATATTTATTAAAATATAAAAAATAAATATATGTGAAACTTCTTACATTAATTGCAATTAATGTTCGCCCTTAAAGGAAAAATGTTTGTTAAAAAAATATATTGATATACATTAGTTTATAGTACAGTAATATTAGAAATGAACATCCGGAAAAATCTGTGGTATTAATTATTTCTTTCACTATAAGTTTAAATTCAATATGTTCGGTCGGGCTACCTAAATAGTAATTTTACAGTTCAACGAAGTCCATTGAAAAAAAATTGTAATACATGTTTAATTTAATAGTTACAAATATATAAAAAATACTAGGTAAAACTATCACTATGACTGTCGTTTCACTGTGAAAATTAAAATGACACAGAAATAAGCTTAAATATCAGCTGGAAAGAGATAAATAAGACCATGAGGAGAGTGAGTGCGGTAATATTATACATACTTAGGTATGTACTCTCAAAGGTTAAAATGAGCACGGACAAATTTGTAACATCTTTGATACGTACAGAGAACCCTCATTTTATGTTCAGCAGGTATACGAGAGACAATGGAGAAAATATAGGCTTTATTAAACTACCGTAAGTCTGCCACACGCTGGCTCTTAGACTATATCATAATAGTATTCCACATTCCACAAAAAGCATCCATCTTTAGAGCGTCAACTCCCATGTTATACACTTAAGGCTCGTACCTTCTGGATATAGCCTGCAGTGCACAAATGTCCTGGTCAGACAAAAGAGGAGAGGACAATAGAGAGGGTAAGAGGCTATTTCACTCGGCTGGAAGCTGCTTCCAATGAAATACGATCAGCATGTTGTTCATTGGCTGCTTCCACCGACCATGTAAATAGCCTGTCCCTATTGCCCTCTCTTTCTAGTTTTGCCATGATTTTCTGCTTGACAGGCTATATATAGAAAGTACTTGACCTAAGGTTATATACATTGTATCAAAGTTTTGAGGGCCATCTGACGCCCGGACTGAACACCACAATTTATAATTTTAGATCGGCCGGTAATTCAGTAATCTTAGATAATGTAAACACAATATATAAATATATATTTGTTTTATTATGTATCAGCCAGAAATTACAATAATGTATAAGCATCTAAGTTAATTAATGCATGATGCATAGGCATGGATTAAATTTGATTCTAGACTTTACATTTAAAATATACAAAATGTAAGTTACAGATACATTAATTCAATTCAAAAATATTAATATTTAAAAAAAATGCTTAAAATAGACTATATGTAATCATTGAAAAGACAATTAATATAAGAATTACTAACTATTATATAATAATGTATAAATTAGGGGTGAGGAAACATTAATAAGAATTATTAAACTTTGCTTATAAAATTGCTTCTTATTAAAGATTTTAAATAATACAATTTCTGATCCCAGTGAAATAAGTAAAAAAGTTATATTACGAGGGTGAATCAAATATGAACCGGACTTTTGTTTTAAAAATTGTATTGGTACGATCTCTTATGTATACATTTTTCCCACCGAATCGGAAGTTTTTTAATACCTTTCTCAAAAATGTTTCTACACCTTCGTTGTTCTCAAAGTGGTGGCCTCCCAGTTCTTCTTTAAGTGGCCCAAACATGTGGTAGTCACATGGCGACAAATCAGGACTGTAAGGCGGGTGTTCAAGGGTTTCCCAATGCATTTTGTTCAATTTTCCTTGAGTCAATGCAGCTGTATGTGGCCGAGCGTTGTCATGCAACAGAATCACACTTCGGATAGACATATCCCGCCTCTTTTGCCGATAGGCAAGTTTCACTTGTTGGAGTAGTTCGCAGTAATATTCAGCATTAATTGTACGGCGTTCGTGCAGAAAATCGATCAGCAGTACGCCTTTCGAATCCCAAAAAACTGTTGCAAGAATTTTCCCTGCAGAAAGACGGGTCTTGGCTTTCCGCGGTGCTGCCTCTCCAGGTTTTCGCCACTCCATGCTTGCACGTTTGGACTCCGGGGTATAATGATGCCATCTGAAAACTTTATGTGCCAGTCGTACACTTGGGTCCTTGAAAGTGTTTCATTGCCGAACTGTGCAAATGTTGACGCAAAATATCAGACGGTCTAACGCCGTCCCGCGCCAAAAATTTGATAACAACACGTTGCGCAACAGACGTAGGCACCTCTTGCTCTGACATAATGCTACTAACAGCGCATTGAGCGCATCGACTACGCCCTACGCCTCGCCAAACCGACGAACTCCCCTCTTCTTAACATCCCTACCTAACATATATCGAGACGTCACGACACTCGAATTACCTACAGGGCGAGAAACAGAAAAGTTCGGTTCATATTTGATTCACCCTCGGAATTAACTAGTTTATGGTAATGTGGAAAAAGAGAAACAATTTTTATACATACGTTAGACTTATAATAGCTGTTTAAAAGACTATACAAAAACAAAATCAAGTTTGCTGTATATGCTGCTTGTTAGGGCAGACTAAATTCGTCCCTAATTTCTGAAAAGAGAAAATACATATTCATTTTGACAAAGATGACATAGTATTAAAAAAACTCAGCCCATTTTAAAATCTGTTCCATTAAACTGTCTAAGGTTCTATATTCGTTGGTATAGCTTTGTGCACATTTGAACTCATTTTCTTATTATTGTTCCTCAGTTAATTTGATAATTTTGGTGCAGCATTCTGCTGTGTCTTTCAATAAACATTTGATAGCAAATTGATTTGTTTGTACCTAATCACATATTGAACATACAAATTTCAGTCCTATCCTTTGACATTTCTCTATAACACGTTTAAATTGAATTTTCTATGAAACAGCCTTCATTGGTCCACTTGGAAATGTATATACTACAGGCTGCTTCCAAGACCAAAATATTCCCTTTATTAGAAAAAGGTTCACATGGTCTGGCAACATTGGCTCGCTTTCTATACCATCTTCCTGAACACAACCAATAAAGACATATTTACTAATATATTGAATATTACAGGACAATGACATTTCATTAAGTACCACTGCAAATTATTTCTCAGTTTCTTTAATTTTATCAACAGCTAACTTTAAATTATCAACCATTGCTGAATTTATTCCTGGTTTCATAGATATTCTTGATGGTAAACTAAATATTTTTGACAACAATTGGCATCTATGACCACTTGCCTTATATAAAGAAACTGCTAATATTTTTCATTTAATGTGTATCGCCTTCCATTTGGCAAGCACCACTTTTTACCATTCCAAACAAACACAAATAAATGTACAATATAGTGGGTCACTAAAAATCTCTTTGTTTGAACGTCCTCGAAATGATGATTCGGATTCGGTCCATAATATACTATTGTCGGAGACGAATTTCTCTCACAAGAGATTTCTACAGCTGACTGTGGCGATATCTAAGCAGCCGGACCGAGCATAAAAGTATTTGACCTTGGTATATCAAGTTAAACATTCATAGTGAATAATTTGTAATTTCTGGTATTCCATGTTACCAAACATTAAATAGTAGAGAATAAAAAAATTAAAAATGATCAAAATCTAATTATTCAGGGTCTAATAAAGAATCCGGTTATATAATTATATGTAAAAGCTAATCTTGAAATATATGAAAGTACATTAATTTCAAATAATTTTACTTTCCCCGTAAATAAATTGGCAACTATTTGTACTATCCTTAAAAACAACGTGATTATCACTTAATATTAAATTAATATTAATTTCACAATTGTCAACTCCGACAATCCAGATGTACTTCAAACACCTACTATAAACTATCTTTTTATAGTCTATTTTTTCCAAATATAAAAAGATTTTCCGAAAATTTTTCTGTCAATCAACAGACGATGCATATTCGCATAATGGAGTGTCTGTGCACACTTTGCGTGCTTTCAAAAAATTAAATAATTGCACTACAATTCGTTAATTTTGTATAACTTACTACGTATTTTCGATGTGAAATTTTACAAGGAACACGATGGTCGAGTTACTTTTTTCATATTCATTGTAGTTTTCGGGTAAAATGTAAAAATCCCTGTTTTGGGGGTGTTTTAAGGCATTTCCCCCCTTATTACAAACTTGCGGTAAAAAATAATTGCATATTCGTGACCTGCGCCCTCGAAAACATAAGTTTTCCTTGTTAATTATCTGTCACCTCATTTTGCAGATTCAGTCAAAATTTCAATGCACTACCTATATACATTTTATTCAAGTAAAATAAAGCTTACGTCGTACGTCACTAGTATAAAGTGTACTGTTCTCTACAAAGTAATTACCTAATAAAAAATAATACAAATTACTTACTTGAGCATGGACTGTTTTGCACGGTTCCACTGGATAACCCATTGTTTTATTTATATAACCGTCTTTACATTTTCGGATTCCAGAGGATTCTCCTTTGTTGTAACCCAACATAATCCAATAACAATTTGTATTGGGGGGATAAGATTTCTCACATAAGAACACGTGAGCATCATGTTGTGTTCTAACTGAGAACGAGACTTGAAATTTCTCACTATTTTCAATTTTCAAATTCTTCACATTGTGATATTCTTGAAGTTCGTCACTTGCTAGTGTCTTTATTATTTCCAGCTCTAAAAACATATTTTCTGCAATTATCATAGTCATTCATTCATCATAGAACATTCGGTTCCGATAAGATTAGGCGCTAAAATGAAACTTCAGTTTCGGGAGAAAACTTACTAAAACTTCTAGCGAGAAGGAAAGGCCTGTTTGAAGCGCATCGTCTAAAGTGGCGAAAAAAGAATAAAATACAAAACTCGCCTCTCATCTGGAGAAGTACTTACCACGATTTTTTTGACTCTAAGGAAATATACTCATTGATTTTCTACATGCCCATCGTATAGTGAATGTGGATTACTACTGCCAGTTGTTAAGGTTGGCAAAAGCCGCGTATTTGAAACAAAAAACAAGGAATACTGCAAGAAATGGGCTGAGAAGCCACCCACCCTCGGTATAGCCCTGACTTGCCTCTGAAAGAATCACGATTTGGAATATATGAAGTTGAGGAGCACATGTGCAGTTGGCATGCAACTCGCCCTCAAACATTCTATGCACAGAGAGTACTGAAACTCCCAAATATCGGTGGAAAAAATGTGTAGATCACGCTGGACGGTATATTGAAAAATGCTAAATCAACCATTTGTGTATAATGTTATTCAAAAATGTATGAAAAAAATTCCGTTGATATACGATTTAACCTCCTAATTGTTTTGCTGAATTTAATTCTCAGAGTTTTGAATCAGTATCACACTTAATTTATTTGACGATTTTAAAAGGAAAAAACTTTAGAAAGGAAATAATGAGTCAGAAAATAGAAAATCAAAGTCTACAATATAGTTATGGCAAATCATTAATATTAATGTATAGTTATGAACTATGAAGTTAGTTAACTAATGAATAAATTTAAAATGTTTATAATGAAAATTATTCCTTAAAACATCATCTACAAAAATGGTATGATGTCATTTTTTTGTAAAATGAGTAGAAATAATTTATATCAGCAAATAGAAATGTAACATTTCAATGAACAAATTATGATGTGCCACCGTTTCTTGTCCCTGAGCTATCAGCAAACAGTTTGACAGTTGGCATGGCATTTGTATTAGGGAAAAAATCAAAGCGATTTGAAATGAATGTCAGTTCGAACGCAGTAGGAAAATGAGGGGAAGGTGCTTCTCCCACCTGTACATTTTATTTAATTCCCAATACCAAAATGCAGGCTTTCAAACGAATTTGCATTCAATAAAATAAACCTAAAAGAAAAATAATTTATTAGGGATGGTACTCAAAGAACTAATAATTAATATGTTCCTTTCAGATGGTTAAAATATTAAATTAGCTCAAAATGGGAGCATTGTAAACTTCACGTAAATTCAAAAAACCTTCTGAGCTGCAAAGTTGAGATTCTTACTAATTATTTGCCTCGTAGAAATGAAAGATTCTGCCGAGTTTCAAAATTTCAACACATCTTATACAATAACTACGAACAATAGTAAATTATTCAATCAGTTATATAAAACAAACTTACTTTCGACACTAGAACTTTTCATTCAGTTGCTGAAAACTTACAAAAACTGCTAAAATTGCGATTTTTTCAACTTTAAACACTCCGTATAATTAATTAAGGAATTAAAATTTGTTAACAACAGTTTTTATGTTTTATGCTATATACATTCTTCAAGAAAAGCCAATCAAATATCTGTGGAATTTTTTTGCAATTGAAAATACTAACTTCCCTAGAGTATTCTCTTTGTATCACCTGCGACCGAAACTACAACCTAAACTGAATCTGTTCAGTGTCGAACAGCTAAATGAAATAAATTCGATAACAAATAAAAGAGGGCGTGTTGGGAAAAACACTTGGACAAGTCGATTTGTATTTTTAAAAGCGCATTTTTTCAACAAAACACAAATATATATACTGTGTGTCATGTGACATTGGCCAATACCAACTTTCTTATTTTAAATGCCAGCCACTGTATAATATTTATTTTTTTGGATTCTCCAGAAAATTCTAGACAATTCATGTACAACGTCCTACACCAATCTTCAACTGTTTCGGAAATATTAAGTGTTTTCAGATTTATTACAAAAATTAACAATAAAATATGAAAATTATTTTATTTCACAAATTTCAGTACATTACTCTAAAAACTTAATAAGTAATACTGATTATTCCTTAATAATATAAAAAAACACAAAAAAACATTAATGTCAATGTAGGAAATGTTCAAAATGCTCGCCGCAAACGTCTTGGCAACATGCTAATCTGATAAGAAATGTCCTGTGGTAATCCAGGTTAAAAATGTCAAACAAGCTTCTACTACATTTATAACGATCATACAGATTACTCGAGAACCTTCTCGAAGCATTTCCGAATAATATCATTGGTTCAAAACGATCTGCAAGAGGCACATTGACATCTACTACCGATGAGAATGTCAAGCACGTGCTCGGTACGCTGTCTCAATATCGGCGCAATATTGTCATTCTCTTAGGAGACAGGGAGATCTGAATTAGAAATTCATCCACGATTTTCTGAGTCCTGCCTTCTGGAATACTGAAAGGTTATATGAGGTACTTACATTTCGTGAAAAAATCCTTGGGCATCATGTGAAAATTAGATTTTCTAAACAAAAAAAAAATAGATTCTGCGACGACTTTTTGAGTACTATCATGTTAATAAAACGATAGATTACCATCCATTTTACCAAGAAAAGTTTTTTGGCCACTAAAATAATCAAAAATCTTTATTAGAAAATGATAAAAAATTGGCATTACGCCTGCTAAGGACATTGCTGGAAAATTGCTTGGAAAAATCTGCGGAATTTTTTTATCCTAATTCTGTGATTATCTGGATCCTGCCTTTAAAAGTTAATTATGTGCAAAAAATACTTTTTCAAATATGCAGGATGGTTTAAAAGTTCAAATAAGAAGGCAGGAATCCCAAAATTGTAAGAAAATTTATGAAAATTTTCTGAGTTATGCGATTTTGCATATGTTCCAAAAACGTTAATACTATTTACAAAGAGGCAGGATTGTCTTACAGTAATTTCATATATAAAAGTAAATTTCAGGTCTATTAAAATTATGGCAATGTATTGCAAAAATATTTACAAATAATCACAATTTTCTGTCATGCCATTTCGCACATACTTAAAAAATTTTAATAGCAGTCCACTTATAACACGGCAGGATAGTCATAAAGTGTTTTAATATTAAAATAACGTTTTTATTTCATTAAAATTATCGTTGGGTATTGTAAAAATATCTAAGAATAATTTAATTTTTCTGAGCAATGCCTTACAATTTATTGCACTCTTTCAAATATTACAAACTGCACTAAATAATATTTAACCGAATAAGTATATTCAATAAAAGTAATGAATTTGTACAAATATTCTTAGTGTTATTACGATTAAAATATAATTAAATAATTTTTTGTAAGTTATTAAAAGTATATTGTTATATGTATAGTCCGTGGGTTCAATTAGAAACTGTACAACTAATATTCACTTTCACTTTTTTAGAACTTTATTCACATCAAATTATACAGAACAGCTGATTCACAATAACATTACAATATACGATCGTCGTCGTCTAACTAACTCGCGATGGTGGGCTACTTCCTTTTAAAACCAGCATAGAAAATTCTCGTACAATCAATCATCAATTCTACAGCTGCCGAGCCATTTCGAGAACAATTTTTTCCTAAAAGCGACCGGTGTCGTGCTGGAATGAAACCAGGGCCGCCTTAAGGAAATTTCGTTTCTGATCGTCCCGGTCAGAAACATCCTCTCCATGGTAGGGAGCGAGTCGATCTAAATGGACCACCTTCAACTTAGCCCTGGGGTTTCGACGGATCCGGTAGACGACCTCATTAAGCCTCTTGACCAGCTCGTATAGACTATCCCAGGAGAGTGTAAACTTTGGGGATTTACCCTTGCTCCGTTGGGGGTTGTACAGCCAGACTTTGTCCCTCTCTTGGAACCCGACTGAATTGGCCATGAGGTCGTATCGCGTCTTCATCCGGTCACTGGTGGCCAACATCTGGCTAATTCGTGTATTGCCAGCATGTTATGTCGGAGCTGGTCGGCATAATCGTCGATGTCTTGGGAAGGTTCTTC
Source organism: Octodonta nipae (assembly GCA_034190945.1). Taxonomy (NCBI): domain Eukaryota; kingdom Metazoa; phylum Arthropoda; class Insecta; order Coleoptera; family Chrysomelidae; genus Octodonta; species Octodonta nipae. The sequence continues at coordinate 35,244,156 of CM067217.1, read as the reverse complement.
GGGGGAGCCAAAAGCCAAATCGCAGGGTAATCGCAGCTCCTTTCCGAATAGTACCCTGGCTGGAGGCAGGCCTGTACTATTATGTACGGCAGAGCGATATGCCAACAGGAATAGGGGAATATGCTCATCCCAATCACGCTGGTTATTGCTGACCACATTAAATAGGTGTTGTTCCAAGGTCCTGTTGAATCTTTACACCATTCCTTTTGACTGTGGGTGTAATGGTGTTGTTCTCGTTTTACTGAGTCCCAACATTGTGCAGACCTTCTGGAATACATTCGATTCGAAGTTATTCCCTTGGTCTGAATGTAGTTCCATCGGGACACCAAACCTGCTGAATAGTAGTTCTACTAGCACCGTCGCTACCGTGGTTGCCTCTTGGTTGGGTATCGCATATGCCTCAGGCCATTTGTTGAAGTAATCCATTGCGACCAGAATGTATTTGTTCCCTCTCTCAGAGTCGGGAAACGGATCGGCGACATCGATGGCAATTCTCTCAAATGGGACGCCCACATTGTACTGCTGCATTCTGCCCTTGGTCCGGGTCTTCGGGCCCTTACTGGCTGCACAGGTGTCATATTTCCGGCACCAAGCTCTGACGTTTTCAAACTAATTTACCCAGTAGTATCGCTGGCGAACTTTATCTAGGGTTTTGTTTATGCCCAGATGGCCCCCGGTAATCCCATCATGTACTTCGATCAGGATGGCTGGTACCTTTTTCTTAGGAACTACCAGTTGGGACTTGGTTTCTCGGCCCTCAGTGCTTTCCTACACTCGCTTGAGCATTCCATTCTCTACTCTTAGAGAGTCCCATTGGGCCCATAACGATTTCAGCACGCCCGAGTATCTAGCTACCTCGTCCCATCGTGGCCTGGGTGCCCCGCTCGTTTTAAGTGACAAGATTGGTTCGATGTCTGGATCAGCCATTTGGTCCTGGATGCACTGTTCCGTTGTCCAGTCTTCATTGGCTTGCACTCGGATCTATCTGATGGAGATACCCTCTCGCTGTTCCGCCTACAGACAATGTCCGCATTCTGCTCCACAGGGTCTTCTGGATAGGGCATTGGCATTATTGTGCAAACGGCTGGCACGGTGTTCCACCTTGACATCGTATTGCTGTAGTTTCTCCATCCACCTGGCCAGTTGTCCTTCCGGTGTCTTCATGTCCAGCAGCCATTTGAGGGCGGCATGATCTGTCCGGATTAAGAAATGACGACTATAGAGGTATTTGTGGAAATGGTATACAACCCTTATTATTGCAAGAAGTTTTTTTCTGGTGACTCAATAATTACTTTCCGGTTTTGAGAATCCACGTGTGTAGTACTCGATCACCCTGGGATAGGACGGCCCCCAAACCTGTGTTGCTGGCCTCGGTGTCTAAGATGAACTTGCCGGACTGTGTAGGAAAGGCTAGGATTGGGCTGGAACATAGTGCTGCCTTCAGTCGCCTGAATGATGTTTCGCAATCCTGATTCCAATGGAAGGTCTCTTTCTCAGTGGTCTGCCGATGTAGAGGCGTGGCAATGGTGGCAAACCCCTCAACAAACCGCCTGTAGTAGGAACAGAGGCCCAAGAAGCTTCGGAGTTCATGCTTGTGTCTTGGGACTGGCCAATCACGGATGGCTTCTATCTTGTCCTCGTTGGTGCGGATTCCTGACTCGGAAACGACGTGGCCCACAAACTCTACTTCTTTTTGGAACAAGGAACACTTCTTCGGGTTGAGTCTCAGGTTGGCGTTAATAATTCTGGAGAATACTTCGCCCACGTTCTTCAGATGGTCGTCGGATGTCTGACCTATGACTAGAATGTCATCGAGGTATACTAAGCACGTCCTCCATGTTAACATTGTCAGTACATACTCCATTAGCCTCTCAAATGTAGCGGGTGCATTACATAACCCAAAGGGCATGACCGTGAACTGAAATAGCCCTTTAGTGGTGGAGATCGCTGTCTCCTCTGTGTCGTTTGCGTGTAGACCAACCTGCCAATATCCACTCTTTAGGTCTAGTGTGGAGAACCAACGGGAGCCTGCTAATGTGGTCAGAGTGTCATCAATTCGGGATAGTGGATAGCTGTCTTTCTTGGTGCCGTCGTTCAGCTTCCTGTAATCGATGCAAAATCAGGTGGTTCCAACCTTCTTTTTAACCAGGACGACGGGAGCGGACCATGGGCTGACGGATGGCCCAATAACTCCATTTTGTAACATGGACTCGATGTTTTCCTCTACTGCCTGTTGTTGCCCCAATGGTGGTCGTCTAGGTGGTATTCTGATCGGTTGAGCCTTTCCGCTATCTATTCGATGCTAGATGATTTTGGTGCAACCAGTGGTTCCATCTTGACTGTTAAAAATTTGCCAGTGCTTTGTGATAAATTGCTTGGCTTTTTTCTAGTTCTCTGGTGTTAAGTGTTCAAATGGTCAGCAAACTGTTGTAGGAACTCTTTACTGGGCCCTGTCTCCTTCACTGACGTCTGGTACTCTTCTTCGCAGTTGATGATGGTCTCTACTGGCTCGGAACAAGCTAGCTGTTGACCATTAGCAATTCTGATGTCGTGGTTGGACAAATTCATGATTCTAATTGGTATATCTCGTCCGGTTTTAACTATAGCTCGTCCAACTAAGTAGTCATGAGCTGAGTGTACGGGCTCCACCATTCCAACGCAGCTCCCAGGTTGTCTAGCTGCCCATGAATAATCTGTTCCGTTCGACCGGGAATTCTGGCTGAAGACTTTGCCACAATTTTTATGGAGGTGACTGAATTGTTGACGGGCCGTATCAATACAAATTTCTCACTTAGGAACCGAAGAACATCATCTGTATCTCGACATGGTCGAACATAAGTCCATGCTAGCTAATTAGGTCCATACCCAATATAAAATCGTCCTCAATATTCGCTACCAGGACCCTATGCCGGATCATGTTGTCCACTATCTGTAACACGACATCTGCCTCACCCTGTATTGACATGGACTCGCCGGTGACTGTTCTGAGCTGGATGTTATTGGTAACTGGCCGAATTTCTGATGCTCTCAAAACTTGGCAATGGACACAGCGGCGCCGGTGTCGATGGTTATGGTAATTGCTCGGCGTTTGTCGTGGCGATGATGGTGCTTGTTCCCTGATGCTTTGACTAGGCTGCTGTTATTTTGGCAAAATCCCCGGATGGATAGTGGCTGATGTTTATACATGGGCCAAGATGAACTGCCATCAAATGTGGGTGGTTTACTAACGGAACCTTTGGTACTCACGGTGTTCTGGTATTTTCCTCGCTGTAAGTCCTGTTGCATTTTTTAAATTTCTGTTTCTACTTTATTTTGGATGGCACTGATTTTATCTTTTACTTCACTGTGTACTGTTTATTTGATGAAACTGATTTGATCTTGAACTGTGTCTTGAATTGAACTGATGTCAAATTTTACCTGGCTTTGAATTGAATCGAGATCATCTACTTTTATTTCAAGAGTATCTACTGTATTTTTTATTGTCTTAATGTCATCATTTAGCTCTTTTATGTCTGACTCAACTATTTCATTAACTTGCGCTACTATTTGCATTAATTGTTCAAATTGCAGTTGTCTTTTTTCTTCTAATATTTTAAATTCATTTTGTCTCGTCAATTCAGTTTGATCTTGTTTTTCTACAAATTTCGAGAATAATCCTTCCTTTAAATTTTGTTGTTTTTCTTCCATGGCAGTGACAATATTTTGTTGTTCGCTTTTCATCGTAATGACAAGATTTTCTAATTTCATTTTTTCCATGCTACGGTTTTCTATAAATCAAATTACGATTTTAACTGCACTTAATCCTGCATTTCTGATCACAAATTGTTATATAGTCCGTGGGTTCAATTAAAAACTATACAACTAATATTCACTTTCACTTTTCTAGAACATTATTTACATCAAATTATACAGAACAGCTGATTCACAATAACATTACAATATACGCTCGTCGTCGCTGCCTAACTAACTCGCGATGGTGGGCTCCTTCCTGTTAAAACCAGCATCGGAAATTCTCGTACAATCAATCACCTATTCTACAGCTACCGAGCCATTTCGAGAACATTTTTTTCCTAAAAGCGACCGGTGTCTTGCTGGAATGAAACAATATTATAAAAATATAATTTCAATTTATTTTCATCATTTTCATATTCTTCCTTAGCATTTCCAATTTCCTGCACAACATCTTCGTGATTGATACTACATGTATCACTATAACTTGTTTCATTTTTCTCGTCTTCATCAAAAGAATCATTTGAGGAATCAATTGAAATTTTGTTGTCGCTTTCTTTATTTATTTCATTATTCTCAACATCGTCCTCACATCTAGGTCAAATAAATGCCAAAAAATTGTCTCTCAAAGATAATTTTCATATATTTGACAAGTAAAACTTTTAAATGTATACTTTGAATAAAATAATGATAAAGAATCGATTGGAATTGAAATTTTTGAATCAATAACACGAGTATTCGTTGATCCAATTACACTGTGTCATTGATTCAACTTCAAAATGTAGTTGAATCAATTAAAATTCAAGTTATTGAGTTAAGGAACGTAATTTTCTTTAATTCTACCATATTTGCAGTTGCATCAGTGATACAATGTATTTGAATCAAGGAATAGTCGTGTTATTGATTGACCAAAATTTTATCTGTATCAAATATAATAATGCATTTATATATTTTTTATGAGTTTACTTGTCTTGAACGCACAAATTGTAAATAAAGGCATAAAAACTACATTGAAGTGTAATATAAAGAAATTATTTACCTTCATTTTCATTAGCTATTAAAATATCTCCAACACTTTCGGGAAGCTCTTCACCTTCAAACCAATTAAATATATAGGTATTATCTGTACGCAGTCAATCATATTGCGTAACATCCAAATTTGATGTTATTGCACCATTTGCAGTGCTCTATGCATGTCCCATATTATAAGATGTTCGCAGAATATCCCGCTGTAGTTCTCTCTGGCATGGAGGTAAAATGCACTAACATTTTTTGAATGGATTAGTTGCCTCTACTGTGTCATAATTGTTAATAAATAATTGAAAGCGAGTTTCATCACTGATTTTAACTGACCAAGACCATTTTTTTGTTGGCATATATTTTACACACAAATTCCTCAACTATTTCCAAAGTGTTCCTATAATTTTTAAAGGCTTTATATTGCACAGGTAGACTTTTTTTAAATAATTTATATATAAAATACGATTTACAAACATTAATACCTATAATTGTCGCAATTAGGATCCTGAATATGTATGAACAGTTCTTGAAATCTTTTACTTTCTCTATATAGATGCAATGATTTCTTTTTGCCCATTTTACAATAACCAACGATAATTGTAATAAAATTAAAATTTGATTTTAATATTAAAACACTTTCTGGTTACCTTACCTTGTTATAACTCGACTTTCATTAACGTTTTTTAAGTATATGCGAAAAGGCATGACTCAGAAAAAGATTTATCAATGTTTGAGCAATAATTTTAATAGATTTAAAATTCAGTTTTCACAAATTTTCTTACCTAAAATTTTTGAACAGTTTGCAGTACGAAAGTTCCACCTTACCAACCTGCCACTTCGAATTATGTATCTTTGCATTATTTATCTTATGTTAAGGTTTATTTTATGACTTAGAAAATCACAGAATAAGGATCCGCACAATTTTCCAAGTGAAAATTTATTTATTCCCTAAGAGGCGTCATGCTAATTTTTTTTGGTCATTTAGCTATAAATATGTTTGATTAATTTAATTTTATTTTTCTTATATGTTCATATATCGATTTCAACCCTTAGAAAAAATCCCCTAGAAAATTCTAGGATTTTTCCATGAATTGTAAGTACCTCATACAAACTTTCAGTACTCCCGAAAGCAGGACTCAGAAAATCCTAGTTGAACTTCTAATTCAGGTCACTCGGTCTATAGGAAAAAACATTATTTTGCAGAAGGAGCGCCAGGTGAAAGCTTCAATAATCTTGTAAAATGGGCAGGCTCGCAAATTGTTTTTAAATAAAATTGTAACCAACTAGAATAATGTTATTGTCAGAATAATCCATCATTCAAACACCAAACCGACGTTAACGGGACAAAGGCGAATTGTAACGCACCGGAGACTGGCTCCTTTGCAAGACAATGTGCTAGCCCAGTCCATGATAGTCCTTGATCGTACACAAATACACACCCCCGCAAGCTCGGGAACTGAGGCGACCCTTCGGTTTATTCGAGGAGCACCCCCAGTCTTGATCGTTGTTATACAATTATTAACCACAAAGTACTCGCCAGATCTGGCTGCGTCTAGCATTTGTATTCTCTAAATTGAAAATCGCGAAGAAGCGAGAAATTTTTAAAGACCTTTAGCATATTTAAAATAATGTGATCAGTGATCTAAAATGTATTCCAGAAAAGAAGTACTTTACGTTCTTCCAGCAGCTGTATGAGCCCAGCAAAAAATATATAGAACTCATTATTTGTTTCGTTGAAAATATTTTTAGTACATTATATACTTTATATTAGAGAATTTAAATATTACTTATAAGTATATATTTTAAGTTGTAGCCAGAAAATGAATTGTGTACTTAATGTGCATTACAGAATAACTTAAATTTATTCTAAGAGACAGCTTATTCCACTTAAATAATTACCTTCCCATCTTTTGTCAGTAATTAAAGGATTATAAATTCCATCGTTCACTTGTTTAAAAATATTCCAATTAGTGCCTTTTATCCAATATTCTTTGGTGCTACATACATTGTTCAGTTCAAAATCACAATCCATTTCACTATTGGAATCTCGAGGGTAGAAAATTGATCCTGAAAAATAACCATAATAACGTAACAATGTAACGTTTTCTACCATTATCGTAATAGTAAGAGGGCAATGACGAATTTGCAAATGTTGCCTGGAGTAGGGCCGTTACTAAGCTGGGGGAGCAGGTAGTAGTGCAACCAAAATCTTCATACTTACATAAAATAAATTTTTACTTAAAAATAGAATATTTATGTTGCCAGTCAAAAGTCCCCTCCCCCCTCGTCTTTTTTGACATGTTATACGTACACTAATGTAATTTGGAGGGTGAAAATAAACGTTTGTAAACTTTATTAGTAGTAATAGATGACGTCACAGGAGCACTAATTTAAAGTAGTACCTTATGGCAACTAATAGCTCATTTGAAAGTCATTGACAATACCTACTCAACCATATTAATTTTGTTTGGGTTTAGGCCAATTTTGAAGGTTAAATTAAAAAATACTAAAATTATTATTCCATTTTACACCGTAATTAGTTAAACGAATTCTCAATTCAAAATGCATCCTATTAGTAAATTCTTGTTTAAGCACTTTGTAGGAAATAAAATCGCAAGTCACGAAAATTGCTGTATGTTTTCAAACGTTTCGTTGTCAATGGCTAAGAAACTATGAAAAAGGGCACAATTCTAAAATATAAAAATTAAACTGTTTGACAATATCTATTATTTGAATCCTGACGTAATTAAGAGAATTTTATTTCATATTATACAGGATAGCACCGAAACTTCTAAAGATCACATAATAATAAAGTTTCTTTCAATTTGGAATAATTACATTAAAAAACGATAGTTTGAAAATTCCAAATTTGTGAACTTGCTTGAGACCTTGGTGATAAAGTGCAGTAAGAAAATTCAGTTATATTACAAAAAGAAGAACACAACACCAAACGATAATCACAAGAATCTGCTTTAATTTTCTTAATTGAAAACAATTGTATCGCTACTACATCCGTAGAATTCAATCGTTCCTGGTTGCCGATTATTAAGGAAGAAATTGCTAATGATCATGTTCTTGTGAACAATCCAATATCGAGATAGTTCATAAGGTTTTTCATAGGTTTTCCCTTATGATTTTAATGGGATTACTAAATCAACAAAATTCGTTGATCGCATTTTTGGCGTATGGACTTATAACAAAGTGACACCTAGAAGCGCCACATAAAAACTGAAGATCACCCCTTTCAAATTCTTCCAATTTGAATGGAATATGCTCTTTAGAAGTTTCTGTTCTATCTTGTATAATATCAAATAAAATTCTCTTAGTCACGTCAAAAGTCAAATAATAGATATTGACAAACATTTTAATTTTTACATTTTAGAATTGTGGCTTCTTCTTAGCCATTGACAACGAGATTTGACCTAGACCTCGAAACGTTTGGAAATATACAGCAATTTTAGTGACTTGCGGTGTTAACTTTAAATTTCATTTGTTTCGACCGGACTCTACCGACGCAACCGAACGACACTACACACTGGCTCGATCTTGAAATGCCCATCTAATTCATTTCTCTGTATAAGGAACAGGGACTAGGTAATATATTAACAGTTTTGTCTTCCATAGAAAATCAATAATATATAGAAAATAAACTAATATGCAATACCTACACAAAAATTACTGTTAGTTCTAATAAAAACTCCAATTATTTCTTTGCGATATATTAAATTAGAGAAATACGTCAGACATAAAAAAGAACACCATTAAGCTTGCCATTAAATTTATGTGTTGATTAGCCTCATATTCTCAAGTAAACATTTTACATTAAGTTTATTAATAATTAATAATAATTATTTGGGAAAAGCTTATCATTTAAAACTTCAAAAAATTGTTTTCAAGAATTAATAGTGTTGCATTTGTATTACCTTTCGTCAGTAGATGGCGTCACTATTAATTGAATAAGAAAGAATAATGACTTTGGACTTTGTTAAATTCCTTAATATCGCACTGTAGACCACATACTTCTGGAGGTAGCGTGCAATGTCCATTAATCACGGCCTTTGAGCATATACTTTATATGACTTTACAAGAATAAACTAAAAGTTATCGTTTTATCTTAATTATGGACCTTAGAGCATATTCAAAATTATCGCTTTGTGGTATTCTTAGATCATGTACCTTCTAGATATAGCCTGTCATGCACAAATGTCGTGATAAGACTAAAGAGAGAGAGAGAGAGAGAGAGCAATAGAGAGGGCAAGAGGCTATTTCACTGGGTGGGAGCTGCTTCCAATCAAATACGTACAGCATGTTGTTCATTGGCTGCTTCCACCCACTAAGTGAAATAGCCTGTTACTGTCTCTATACCCTCTCTTTCTAGCGTTGCCACGATTTTGTGCTTGACAGGCTATATCTAGGAGGTACATGATCTAAGGTGGTATTACTTACTATGTGTATGTTGTCTGGTATTATCCAAATATAATTTGAATTTGAAAAGATTTTTTCAGGTTTGTCTTTGTTCTGTGTTAAACTTATTATTGAAGCGAAAACTTCTTAATGGAAGCCCATACTTACACATATGAAAATAGATAAGCAGGGGAATGAAATGCATAAGTTTAAATTTTATTTGCTTCGTTCATGAAATATCCATCCAATGCAGTCCTCTGTGTAAAAAACAGGGACCAGACATTAAACCACTATTACCATCCAAATAATACAGAATAGCTGCACACAATTTGCTTTTCGTTCTAATAAACACTCCCAATTCGCTCTATGTGATATATTAGATATTCGCCACAAATTAAAAAGAATACCACACAAAAAGGCAATCCTGCATTAAATTTTCATATTATCAACGAATATAGACTCATAGAAGGATACACATTAAGCAAAACATATCCTCTGTTTACATCATTTTGTTATCTTAATAAACAAAGTACGTTAACCACTCAATATAGGGGCTGATATATTACACACATCCGGAACCTTTTAAAGACAAGTGGTCCAGAGTCCAAAGCGAAAGGTTGCGAATCCAAAGTTCTCTGGTTCGAAACCGAGAACAATTATCCTTTTTTAATATTATTTCATTATTAATTAATTTTATGAACTATTTTCAATTCATATAAAACGAATAAATCTCATTTTAATATTACATAGAATAAGAATTTTTTTTTAAATTGTTGCTACCGTTGAATATATAGATATATAATTATTTGTTTTGTATTGTTATGTGTTTGTAACAATTTTAGCTAAGAATAAAACGAACTTTTCTTTGATATCTTCAAATACTTATTCAGATGAGCGAAGCTTTACTTACTCATTATCTAAACTTATATTTCTCTGCAGATATATTTAATTTAAGAATTAAATTAGGGTTAGTTCTTGATTCGTAACAAAATAGTGACAATTATTTTAATTCAGCTGATATTTATATCCATTAGTAAGAGGGGCACAATAAAGAAAAATAGAGACTGTGTGATAATGGCAAAAGGGAAGAAGCTTTCGCTTCCATCGTTCAGTCTCTATTGACTGCCGCTCCTTTTTACATATTTATTTAATTCGTCACTTAGCAGTCAACAAATATAGGCTCGTTACATTTCTCAATTTTATGCTCGTTATTATATACTCAATCTACTTTAGCATTTCTCAGATGTAACAATATTTTAGATAAAAGGCCCTCTGTGAAAAGTGAGTTATACCACTTAACATACAAATAATATTATCGAGAATAAAAGCAATTAAAGAATTTATACTCAAAATGGAAGAAAAAGGTAAGGTGGTTCCTCGTTGACCTCGAGAGCTATTATGGGATAGTGGGGGATAAAAGCAGAATGGATAGATGAAGATGAAGTAAATGCTCGAGAAGAAGAAGAAGAAGACGACAAAGAAGAAGATACTGCTAGAACGTCATTATATATGTTTATTAATTATATTGATATTTGAAATATTAATAGCGATATATCACATACGAAATGGCGTTCTAGCTTGTGTGACGTAATATTTATAGGGGTCGCTGAAAGTTTGACGAAGGGAGAGGTCCGAAAGAGCGAAATTTAGTGTGACTTATTTTATGAACTGCACCTTCCCTTAGTAAAACATTTCTTTAACTGGTGCAAATCTATTTATAACATTTTTCCTGGGAAGGGACAGCAACAAACCTTAAAATATGCAATTCCTTCAACTGAAATTTACAACTGTTTAATTAGGATATTATTTTCAGTTTCAAATGACGGGCAACTTAGGTTAAGAACTCATAAGCAAGAATACAGTTCATTTGTACGATAAATGATTAAAATTGCTATTTTTTATAATAAACTTACAGTCAATTATAATCCACTATGAAATATATTAATTAAGAAGGAAAAAATGCGATAACTTACCTTGTTTGGTTTCCTCATCAAAGGGAACATTTAAACCAATTGCAGAACTACTATTCGTTATACAGTAACCGGTCCCTGTTACAATTAAGACATCTTCATCTGCATTGCCTTGTAAATTAACAAAATGGACCCAGAAAATGATTGAACTAAAAACAAAATATATTCCACTGTAAATCAAGGTTGATCGATTTTTTAATGAGCTCATTACGAATATAATTGCGTTGTTTCAATTAGTTTATTAATATTAAGAATTTCCTATTCCTTTGTTTCTGAGACTATATTGCAATAAACTCCGTGGGTTCAAGGTTAATTAATTTTAAAAAGTGACTTCACTTTCTAGTACTTATTTTCAACAGCTGATTCTAATACAATAACATCGAAATCATAACAGTAGGCAAGCTCATCTAACAACTACTGAAATTAATATTGCCTTATATAGTGTACGCCGAATTTTCTGGTCGTTCTACCTTTGTTCGCGCAGCGTCCAGATAAACAGTTTTTTTGCCCCATTCGTACCTTATAGTCCTTTTTTAATTATCCCAGCGATTGATGTTTGGTTAGGATGAATAATGTTTTACGTTGCTTTTGTCAGGGATGGCATCGATAAATTTTATAACACGTATAATCGTCGATGTCTTGGGAAGGGTCTTCGGGGGAGCCAAAGGCCAGATCGCAGGGTAATCTCAGCACTTTTCCAAATAGTATCCTGGCGGAAGTCAATCCTGTACTGTTATGTACAAATGAGCGATAGGGTCAATAGAAATAGGGGAATATGCTCATCACAATTACGCTGGTTATTGCTGACGACATTGGATAGGTGTTGTTGTTGGATAATTTTTAGGGTTCCGTATATACAGTATACGGATACCCTTATAATATCACTCAGGATTTCTGCCTCTGTCACATCACAGCAATTTTCTCCTAAACTACTGGACGGAAGAGGTTGAAATTTGGTATGAAGGTATAGTTTGGTGACTTGATCAGGAGCACATATCGCAAAAGAAGAAATTTTGATTTAAGGGGTACTTCTGGGGGGAAAAACTAAAAAAATTGACCGTTCCCCCCCCTGATCTCCGAAACTACTGAACCTAAAATTTTGAAAAAAATAGAAAATATAGAACGTTGCCCGAACTTTACAGGAAAAATAAGTAGAAACCATTAATATTAATTTTGGGGGGCAAATTATTAGGGTTCCGTATATACAGTATACGGATACCCTTATAATATCACTCAGGATTTCTGCCTCTGTCACATCACAGCAATTTTCTCCTAAACTACTGAACGGAAGAGGGTGAAATTTGGTATGAAGGTATAGTTTGGTGACTTGATCAGGAGCACATATCGCAAAAGAAGAAATTTTGATTTAAGGGGTACTTCTGGGGGGAAAAACTAAAAAAATTGACTGTTCCCCCCCTGATCTCCGAAACTACTGAACCTAAAATTTTGAAAAAAATAGAAAATATAGAACGTTGCCCGAACTTTACAGGAAAAATAGGGAGAAACCATTAATATTAATTTTGGGGGGCAAATTATAGAATTAAATAAAAAATTAAAAATAAAAAAAAATTCAAACTCATCATGTAATATATCAAATGAAAGGTCTCATTCTGAGGAACACAAATATATTTTTTTCATATTAAAAAAAAATTAATTAAAAAGATATTAAAGAAAATATACCAAAATTTACCCATTCCCCCCCCCCTTATCTCCGAAACTATAAAACGTAAAGTTTTGAAAAAAAATACTTTCATAGGTTCTGACCTGAAGTTTACTGGAAAAATAAGGAGAAACATCTAGTTTTCATTTTGGGGGGCAAATTACAGAATTAAATGGAAAATATAAAATTAAAATTGTTTCTAACCCATCATGTTATATATCAGATGAAAGGGCTCATTACGACGAAAATAAACATATTTTTTTCATATTTTTAAAATAAATAAATTAAAAGATATTAACAAAAATATAAAAAAATTTACCCATTCCCCCCCCTTATCTCCGAAACCATAAGCTGGAAAATTTTGAAAAAAAATTGAGTTATAGCCCCTCACCTGAACTTTACTGGAAAATTAAGGAGAAACCCCTAATATTTATTTTGGGGGCAAATTATAGAATTAAATGGAAAATATAAAATTAAAATTATTTCTAACCCATCATGTTATATATCAAATAAAAGGGCTCATTATGACGAAAACAAATATATTTTTTTCATATTTTTAAAATAAATTAATTAAAAGTTATTAACAAAAATATAAAAAAATTTACCCATTCCCCCCCCCCCCTTATCTCCGAAACCATAAGCTGTAAAATTTTGAAAAAAAATAGGTATAGCGCCTCACCTGAACTTTACTGGAAAAATAAGGAGAAACCCCTAATATTCATTTTGGGGGGCAAATTATAGATTTAAATGGAAAATAAAAAATTAAACTTGTTTCTAACGTATCATGTAATATATCAAATCACAGGGCTCATTATGACTAATACAAATATGTTTTTTTATTTTTTTTTAATAAATATTTTAAAATATGTTAAAAAAATATTTAAAAAAATTCCCATTCCCCCCTTTATTCCCCAAACTATAAGACCTAATTTTTTTTATTTACAGGAAAAATACGAAGAAATCTTTAATTTTAATAATGGGGGGCAATTTATAGAAATAAACGGAAAATAAAAAAATTTTTTAACGTGTCATGCAATATATCAAATGAAGGGGCTCGTTATGAGAAATACAAATATATATTTTTAAAATTAATTGTTTACAAGATATTAACATAAAGATTTAAAAAATTCTCATTTCTCGCTTTATTTCCGAAAACATACAACCTAAAATTTTGAAAATAATTAGGGGTACTGGGGCTCACTTGAAATTTATAAGAAAAATTATTAGAAAACCTCCATGGTAATTTTAGGGACAAATTATACAATTAAATGGAAAATAAAAATTCAATGTTCAAACGAATCATGTAATATATCAAATAAAAGACTCATTATGTGAATTGCAAATATATCATATTTTTAAATCATTTGTTTAGCAAAGATATTAAACATCGACTTAATTCTCATTTTAGAAACTATACTATTTAAATTTTGAAAAATATATTTTATTTGTATTTTTAAATAATTTGAATAACAAATTTAATAATTTATAATTTAAAACTTGACCTATTGTGCCCTTTATTTTCCACTCTATAGAGCCTCAAAATTCAAAAAATAGATTATAAAAGGATTCCCTGAAAATTTATTAGTAAATAAAACTCTAATGTTAATTTTTGGGGGCCAAATTAGAAAACTAAATACGGCGAATCTTGAAGGTGGTACGGAACCCTTACAATGCGAGTCCAACTCGCACTTGACCAAATTATTTTAATTGATGATGAGGACTGCAAAATTTATATTTTTGTTCATGTATTTCCAGGATATATAAATGTATTAATATAAAAATTATTCTTATGAAAAACATGATTAATGGTTAAAATTGAATCTTGAAACAAAAAATTCCAAAATTTCGGTGGGGGGGGGTTTGAAGCTAGCTCTATGATGATAAACGACTTGGAAATCGGTGCACCTACAATCGACCTTTATTTGGACTGAAGAAATCTATTGCTAACAGAACGGTAACCTCAGCATCAAGTGATCGTCAAACGACAAATTGTCACTGTCCCATTTTTTTGACAAACAAGCAATTCAGCATCAAAGCCAAAATTTTATAGAAAAGCCTCGAAATACAACAGTTAACGATCGACAACGACTCCAGACTCGAAGTTGAAATGTCTCCAAACACAGATAACTATACCACAGTATACAATGCATTACTTATATGTATATAGGAATACTGGTTGATCCTTTGGTCAGACAGCCAGTAATCCGGACAATTTTACGAATTTGCCTTACTAAACTTTGTTCTGCATATACAATTTTCAAATAATTATCTGTTGCAGGAAAAATTTTTGAAGAGAGAAAACCCAATGAATAGGCAAAATAATTCAAGACGTCTTCAACAATGTTTTCGAAATTACTTCAATTAAGAGCTCACTCCTAATATTAAAAGTTCAATTTAATATGGAGTTTTGGTGAGTTATGATAGGCTGATATGATTGACCAACACGAGGTATATATACACACAGAAAAAATAATTATGAACATTGTGGAACAGCCAAAGGGATTAAATTCGATAACGAATAAAATAGGGCGTGTTGGGAACAAAGCTTGGATGCGTCGATTTGTATTTTTAATGCGCATGTTTTCAACAAAAAAAATATATAGGGTGTGTCATGTGACGGTGGCCAATACCAACTTTCTTATTTTAAATGCAAACCCCTGTATATTATTTATTTTTTGGATTCTTCAGAAAATTTTAAGCATTAATCATGTACAATGTCCAACACCTATGGTCAACTGTTTAGAAAATATTAAGAGTTTTCAGATTTATTACAAAAATTAACAATAAAAACAGAAAATTATTTAACACAAATTCGCTGCATTACTCTCAATACTTAATTCCCTATTAGCTCTTGATATTGAGATAGTAAGCAAAAACCGTTCCTATGTCCCTTTTTACGGATTTGAAAAAAAAAACAGTTTTGTTTATTTTCGTCAAAACTAGCCTTAGCACCTTGTTGTCTGCCTGCATGACATTGGTGATCAGCGTCAGTGCTATTGTCGTTTGAATTTCGTTAACTGTACGTAATAATATCAGAAAAATGCTTAATTTAACAGAAATGGACAAAATAACCATTCTACAAATGATTGGTTATGAAGATAACACACAGACACAAATGGAAGTTACTGGATTATTTCACGAAATTTTTCCAAATTTGCCTCATGTATCCCAAGGAACAATTAGCAAAAAAATTAGCAGTTTCACGAGCTTGGTCATGTAAGACAAATAAACAAAGTAGCTACGAATGCTTTAAGTGATAATACGAAATTGGATATTATGCAGCCTCACTGTTCAACCACATCAATTTTTTGAGTATTAAAGGAAAGTAAAATGCATCCCTATAAAATGATGCCGACTCAGGAGCTCATGGAAGACGATTTCGATACGAGAACATTTCTGTGAACAAAAAAATGATGGTAAGGTTAGATAACAATGTGATCCTATTAGAAGATGTTTTGTTTTCTGATGACAGCACATTTACATTTCACGATCATGTTAATCGTCAAAACTGCTGGTCTAATGAGAATCACTGGATGACAGAGAAATGTACGTAAAAAAGTTAATGTTTCGGCAGGAATTGTTGGAAATCATATCATAGGCCCCTTTTTCATTGATGGCAACTTGAATGGAAATAAATATTTAGAACTGCTCCAATATAATGTCGTGCCAGCTTTGACAAACTTATATCCTGATCAAGTAAACCCACAAGATCCTGCCAATACCATATGAGTTTAGGAAGATGGAGCACCGCCAATTACGAAATCAATGTCCGGTAGTACTTGAACCATTTTTTTCCAAATTGGTGGATGATGAACTTAGATGACCTAAAAAGATCAATCACGCTTGCGATTAGATCAGTCTCGCCTGAAATGTTGAGTAACGTTGGAAGATATTTCTATACCACATTAGCATGTTGCTAAGTAGTTCGCGGCGAACATTTTGAACATTACCTACATTGAGATTAATGGTTTTTTGTTTTTTTATATATTAAGAAATAATCAGTATTACTTGTAAGGTTTTTAGTGTAATGTGTGAAATTTGTTTTTTAATGTTAATTTCTGTAATAAATCTTAAAACTCTTAATATTACCGAAACAGTCGAAGATAGGTGTAGAACATTGTACATGTCTAGAATTTTCTGGAGAATCCAAAAAATAAATAATATGCAAGGACTTGTATTTAAATAAGAAACTTGGTATTGGCCACTGTCACATAACACACCCTTTATATTTTTTCTTTGTTAAAACATGTCCAAGTGTTTTTCCTAACACGCCCTCTTTTATTCGTTATCGAACTTATTCTATTTAGCTGTTCCATACTGTATTGGAGCCATCAGTAGTTGAATATACAGTAAGGACACGCGTGTTGGAACAAATTCATTTAAAATTCAGGTGTTGGTTTTTTGGAAAAACGCTGGGACACGTCGGTTTTTGTTTGGACTGCGGTCTTTGTGATAATAAACTCATTTATGCAGGGTGGGCCAGAAATGAAATGCGATCATCAACTTCATTTTTAACCGACTTCCAAAAAGTAGGAGGTTATCAATTCGTCGCGTATTTTTTCGCTTTTTTTGTATGTATGTTACCTGATTTCTTCTCCTGTTGTGCATCGTTTTGAATGAATTTGGTCTTGTTTAATAGAGTATATATCCGGATTGGTGAAACTTCAAATTTTGGAAAAGAATTCTATTGATAAAGTGATAAAATTTGTGAATGAACACATGCGTGCATGGAAATCGACCAATATCCCTAATATTTTAGTCGAATTTTCGATAACTCCTTATGGATGTGTATAGTTTTTTAACCTTTAATCTATTAACGAAGATCCTTACGTTATCTCATATACTTTTCTGTGACGTGCAACTTGCAGTTTTGCAGAAAATCGCTGAAAATTCCAAAATTCTTATCAAAAATTTCATCGAAATCACATAACGGATATTTCGTCATAAATAAAGCAACAATCAAGTTTGATGCATTAGTAGATAAGTACGCAATGAAAGATTTTAGATTTGCTTGGCACTGACTTCAAAATGTACTTGATTGGTAGGTAATTAATTTGTACAGATTTTAATGTTTACATTTTTTACTTCCTGGGTAGGTACCTAACAACATTGAATGTGTTATTTATTTGCTAGAGTTGTATTTTGTTATAATTATTTTTAGCTTTTTAGTTATATGTAGAAGTCGGTTATATATTTTTTTAAAAATGTTTTATTTCAAATGGAAACATTTGATTTTCATTTTATTTTTTAATTCTGCATTGAATTCTAAATATTTTTCATGTACAATGTCATATACAGAAAATTTACAGTTATTAAAAAATTACATTTATTTCAAAATCGAAGAAAAAAAAACATCAACATATCAAATTAAATGACAATACCTAAGACGGATTTCAAATTCTTCGTTTAGCGTTTGTGGCAGGATTCGTTGTATTTCGGCCTTTCTTCTATTTTTTAGTTCCTCGGTATATCCCGGCTTATTAAAGTGGTACTTTCGAATTCGCGTAACCCCAGAGATAAAAATCTAACAGGCTTAGATATGGAGACCTAGTTGGCCATTCGATATCACCTCTCCTTCCGATCCATCTATTTCGGGAAAATGTTATCAAGATAATCTCGAACTCTTCGGGAATAGTGCGGGGGCGTTCCATACTGTTGAAACCATACCGAATCTGCCAGTATATTGGGGTTTTCACAACTCGTGTAAAGTTCTGTTAAACAGGGTATTATATCATTTTGTAAGAGGTCTAAATACTTTTCCGAGTAAGTGTTCTCTCAATAAAAAAGGACCCACAATTGAAGTACCCACAATCCCGCCCATACGTTAACTTTCTTGGGAAACTGTGTACGACTTTCCATAATCTAATGTGAGTTTTCTGATGCCCAATATCGAAAATTTTGCTTGTTTACTGAACCATTTAAACAAAATGTTGTCTCGTCTGAAAAACTGTCTTACTTGAAAAGTGCGAGTTGGCATTGCATCTATCCATCATCATTTCGCAAAATTCTACGCTCCAGTCCAAATCATCTTCAGTAAGTTCCTGAACTAAATGAACTTTGTATGGGTGCCATTTATTTCTATGCAAGCATTTTAGAACAGAAGATTTACTTATTGATTGTTCTCCGGCTATTTGTCTAGTGGATTTGTAAGGATTTTCTTGTAAATCGAGCAAAACATTTAATTGTGCATCTACTGGTAGATGTTTGGTTTTGTAATTGGCTCTTACGTGGCCAAATCCTAGAAACTTTGCTTCTATTTTACTAACTACCGATCGTGTAATAGGCCGCTTCGGGTATTTCATATTAAACAATTCGCAAATTTTAGCTTGCGTTCGAGTTCTGGTCCCATATCCTACCATCGTCAAAATTTCTATTCGCTGATTTTCAGTTAAACCCGCCATACTTTGAAACTTTGCCACTGCATTTGACAACTACTTATTTGAAGTAAGATTATAGTACAGTTTCTATGGAAAAAAACAAGTGTTAAAAACTCCAGCATTAAAAAAACGGTTTCTATTCATGCGAAAAAAATACCGTCAACAATCATAAAAACCAGACGTTCAAAGGTTCAAAGCAACAAACACCTTAATTTTACTGTTTTTTTTTTTCTTAACTTAAGATAGAAATGTAATTTTTTTAATAACTGTTAATTTTCGGTATAGGACATTGTAAATGAAAAATAATTAGAATTCAATGCAGAATTCAAAAATTAAATAAAAAACTAATGTTTCCATTTGAAAAAATGAAGTTGATGGTCGCAATTTCATGTGCCCTCACTGTATATATATATATATATATATATATATATATATATATATATATATATATATATATATGTGTGTGTGTGTGTTTGAAAACAAGTTGGCACGGACAGAACTATGTGCAGCTCTCTTGATGGACCAGGTGTTCGTCCGTTGAAAGTTTTGTCCCTGTAAAGGAACCCTCGCCTTACGTTTCACCAAAATCTCACTTTGCATTTTCATGAGGCTTTTCCTCTTCTTCCAACACGAAGGGTGGCTGCAGGTTCGGACCTTTCCGGACTACTTCGCATCCGAGATCGTTGGCTAGGTCGTTCTCCGCTTGGTCTGCTCTCCGTGGTAGTGGTGGGTGTTTCAAACCGTAAACAGTTATTAAAACTATGTATTACACTAATAACCTAAAACTATGTATTGGTTTCGACTGAAACTAGTTATTCATAGAAATACTTTATTGCCACACAACACATAATATTGCTTCGTGAGTCACTGTGGACAACGAAGAAACTATTATTTTACATAGGTATAGATAGGTACAGATTTGTATCGGCAGAAACGAGGGTAGATTTCAGTGGTATTGCCGCTTCTCTTTGTATGACCTGTGATTGCCGCATCGATAACACAACATTTTTATATTGATGTGATGGGGGATATATTCCAAATAGGTTAGGTTCATTTACTTTAGTATTAAAGTATATGGTTAGATTGGCATAATTAAAGGCGAATTTAAAAATATTTATGACGGCCATACTCAGGTGTTAATTACAGTAAAACGCAATAAAGTTTAAACCAGATTATTTTTCAAAATAATTTCAGATTCAGGCATAATATAGATATTTCATCTTTGTCTTGTAGAAGTGTTTTTTCTTTTATGTTAAGTTTATATTTTCTATTATGTTTAGTTTTAGGTATTATGGCAAGCCCAAACAGGTATCTCCGATTACCTTTGTGGGGTTTACGTAATAATATGTACCTAAATATTATAGTGTCTTAAATAAATAAATAAATCTTCAATAACTTTAACTAATTACTACGTCATGTATAAAATCCGTATTTGTTATTTGTGATATTAATAATAAATTAATAATATAAATAGTGAAATAATCACATCCTTGAAAATGTATTTATATTTGAAATTTTAAAGGATTAAAATAAAAAATGGTATGCGTATGCATACTTGTGCCTAGTATCATTTTATTCATGTATGTCTAAACACCTAAACAATATATAACTTCACACTTCTCGACAACTGTGAACAGTTACATATTTATCTAACTAAAAATAAACCGTAAATTACTACACCAAGCATACCAGTACCTTCAAAATTCACTCGATAACTAGTTATAAAAAATAAATAGTTTCAAAACTATTTATTAATTAGTCATACATATTTTCGGTTTGGTACCACCAAAAAGCGTTATTACCCACAACTACTCCGTGGCGTCTGAAGTGGAAGTGAGCTCCGATATGTGCGCGCCGCTATTTATGCTATCTCCCGAGTCCCCTCCTATTTCTTTGCCCCGCCTCCGATTCTGTTGAGGGGGCGGTGCCGTTTGTTTTGATCGGGTGACACCATTGCGTTGTCGCAAATTGTACCGATGACGTGGTTCTGTTTGTACCGATGGCGGCCGCAGATGTTCGTTAGAAGGGTGGGCGTCCTGATAGTTAGCTACAAGTGACGGAATGCAACGTTGTGGTATTGTTGCGCTCTCTTTTAATTTGTTTTTATTTTCCCGTAAGATGTTCTTCCAGGCAAGATGCAGGTGTAGAGCTTCGTTACGGTTATTAATTTCTCCTTCCTTTTCAATTTCTATAGCTTCCCTAATTGTTCTTCTTTTGAAGTTGTTTTCTGTTGCCAGATGCTTAGAGCCCTCAAAGTTGATTCTATGTCCTGTTTGCTGTTGATTTTGGAACACGGCCGAGGTTGTGGTCTTGTTTCGTATTCTGAGTTTGTGCTCTTCGATTCGGGCTTCGATCCTACGGTTTGTTTGACCTACATATGCTTGCTCGCATCCGCCGCAAGGTATCTTGTAGACTCCGTGACTCTCTAGTGGACGTTGGTCTTTGGGATTGCCTAGAATGCTTTTTATTGTCTTATGAGGTTTGTAGAAACTTTTGATGTTGCTTTTCCTAAGGATTCTTCTGATCCGATCTGTCACTCCTTGTATGTACGGAAGGGTGGTCGCTGCCTTTGGGGGGTCTTGTTGGGTTTCTTCGTGC
The DNA here is from genome assembly GCA_034190945.1 of Octodonta nipae. Classification (NCBI taxonomy): domain Eukaryota; kingdom Metazoa; phylum Arthropoda; class Insecta; order Coleoptera; family Chrysomelidae; genus Octodonta; species Octodonta nipae. The sequence goes on along the minus strand of CM067217.1, from coordinate 35,222,398 downwards.
CTTGGTAGTTTTTGTTGATTCAGGGCTCGTCGTATGGTGTTGTTGCTGTACCCATTCCTCCTCAAGGTCTGTGAGATGGTGTTTAGTTCCTCTTGTTTGTGTTTGGCGTCTGCAATGCGTCGTGACCTGCATATAAGTGTATTTGCTACTACTTGTATTTGGGGCCGTGTCGAAATAAGACATGAAGAGGTATGCCACCGCTGGATAGAGCGCCGAGCCCATAGGTGCACCGTCGACCTATCTGTAAAGTTGCCTGTCAAAGGAGAAATAGGTGTTTTTGTGGCAATGTTCCGCGAGTTGTATGATGTGCGCAGGAAGGTCTTCATTCATGGCAATTTGGTCCAAGGCTTCGTCGACGGGGATGCTTGGGTAAAGTGATTTCACGTCGAGACTTGCGAGGCGGTCTTCTTCTTGTAAGTTTAGGTCCCCTATTGTTATGAGAAGATGTTCGGAATTTTTTTCGAAAATTGTTTATTTATTATTGTTCTTCATCAGTCAAAAAATAACTACAATTAACACAAAAGTTGAATTATAATATTAAGTTAATATGTAATAAAAACTTACGTTAGTTGCGATTGAATTTAGAATTAACTGTACAGCACAAATTGAACATTGGAAAGGTTATCCAGTAAAAGATAATATTTTTACATTTGAAATGTATAGGAAAATGACAATGTCAAATTGAAATTTTCGGAGAAGTTGATTACTATAGAAATTATTGAAAAAGAAAGCTGCAAATTGTTGGACAAAAAAATGTTTAATACCAAGTTAGTGAAAATAAATTAACCAAGATTAGAATTAGAGTGATTAGATTTTGAAATTTTGTTATCGATTTCAAGCAAATTGCAATATATAACGTTAAGGTTTAACAGATCAGTTTTTTTATTTATATTATTTATTATATTTATATTGCTTCGTGCCTTGGTAGTTCTTGTTGATTCAGGGCTTGTCGTATGGTGTTGTTGCTGTACCCATTCCTCCTCCCTGAATCAACAAGAACTAACAAGGCACGAAGAAACCCAACAAGACCCCCCAAAGGCAGCGACCACCCTTCCGTACATACAAGGAGTGACAGATCGGATCAGAAGAATCCTTAGGAAAAGCAACATCAAAAGTTTCTACAAACCTCATAAGACAATAAAAAGCATTCTAGGCAATCCCAAAGACCAACGTCCACTAGAGAGTCACGGAGTCTACAAGATACCTTGCGGCGGATGCGAGCAAGCATATGTAGGTCAAACAAACCGTAGGATCGAAGCCCGAATCGAAGAGCACAAACTCAGAATACGAAACAAGACCACAACCTCGGCCGTGTTCCAACATCAACAGCAAACAGGACATAGAATCAACTTTGAGGGCTCAAAGCATCTGGCAACAGAAAACAACTTCAAAAGAAGAACAATTAGGGAAGCTATAGAAATTGAAAAGGAAGGAGAAATTAATAACCGTAACGAAGCTCTACACCTGCATCTTGCCTGGAAGAACATCTTACGGGAAAATAAAAACAAATTAAAAGAGAGCACAACAATACCACAACGTTGCATTCCGTCACTCGTAGCTAACTATCAGGACGCCCACCCTTCTAACGAACATCTGCGGCCGCCATCGGTACAAACAGAACCACGTCATCGGTACAATTTGCGACAACGCAATGGTATCACCCAATCAAAACAAACGGCACCGCTCCCTCAACACAATCGGAGGCGGGGCAAAGAAATAGGAGGGGACTCGGGAGATAGCATAAATAGCGGCGCGCTCATATCGGAGCTCACTTCCACTTCAGACACAACGGAGAGCAGACCAAGCGGAGAACGACCTAGCCGACGATTTCGGATACGAAGTAGTCCTGAAAGGTCCGAACCTGCAGCCACCCTTCGTGTTGGAAGAAGAGGAAAAGCCTTATGAAAATGCCAAGTGAGATTTTGGCGAAACATCAGGCGACCGTTCCTTTACAGGGACAAAACGTTCAACGGACGAACACCCGGTCCATCAAGAGAGCTACACATAGATCCGTCCGTGCCCACTTGTTTTCAAACATATATATATATTTTATATCTTCACAAACACAAATGCTTTTTTTAAAAAAAATTATTTTTATTTAAAACACAAATTAAATATTTTACTTCAAAAAATTACGTTAAACAATATAAATGAGATAATTGAATGCGATACACTTAATGACGCTCACAGCCATCGCATGTGCATTTATAAGCTACGTCTTGCATTGTCAGCATCAGCAGTTTTACACGTGCGATGGGCATTTGCGTATTTCCTGGGAATTGCTATATCGTGTAATATGACACCATGTGAACGACTCATTTGACCGGTTACACGGTGTTGTCATATTATTATTCTAAGTATTGTTTACGACGTATATAACAACTCCCCTCACAAAGAAAAAGTTGCTGTTTTACAGGAACTTTTCTGAAAATAGAATTTGAAAAATAATAAAATATAAAGGTTGTATACATATGATATTTGTAGAAGGCAAAAGTGTATAAAACAGCGTAAATTGTATATATGAATAAAATAAAAATATAATTAGCATTAAGGTCCTTAAAAGTAAAACCTAAAACAATACTTTTTAGCAATAAATGGGTTTTACAAAACAATTTTTGAAATTATTTTGGGGTACTTAGCTCGATGTCTTCAGTTTCGTTCTGTCGGAGGTTCGGTCTCAATCTTGGCAACAATTTTGAAATTCTGGTTGTGGGTGATGGACTTTCGCTGGTTGTATTGCGTTTACGCCAAAGCGTTTGGAGGACAAATACAGCGACAATTATTATTATGGAAAATATTGTCACGTAGGTGAACCAAGAAATGTTCTTTTTGACGAATGGCTGATTTATTAATTCGTCTAGGTCCTTTGAATAGTCGTTGAGTTTGTGGTTTGCGACATTTAACTCCTCGAAATTCAATTCATGGAGTTTCAAAGGTTTAAGTTCGGGAACGACAATTTTTTCTGGTATGGTATCGCAGCAGTTGAAAGGGATAAGAACTGGTTGATAGTTGTCAAGGGTGTTGCTGCTTTTTGTGGCTTCTGCTTCGATTTTGGTTATTCCAATGAAGGCACTGCAATCTTTCTGAAGTTTTAATAAAGAGTTAACATTGAGTGTTAAGGGTTTTGTATTGATGTCGGTACAGGTGATGGTAATGCTAAGAGGCTCGGTAACCATAATTAACCACACGTTGGTTTCGAGTTTTTGAACGTGGTACCCTTGAGCAGAGATCACGGCACTGTGACAATTGTCCGGCACTTTTTTAAAATTTCTTAAAAGTTGGGCCTCGCACAAAGCATTTGAGTCTATCGGATATGCATAGAGTTCGGAACACAATTTATTTTGATTGTTCAACGGTTTGCACGCACTAAGGTCTTTTATCGGAATATACAGTAAGGAATCGTCGTTTTTTGCTATATATTTATGAGTGAATGAGAGTACATGGTATAACCCAGTTCTATCATCATAGATGGGGATTGGGTATAAGCGGAGAGCAGTAAATGATTGCTGTTCAATAAGTGGAATTCTGAGTATAAATACAAGGTCGGAATCTGTTTGAAAAGCTTCTAATTCTGTAATTTCCAAGTATCGTGCAATACTTGAATATTTGACGGGCAAAGGTAAATTATTTTTCACGAGATTCTGTGATATTTCCTGTAAGGCGGCAATGAAATGTTCGGGAGTTAAAATTGAAGTATGGATAATTTTTAGACGGGCAAAAGTTATGGAATTAAGAACATCATTTAAGTTGTCTTCTAGAAAGAGATAATTTTCCATCAGTTTTTCCGTCATTTCTAGAAATGAGAGTTTTGTTTCCACGTACGCCATTTTGTCGTTTACTTTACGAATCATATTTTCCATTTTTCGAATATTTTCGTTAAATATTTTCTCGTCGACCTGAATGCGTTGAATAGTTTCGTTAAAGTTCTTTATAACTGAGGTGGTTACGCTGATTTGGTTTTTCAAAAGGTTTTCGATCTGCAGTTGTCCTTTGTTTAAACTATTTATACTGTTGGTGAAGTACTCGCCGTCGGCGGCGTCTAAGTTACCAGTTATGGCTTTGAAAATTGATCCGGCGCCATCGATTAGTCCACGTTTGTACCTTCGAGTGTCCATGTGGATTTCAGTGAATTTGTTTTTGACAGAGTTTGAGATTTGGTTAAGTAAGTTGATGTGTGATTGAACGTCAGCACGGAATACGTTGGTTGGGTGGACGTTAGTTTTTAGTGATAAAGTTAGTGCATCGAGAATTCTGTCGTTGGTAGCGAAAGCTTGTTCTAGAGCGGAGAGATTTCTATGAACTAGAAGAGTCCATTTGTGATTTGACACGGCTATACGTGATTCTTCATGATAATAAATCCCTAGGGTGTTATTGATTGGCTTTATTTCAAATTGGGATGCTGCCGATCCGAACAGCAGGATGACCCTGTAAAGAAATCAGTCTTCTGTGAAAGGTTTCATACGGTCAAAGTTTACTTTGGTTCTTTGGTTAGTACGAGAATTAAGTAAAGTAGCTGAGTTTGTATGTAGTTCTACTATTTGAAATGGTCCGTTAAATTTGTTTTGTAGTTTATCTTTGAACTGAGATTCGCGTACGTAAACCTTGTCACCTACTTGATAATTTGGGGTTTTGTCCGAAACATGTTTATCGAATCGAATTTTGGCTTTTGTGTTTTGAGTATCGGTTCTTTCGCGTGCTATTTTGTAGTACTGTGAAATGCGGTTATTTAAGTCTCTGATGTATTTAGAAATCAAGTCCTTTTCGTTATAGAGGGTTTCAGGGGGTCGGCTAGATGTGTGCCCGAAAACGAGTTCATAGGGTGTGAACCCATGGGTTTTGTTAGCGGAGTTGTTGTAGGTAATAATTGCGTATGGCAGAATATTGAAGGGGTGTTCGTCAGGGTGCTCGGCCTTATGAATACGGATCATATCTAACAAAGTTGAATGAAAACGCTCTAATGAGCCGTTAGATTGGGGGTGTCCTACACTAGAGTAGGAAAGTTTAATATCGAACAATTTGCAAAGGTCTTTGAGGAGTGCATTGTCGAATTCACGACCGTAGTCGCAGTGTATTCTCAGAGGCGTTCCGAAGTGTTGGAAAAACACCAAGAGTGTACTAACGACGGTTTTGGCGGACTTGTCGCTAATCGGGTAGGCCTGGGAATATTTAGTTAATTCGTCTCGGATAGTGAGGGCGTAATTTCTGCTAGGAACTTCGAGAATGTCGATGTTTATTCTTTCGAAAGGGGTTCTTGGAGTTTCTGTTACTACTAATGGGTTGTCAAGGTTTTTACGGAAAGCTTTAGTTGTCTGACAGATTTGACAGTTTCTAATGAAGTTTTCTACGTCTTTTGTAATACCTTGCCAGTTATACTTTTCTTTAATTCGTCTAATAGTTTCGTTGATCCCTCTGTGTATGTTGTTTTTACCGTTATGGAATTGATCTAGTATTATTGGCACTTGATCTCTTCCTACTGTTTTTGTTATGTTCTGGCAGACTTTCCACTTTATGTCTGTTTCTGCAAATATAAACGAAAGCATTTCGAGTATAGGTAGGTCTAAGTTATTTTCAACGCAGTATAGTTCGGAGTCAGTTAGAAGGTCTTTGCTCTTGTAAATTGAGGCAAATAATACCTCGTTCACAGTGTCGAAATCAGTTGGTAGGGGAATAATGTAATATCGTCTTTTTCGAACGCTTTTACTATTAAAAATGTTAATTTTGAATTGCTCGAAGTCGGCGTTCTCTTCGAAGATATCCTCAAGAATTTGGTTATGAAAATCTTTTAAATTGCCGGATTGAAAGAAAACTAAGATATTTTTGTTTTCTCTATCAAGGAGTTGACAGTTGGAGTACTGAATTTTACTATAGTCGATAAGTGAGACGGTCTTATACCGTTCTACGAATGTCCGAAATTCTATAAAAATTGAGTTGTCTTCGTCGTCAGTTTCAAGTTGTTCTGTCTCACTGTTTTCGTTTTCGTTTAAGGGAGTTATCGTGTAGTGTTGGAGTTTGGTGTTCGATTGGAAAGTCATACATTCATCAAAATGGTTGATTCGAATGCGTGAAAGGGCGTCTGCGTTCTTATTTACTTTTCCCGGTTTGTATATAATTTCATAATCGTACTCCTCGAGTTTGAGGCGCCATCTGGCAAGTCGACTACCTGGATCTTTAATAGAAAAGAGCCACGTTAACGGGCGGTGGTCGGTCAGGAGTTTAAACTTTCGTCCAAAAATTATTGGCCTGAAGTGTTTAACGGCCCAAACAATAGCCAGAAGTTCACGCTCTATTGTGGAGTATCGGGTCTCAGCCTTGCAGAGGGTCCTAGATGCGTATCCAATTGGCAGATCTTTGCCTATTGGTCCCTGTGAAAGCACAGCGCCGATTGCAAATGCGCTAGCGTCAGTTGTCAAAATAAAGGGCTCATTGAAGTCGGGGTAAATTAAAATTGGGGTCGAAGTGAGGGCTTGCTTTAATTCATTGAAAGAATTAACGCATTCAGAACTGAAATAGAATGAAACATCTTTTTGCAGCAATTTTGTGAGTGGTTTTGAAATTTTAGCAAAATTGGGTATGAATCGACGATAATACCCGGCTAATCCCAGAAAGGATTTGATATCTTTTTGATTTTGGGCTGAGGAAATTTCAATATACATTCTACCTTTGATGGATTGGGTTTAACTCCATCTTTGGTAATCAGATGTCCGAGATAGGCAACTTCTTTGCGAAGAAATTCGCACTTGTCGGGTTGAATCTTGAGGTTTGCCCTTCGTAGGCGTTTAAAAACATCAGTAAGACGAGACAAATGGTCGTTGATAGTGGGAGAGTATACGATTATGTCGTCCATATAGACGAGACAACGTTCGTTTTGAATACCTAAAAGAATGTTGTCCATAACCCTCTGGAATGTTGAAGGGGCATTCTTTAGACCAAAGGGCATCCTTACGAATTCGTAGTGCCCATTCTCAACGGTAAACGCGGTTTTGGAAATGTCTTTTGGGTCAATCTCAATCTGATGGAATCCTGAGGCGAGGTCAAGTGTTGTGAAATATTGGCATTTGCCAAGTTGATCTAATAAGTCCGAAATGTTAGGGAGAGGATATTTGTCATCAACCGTTAGTTCGTTGAGTTTTCGATAATCAACTACAACGCGCCATTTTTGCTTTCCTGAAGCATCCAGTTTTTTCGGTACTACCCATACAGGGGAGGACCAGGGTGAGTTTGAATGGCGTATAATACCTTCGTCTAGCATTTTCGTTACTTGGGATTTAACTTCCTCTTTATGAATCTGAGGGTAGCGATAAGATTTCGTGAAAACTGGTCTAGAGTTGTTAGTCTCGATGGTATGTTTAATTTCGTTGGTAAATGACAGATGGTCTCCTTCGAGATAAAATATGTCAGAGTAGTCAAGACATAGTTGCGATATTAAGTCGGATTCTTCTTCGTTTAAGTGGTCAAGTCGGAGTTGATTGAAAATTTGCTCTTGTCGTTCTAGTATGTTGTTGTCTGTTGGTTGGGTTTGTGAAATAGAATTCACACTGAACTGTTGTAAAGGTTCAAGTTTAATGTCAGTGAAATTTATAGTTTTAGGGATGGCATTTGCATTTAATACGGATGTCAGAAATTGGCCATTACTGTCGACTTTTACTAGAGCATTCGGAAGATGGACTTTTTCAATTTCTATGCCTGTTAATAAGGCATCTGTATCTCTAAGGTTGCAAGTAAGTTTACAGATTTGTTCTGTACGTGGTTGAATGGAAATTGAGTTGACGGGGTTACATGAAAAGTTTTTAGGGGTATCTTTACTGATTAAATCGTCTGTTACTTTATACAAGGGAAGTGTTTTGAAATTGGTTACTAGTTGCTTCTTTTCGAAATCAATGATGCAATTATAATGTTCCAGGAAATCGGAACCTAACAATCCATCGAACTCGATATCGATATTGCAAATGTAAACCTTATGGGGATCATTGATATTAAACGGGACGAGAGTCGATTCGTTGATATGAATTTTCTCGTTAGTTATTCCCTGGATGACGACATTTTCTTGGAACCTTTCCCTGAAGCGTTTGCAAGTTTCTGGCTTAAAAATAGAGAGTCCTGCACCGGTATCCACAAGAAGTTTGTAAGTGTTGGATGCATCGGTGATGTAATATAAGTTCTTAGAGTTTACGGACAAGAGGGGTCTTACAGAAATCTCTGTTCGGGGATATTCAGGTTGGGGTCGAAGCTGTCTAAATTCAAGGTTTGAATGTGGGTTTGAAGGTCTGACATATCCGGGGGCTCTGGTTGAGGGGTAGTGTCCTGAAAATTTGTAGGAGAAATTTCTTCGTAGTTTTGAGAGTAATTTTCGCTCTCGAAGTCTGTTTTAAAGTAATCGTTAAAGTCGTTCTGGTAATTGTCGTAGGAACAATAATCGTTATAGTCGAAATCTGTGTATTGGTACTCGTTGGGTGTTGGGTTCGAATAAGTCTGTTCACTTCTAGGATTTTCGAACTCATGATTATTTAGGTGATGAGTTCGTTGTTGGCGGTAAAAATTAGGGTTCGGTTTAAATTGGTCCGTATTTGGGGGTTGATTGCTTGTTGATGGGCGTTGTTGTTGGAAACTCCTATTGGGAGGAAAGTTTGTTTGGCGGGGTTGTTGATAATTTTGTTGATTAGAATTTTGGGCGAATGGATTAGGGCGAGGTCTTTGAAAGTTTTGCCCAAAACCTTGATTTTGTCCAAAGCTTTGATTCTGTTGGAATTGCCTCGATCTAGTGATGCATTCATTAACTGAATGGCCCATTCTCTTACAGAATGTACAGTGTTTTGGGGGTGGCAATTGATTGGGTCTTCTAAAGGTCGGAGTTGTATTTTTGAAGTTAGAGAATTTTTGAGTTTCGAGATGATTTAATTGAATTTCTCTTTTAATTCTAGAGATCGCGGTTAAGATGTCTTTTGGGTCGCTTGCTCGAATTAATTGTCCCATTTTTGGCTCTAGGCCTGTAAGAAGGCTGTTTAGTGCCATGGGTTCAATGAGATCTATTTGGGCTTGTTTTTCCTTGGAAGTTATATTTGTTTTGTGACTGCGGCCAACATTTTTGCCTGGTGAGTCTGAATTCTAGTCGAGAAAGTTAAGGGTGACTCGGATGATAATTGTTTCATTCGTTGGAGATCTTGAATGAGTGCCGATAGGTCTCGGGGGTCTCCGAAGTGGTTTTCGAGAAGAGTAATGATTTCAGTTAACAGGCTAGGGTTTCGTGAATTTACTAATTCCGCTGCCCTGCCACGGAGTTTATTTTTTATGTGGAGTATAAGTAAGACCTGTTGGTTATCGGTCGCCATACTGTGGGCGGTGTTACATGATGTGATAAAGGTATTTAGAAAGATAGGGTTACCGTCGTACTCCGGTACTATCGCAAAAATCTCGGAAATTTTATAGGGCTCCACAGTTGGAGTGGCTGCACCTTGCCTTGTAGTGGTCATAGTCAAAGTATTTGCACAATATTAAAAATTTAAATCAGATTATCTTGTCGAATTGACAATGGTAAAACGTATAAATCAATGTTTAAATAAATAAATGTGAAATTAGATAGATATTAAAATAATTAGATCAAGTTATTATAAGTTGTCGTTCAAAATAATGGTATAAATTTAATGTGTAATTATCAATATGTACCAAAATTGGTCAAAAATATTTCTTACCTTGCAATTTTACTCAAAATAAATGAACTGAATATATCAAGGGTAGTGATGTAATATGTTTAAAATATTTAAGGAATATTAAAGGATTTATCTTTGATGATAGAAATGGTGATTAAGTGTATCAATAAATAGAAATAATAAAATAATAATAACGTAATCCTTACAATATAATTCCTGGCATGGACTGTTCTGTAAGTTGACTGCACTGGTTAGCCGTTGCGTGTTCCTGGTGCTAGCTCGCTTCCAGTTGTGTCTCCAGCAAGAGGTTGATTGTCCCACGAAGGTTTGGAAACCACCACGACTAGTTAGAATTCTCGTGTTCTAGTCGTTTTGGAACAATCCTACTGACTGCGCCAATTTTATATCTTCACAAACACAAATGCTTTTTTTAAAAAAAATTATTTTTATTTAAAACACAAATTAAATATTTTACTTCAAAAAATTACGTTAAACAATATAAATGAGATAATTGAATGCGATACACTTAATGACGCTCACAGCCATCGCATGTGCATTTATAAGCTACGTCTTGCATTGTCAGCATCAGCAGTTTTACACGTGCGATGGGCATTTGCGTATTTCCTGGGAATTGCTATATCGTGTAATATGACACCATGTGAACGACTCATTTGACCGGTTACACGGTGTTGTCATATTATTATTCTAAGTATTGTTTACGACGTATATAACATATATATATATATATGTTCTGAGAGGCTTCCGCGGTCATTATTATGAACTAAGCTAGGTTCCGGGAGAGAACCGCGTCTGAATTTATTGAATACTCGACGTTTCTACTCCTGCTTTGGAGCCATTATCAAGAGACAAAAGTGAAAAAGAGTTGCTGAGTCACTAGGTAACTGAACTGTTCAGTTACCTAGTGACTCTTGGGGAGTAGGCAGATTGAGGCCCCGAGTTCGATCTAGACTCAGCAACTCTTTTTCACTTTTGTCTCTTCATAATGGCTCCAAAGCAGGAGTCGAAACGTCGAGTATTCAATAAATTCAGACGCGGTTCTCACCCGGAACCTAGCTTAGTTTATATATATATATATATATATATATATATATATATATAAATTGATTGAGGAATCTTGGGTTTTTGGGCCATTTAAATAATTCTAATTTATTTTTTCGTAGTAATTATTATATTTTACGTACGTTTCGACCATGATAGACTTGCTATTACCTATTCAATGGACAATATATATATATATATATATATATATATATATATATATTCGGAGTAAATAGGAATTCAGACTAGACGCATTAAAGACAGATAGTCTAATTTGGATCTAACTAAACTATAAAATAATGTAAACAATGCTGTAATATTGTTAAAAAATGTACTATTTCTAATTATAAGCCCATATAAACGATATGCGGAATTAACAATGGAATTAAGAGGAAAATTAAAAGTCAATTGATTTTCAAAATATATACCAAAATCCTTAATAAACTTAGTTCTCTCTAAAACGACATAGTTCATTGCGTATGGATATTGTAATGGATTTTCCTCTTCTTCCAACACGAAGGGTGGCTGCAGGTTCGGACCTTTCCGGACTACTTCGCATCCGAGATCGTTGGCTAGGTCGTTCTCCGCTTGGTCTGCTCTCCGTGGCGTCTGAAGTGGAAGTGAGCTCCGATATGTGCGCGCCGCTATTTATGCTATCTCCCGAGTCCCCTCCTATTTCTTTGCCCCGCCTCCGATTCTGTTGAGGGGGCGGTGCCGTTTGTTTTGATCGGGTGACACCATTGCGTTGTCGCAAATTGTACCGATGACGTGGTTCTGTTTGTACCGATGGCGGCCGCAGATGTTCGTTAGAAGGGTGGGCGTCCTGATAGTTAGCTACAAGTGACGGAATGCAACGTTGTGGTATTGTTGCGCTCTCTTTTAATTTGTTTTTATTTTCCCGTAAGATGTTCTTCCAGGCAAGATGCAGGTGTAGAGCTTCGTTACGGTTATTAATTTCTCCTTCCTTTTCAATTTCTATAGCTTCCCTAATTGTTCTTCTTTTGAAGTTGTTTTCTGTTGCAAGATGCTTAGAGCCCTCAAAGTTGATTCTATGTCCTGTTTGCTGTTGATTTTGGAACACGGCCGAGGTTGTGGTCTTGTTTCGTATTCTGAGTTTGTGCTCTTCGATTCGGGCTTCGATCCTACGGTTTGTTTGACCTACATATGCTTGCTCGCATCCGCCGCAAGGTATCTTGTAGACTCCGTGATTCTCTAGTGGACGTTGGTCTTTGGGATTGCCTAGAATGCTTTTTATTGTCTTATGAGGTTTGTAGAAACTTTTGATGTTGCTTTTCCTAAGGATTCTTCTGATCCGATCTGTCACTCCTTGTATGTACGGAAGGGTGGTCGCTGCCTTTGGGGGGTCTTGTTGGGTTTCTTCGTGCCTTGGTAGTTTTTGTTGATTCAGGGCTCGTCGTATGGTGTTGTTGCTGTACCCATTCCTCCTCAAGGTCTGTGAGATGGTGTTTAGTTCCTCTTGTTTGTGTTTGGCGTCAATATATATATATATATATATATATATATATATATATATATATTCGGAGTAAATAGGAATTCAGACTAGACGCATTAAAGACAGATAGTCTAATTTGGATCTAACTAAACTATAAAATAATGTAAACAATGCTGTAATATTGTTAAAAAATGTACTATTTCTAATTATAAGCCCATATAAACGATATGCGGAATTAACAATGGAATTAAGAGGAAAATTAAAAGTCAATTGATTTTCAAAATATATACCAAAATCCTTAATAAACTTAGTTCTCTCTAAAACGACATAGTTCATTGCGTATGGATATTGTAATGGATTTAATTTACGAGTACAAGTAAAAATTTTGCATTTGTTTATATTTGGTTTCAGAAAATTTTTGATTCAGCAATTATATATCAGATCTATTTGTGTTTGTAAAGTGAGACAATGCTTAAGTTGCATATATTCCTGTATAACTTCAAATCATCACCAAACATTAATACATTACCATCTAAGTTATCACTCAAATCATTTATGAAAATTAAAAATTATAAATGTCCTGAGTTGAACTTCTGAGGACACGTATAATAAAAATTGGAGGAAAATCCGCCATAGTAAATATATTGTTTGCGTTTCAGTAAATACGAATTTATGAGCTGAACATACATATCATTAAAACCTATGCAGATCATTTTTGGAACAAGTTTTTGGTGATTAATTTTATCAAAGTCCCTGGAAATGTCCGTATACACCACATCGACTTGTCCTTTATTATCCAGTTTTTCACATTCCTAGATATTGACTATAAATTGCAAGATTACTAACTGTTGACCTGGAATCCATAGATCCATATTGGTACACAGATATTAAGTTTTTGGTAGACGAGTAAATTCTGTTATACAAAATAGTTTCTGAGACCTTTGCAAAATTATTTAAAATTGATATTGGTGTGTAGGTACTAATTTCTGAGCGATTGTCGGTTTTGTAAATAGGCCAGACGTTAGCCACTTTCCATAAATTGGAAAGAGTGAGTTTTTTAATACTACATTGGAGAGAGTCTTCAGCGGTTGCACTAAAACCCTTAGCAATCTTTTACAAGAAAAGAAGGAATTCTGTTCTTCAGGTTTTTGCCCGCTTGTAATATTTTCATTTTAGTTACTGGTGGTTCACAGCTAATGTCTAGCAGTAGATTAGGAAAAATTAGAAGAAGGCACTTTCAAAATATTTACTAAAAGCATTTAATATTAATTGAGAATTACCAAATATTTCAGCATCATTGTGCATTTTGCCTGGAACTCTAGAAGTATTATTTTTATTATTTATAAATGCCCAAAATAACACAAGATCATTTTTTAGCCCAATCTAAATATTCTCTAAATAATTCGCAAAAGACTGCTTTGTTTTAAACTTGATTCAAAACCTAAGTCTGCTAAACTCCTAATAATGTATAAGGTTATTTTTTTCCTTAAATTTCTTGTTGAACTTAACTTTTTCCTTAATTAAATTTATAATCTACCTCTTTATAAATCTATTGTAGAAATAATTTACTGTGACAATGTCCCTATATCTTTCTAAAAATCATGTGTGTTAAGCTAGCAGAGCCATTTCATAACGCCCAAATGGGACCTACTCCAGAATTTATTGCTAATTTATTGCTAATTTATTACAAAAAAATTAAATTTATTGCTCCTACCCCTCCCGAGAAACAGTGGCTATGCTAACTTTAGACTAAAGTTAGCATAGCCATATTCTATATCTCCGGAACGAACAGCGCTACCGAGGTGATGTTGGTGGCGTATTTTATTGCTAATTAATTGCTATCGAATGGCACTAGAGCAAATAACCAAAAAATACCCTTTCATCCCCTACTGAATTTCTCACCCCCGACAATTACGAAAAAATTTTATTTCAATATTTTGTGTTGTTTAAAATCAGTAGACTTTTAATTGCTAATTAATTGCTGAAGTTTTATCATCATTACGATTTCATTCCTCCAACCCCTTCCGAGAAACTGTGGAGACGCCAACTTTAGAATAAAGTTAGCATAGCCACATCTATATCTCCGGAACGAATAGTGTTACCGGGGTGATCTTGGAGGCGTATTTTATTGCTAATTAATTGCTATCGAATAGTACCAGTGCGAATACCCAAAACCTACCCCTTCATCCCCTACTCAAGTTTTCACCCCCTGACAAGTAACAACAATATTTATTTCAATATATTTTGTTATTAAAATCAGTAGACTTTTAATTGTTAATTAATTGCTAAAGGTCTACCTTCGTTACGATTTATTGGTCCAACCCCTTGAGAGCCAACTTTAGACTAAAGTTAGCATAGCCATATTCTATATCTCCGGAACAAACAGCGCTACCGAGGTGATCTTGGTGGCGTATTTTATTGCTAATTAATTGCTGTCAAATGGCACTAGAGCAAATAACCAAAAAATACCCCTTCATCCTCTACTGAATTTCTCACCCCCCGACAATAAAGAAAAAATTTTATTTCAATATTTTGTGTTGTATAAAATCAGTAGACTTTTAATTGCTGAAGTTTTACCCTCATTACGATTTCATTCCTCCAACCCCTTCCAAGAAACTGAGGACACGCCAACTTTAGACTAAAGTTAGCATAGCCACATCTATATCGCCGGAACGAACAGTGCTCCCGGGTTGATCTTGGGGGCGTATTTTATTGCTAATTAATTGCTATCGAATGGCATCAGTGCAAATATCCAAAAACTACCCCTTCATCTCCGACTGAATTTCTCACCCCCTGACAAAAAACAAAAATTGTATTTCAATGTTTTTCGTTGTTAACTTCAGTAGACTTTTATTTGCTAATTAATTGCTGAAGCTCTTCTTTCGTTACGATTTTTTTTCTGAGATACTGTGGTTATGCCAACTTTAGACTAAATTTAGCATAGCCATATCTATATCTCCGGAACAAATGTCGTTATCGGTATGGTCTTGGGGGCATATTTTATTGCTAATTAATTGCTATCGAATGGCACTAGAGCAAATACCCAGAAACTACCCCTTCATCCCCTACTCAATTTATTACCCCCTGATAATTAACAACAATATTTATTTCAATGTTTTTCTTTGTTAAAATCAGTAGAGTTTTAATTGCTAATTAATTGCTAAAGTTCTACCCTCCTTACGAGTTCATTCGTTCAACCCCTTCCATGAAACTGAGGACACGCCAACTTTAGACTAAAGTTAGCATAGCCACATCTATATCGCCGGAACGAACAGTGCTCCCGGGTTGATCTTGGGGGCGTATTTTATTGCTAATTAATTGCTATCGAATGGCATCAGTGCAAATATCCAAAAACTACCCCTTCATCTCCGACTGAATTTCTCACCCCCTGACAAAAAACAAAAATTGTATTTCAATGTTTTTCGTTGTTAACTTCAGTAGACTTTTATTTGCTAATTAATTGCTGAAGCTCTTCTTTCGTTACGATTTTTTTTCTGAGATACTGTGATTATGCCAACTTTAGACTAAATTTAGCATAGCCATATCTATATCTACGGAACATATGTCGTTATCGGTATCGTCTTGGGGGCGTATTTTATTGCTAATTAATTGCTATCGAATGGCACCAGACCAAAAACCCAAAGCTACCCCTTCATCCCCTACTCAATTTCTCACCCCCAGACAAGTAACAAAAATACTTAATTCAATGTTTTTCGTTATTAAAATCAACAGACTTTTAATTGTTAATTAATTGCTGAAGGCCTACCTTCCTTACGATTTTATTGCTCCAACCCCTTGCGACAAATTGTGGCTATGCCATCTTTAGACTAAAGTTAGCATAGCCATGTCCATATCTCTGGAACGAAGTTCGTTATCGGTATGGTCTTGGGGGCGTATTTTATTGCTAATTAATTGCTATCGAATGGCACCAGACCAACAACCCACCCTCTGACAAGTAACCAAAATATTTATTTCAATGTTCTTCGTTATTAAAATCAGTAGACTGAATATGATTAGGAAAATAAAATTATACTTATTAATTATAGATATAATTATAGGATAGTTGTCGAGTAATACGTATCCATGAATGTTTTCAAATTATACATTACCCTACTTATTTTTTCGGAATCCCGTTTATGGTAATTTTTCCTCTAGCCTTACTGCAATTGGAATTTTGTTGTTATAATCGATATTCAAGATTGAATTTAGAATTTGTGCCATTCTTATTTATTTTTAGTCAGTTTATTTCAAAAAATTTCATTTAGATACTACGAAGCCTGGCTTTTAAATTTCCTATACAAATGGCCTACATACATCTAACAAAATGCTATTTCAAAAGAAACTGCACAAAGTATACGAATGATGCTATTGGTTACTCCATGTAAGTAACATAATATAGGTACCAAACAATACTACGCAATGTAGGAAGATACCTATAAGAAATAAAAACTTTATTATAATTTCGGCAGTGCTAAGACACACCAAAACATCATTTATTTAACGTTATTTAAAAATATACTATTAAGATAAAGTTTAAAACATTTAAATCACTTGTCTTTAATATACCGGTACAAAGCAGAACGTTTGACAACCTTGTAAAAGACTCGATCTAATAATGGGAATTTACATTACTGCGAAAAAATATCAAGTGTCTCTCCGAATAATAGGTCAAAATTATCGATATACAGGTGGATTTAACTTAAAAGTTAACTAACTGAGTCATTATTCACCTTATTATCATTATTCACCTTATTATGCATGTTGTATTTTCCGACAATTGTAGTTAACTTTCAATAAATTGTTTTATGTAAAGTATTTGGGACAGTCTATTTTCTGATCTGAAAATATGTAAAACACTTTCCAATTTATGAAGAATTAAAAATAAAATCTGAAAGTATTTTAAAAACGAAAATATATAGGAAAGACTATTGATAATGCTGTAATTTGAGTATTTATTTACCAACTTTTCTTAGAAGGATTATTTGAGGCAGTTCTTCCGTCGGCAGATGGTGCATAAAAATATTCATAGAAACATGAATAGTGGTAGTATTTTATCCTTAAATATATTAAGTTCAGCAGTACGTCAACAAAGGCGTGCATATTATATTAAATTATTTTCAGTATTATTAAAATTTTACAAGAACAATCGAACATGATATTAATCGTGATTGATCTGTATTGTAATAGAAGAAATATTCATGTTAAATATACACATACTGAATAATATAAGTAAGGATTTTTTGAAATTAAGTAATTGAAGTTAAAGGTTTTAATTGATTTGCTCATTTCTTATTTTGTTGTCTTGCTGAAACCCGAAAGATATCAAAAACGCATTTAAGGCAAAATCTAAGCTCTACTGAAATGAGATAGAGTGTGTCTCAAAATAAAACGAAGTTAGTTTTCAATTCTCGATAAGTATTCTACTTTAATCATACACGTAAAAAACAATGTCATATTTTTAACTGTTTCTTTAAATTAATAATTGATTTCAACAAATAGAGTAATATAGTTTGGTATAGAAAAAATCTTACAGTTAGTTAGTTTTTTTTTATTGAAGGAATTTGATTTAATTATCTGTTTCAACATCTGATTTTTGATAAAGTTTATGTAGAATTCAGTTTAGTAACTTAATCTTTGGATTTGGGAATTTTTAGTTAAGGTTTTTTACTAAAATACAAACATTTTCACTGAAACAATTCGATCAAATATCTGACTTGTTAGGATGTTATTAACTGTAATTTTTGAGTGAATATTGATTATTCAACATATCCTTTAAAAGTTGTGGAAATTTTCTATATTCAGGCCGATAGTCAATTTAAATTATACCGCAATTTGGTGACATTTTTTAATACCGCTTATTGAAATATTAAACTCCACGACACATGATGGCTCGTATTAGTTGTGGTGAAGTAGACCTTCTATCTCCTAACATATTCAAGTAGAGCCAAAAATTAACAAAAAAATTAATATGAGTTGTCTCCGTTTGTTCAGTATGATTAGCATCTGATATTTGTACTATTTATTATAAATAAACAATCAAATTTCGAAATCTTGTCTCTTTACTTAGGTATATGCTAACCATATATTGACCAAATACCTATACGTTGAGTAGTTTTCAATTGTTGAGGATAGCTAAGATAATATTCATAATTTAAAAAATTCACATTCAAGCATTTTCTTGTATTTTCACAACTATATCCCAGACTGCTTCAAATCAAAATAAAATACAACGTTTCTAGATGTCATTATTTAATTGGCATTTAAATAACTAATTGTTGATGTTCATCATAACTAAAACAAACAGTAGAAAAACACTTTCTATGAACTAATCTCACTCAATTATACATTCTTAAACATTACTAAGTACAAAGGTAGTCTTGTCTTAAAATGTTTAAGTGCCCCAATCTGCATATATAGCACCGTATAAAGTTTTACAATTTATATTTAAAAAAGAACCGACTTCAATTGGCTTAAAACAAAACCGTTTAGAAACCGTGTGAAATTAATAACTATTTTCTGACATACATTCTATTTTATCTGATTTACGGTACAATTCTATTGATTATGTTAGCGAATTCTTATCTCTCCCTCTCCCTCTAATTTCTATTTTTTTATATTATCCACATATTTTTTTACCGTATTTAAGAATAGTCTATTCTTTGAAACGTTTGGTTTTCCTTCAATATACGTCGTTTTATTTCGATTGTGGTGTTATTGCCCAAAAAAACATAAAAGTAATCATAGTTACATTGATATTAATTCTTTATAACTAACATTCACAGACTCTATGCCGAAGAAAACAAAATTTGATAATCAAAATACGTATTTACTAAATTGTTCACAAGTGTTCAATTTCAATTTCTTTAGTATTTAAAACGAAACTTCCGAGTCCGATTCGGTGAATTTAGTGGACCTTGCACCCAAAAAACTATCCACTCCCTGCAAAACAATAACATTCAAGCCATTCTTCGGTTTCCCCGAACGAACAGCGTTGCCGAACTGAACTTGCATACTATTAAAATAGGATAAAGGTAATTAATTCACAATAACAAAAGATTGTTCATAAACAATAAATATTCGAAATTTTCTCTTTAAAAAGTGTATTAAACTAGTTGAGACTATTTTATAATTAACATTAATTCCATTCAATTTCTCTCATGGGTTCCAATATTAACAATTTTAAATGAATGATACATTTCTTAATTAATCTGTACTTCTTTGTTTGATATTACCGTGAATAATTTATGTGCTTGAAAAATATATCATACAGTGTCGATAGTTGCTTCTGTTGAATGTCTGTAAAACCGCAGGTTCCAGCTCAAGTTTAATTATTTTCATTATTGAAAATATACTTTACATGTTTAAATTAATTGTTCTTTTTTACTTCTTTACTATATCTTGCATCTCAATACTTCTACTAATGATGTTTTACTACTTATTCACCGACAAATGTTAAGAGTATATTTATCAACCTTTTAAGTATAAAATCTCATTTCATATAGTCCTACCTAGCAGAATTCATTTAAACGCGAGCTAATGATGGTATGCTTAGTATTCATGTTGATTTGAGATGAGATAGTAACAGTCCTCATATGATACTTTGGATACATAAATGTCCTCAAATAATAACTTATATTTGTTTTCGTTAAACATTATTCCCAGTTTTCGTTTGCATACCGTTTAATGCAGTAATAACTTCATGAGTAAGGTTGAAAGATGGGTCCTTTAATTAGTTTGTTTAGAATAATACTTAAATTGCTTTAAACTGCAACGGATGAAGTGGTCTTTCCAGTCTAGAATCAAAGCTATTTGAATCTGTACATGTATAATGTTTTTTTGAGTCCTGTCCCCCAAAACATACAAATGTCCTTGAATAATACGTTGGACATATAATATTTTTGAGACCAGGTCGCAAACCATACAAATGTCATCGAAAAATACAAGTATGACGTAACAAACAACAATCGTAACAAAGGTAGACCTTCAGCAATTAGTTAGCAATTAAAAGTCTACACATATTCACAACGAAAACATTCAAAATAAATATTTTTGGTAATTGTCAGGGGGTGAGAAATTGAGTAGGGAATGAAGGGGTAGAGTTACTGAGTTACTGTTCTGGTGCCAGTCAATAGCAATTAATTAGCAATAAAATACGCCTCCAAGATCACCCCAATAGATATAGCTATGTTCACTTTAGTCAGTTTCATGGAAGGGGTTGAACGAATGAACTCGTAACAAGGGTAGAACTTTAGCAATTAATTAGCAATTAAAACTCTACTGATTTTAACAAAGAAAAACATTGAAATAAATATTGTTGTTAATTATCAGGGGGGTAATAAATTGAGTAGGGGATGAAGGGGTAGTTTCTGGGTATTTGCTCTAGTGCCATTCAATAGCAATTAATTAGCAATAAAATACGCCCCCAAGACCATACCGATAACGTAATTTGTTCCGGATATATAGATATGGCTATGCTAAATTTAGTCTAAAGTTGGCATAACCACAGTATCTCAGAAAAAAAAATCGTAACGAAAGAAGAGCTTCAGCAATTAATTAGCAAATAAAAGTCTACTGAAGTTAACAACGACAAACATTGAAATAAAATTTTTGTTTTTTGTCAGGGGGTGAGAAATTCAGTTGGAGATGAAGGGGTAGTTTTTGGATATTTGCACTGATGCCATTCGATAGCAATTAATTAGCAATAAAATACGCCCCCAAGATCAACCCGGGAGCACTGTTCGTTCCGGAGATATAGATGTGGCTATGCTAACTTTAGTCTAAAGTTGGCTCTCAAGGGGTTGGAGCAATAAATCGTAACGAAGGTAGACCTTTAGCAATTAATTAACAATTAAAAGTCTACTGATTTTAATAACAAAATACATTGAAATAAGTATTGTTGTTACTTGTCAGGGGGTGAGAACATGAGTAGGGGATGAAGGGGTAGGTTTTGGGTATTCGCCCTGGTACTATTCGATAGCAATTAATTTGCAATAAAATACGCCTCCAAGATCACCCCGGTAGCACTGTTCGTTCCGGAGATATAGATGTGGCTATGCTAACTTTATTCTAAAGTTGGCGTCTCCACAGTTTCTCGGAAGGGGTTGGAGGAATGAAATCGTAATGATGGTAAAACTTCAGCAATTAATTAGCAATTAAAAGTCTACTGATTTTAAACAACACAAAATATTGAAATAAAATTTTTTCGTAATTGTCGGGGTGAGAAATTCAGTAGGGGGTGAAAGGGTATTTTTTGGTTATTTGCTCTAGTGCCATTCGATAGCAATTAATTAGCAATAAAATACGCCACCAACATCACCTCGGTAGCGCTGTTCGTTCCGGAGATATAGAATATGGCTATGCTAACTTTAGTCTAAAGTTAGCATAGCCACTGTTTCTCGGGAGGGGTGGGAGCAATAAATTTAATTTTTGCGTAATAAATTAGCAATAAATTAGCAATAAATTCTGGAGTAGGTCCCATTTGGGCGTTATGAAATGGCTCTGCTAGCTTAACACACATCTAAAAATCTCTAATCAGCATGAAGAAATTCAGCATATAACATAAGATAGTTAGTTTTCTTAAAGTTGTATGTTTTGTGATTATCATTCGCAATAAAATTATCTTATTTGTTGGTAAAGCCATTAAGTTCAATTTATAAGGATGGATGATAAACAACTTCTCTTACTAATGGAACAGTCACGACTTATAAGACAATTAATATTACTTATAACTAAGGCAAGTAATTTATCATAATTATTTAAAATGGTACTAGACTGGTTGATGTTTAAGAAGTCTTTTTATTTTCAAGTTTGTTTTCGATAAAATTTGTACAGTTAAAGTCTAGCCAACAGCAAGTGACAGAAGAGACAGATATGGCAATTTGGACCCAAATGTTTATAACGCTAAAAACGCAATTAAAATTTTTTTACTGAGTTGGCACAAATTTTGTCGCTCAAATTCTCCCTTGGGGTACTTAATTTTGAAATCTGGGATTCCTGCCTGAGAAAATTGTCGCATGAAATGTTTCACCAGCTCACTGTCTAACAGTTTTTCGAAGATACTTTCTATTAATTAAAAGTTAGTTCAAATGGAGTTCGTACATTTAGTTACTTATTAAGATTTAGATGTAGTTACTTACTAAGTTTCCATAGATACATAAAAATAAACTAATAAAGGCGTGTTAAAAGGTATAATGTATTGTAGTACACAAATAATATATTTTAATGTGGACAAGGCAAACAAAACGAGTTTGGATCTAAAATGGTAAATTTTCCCAAGTTTGATATTATTCATATATTCTAATTTTCTTTTTATTGCATATCAACACCATAATTTATAAAGCATCAAATACAATTTTTAAAATTAACACTTTCATGACAGTCTAGAAATATGGCCATTAATATAAGGCGAATAATATTTTCATACTTTAGGAATTTAAAATGTTATATCTTTATTATGTGCGGAATTTTTCAAGCTTATTGAATTGACAAAGTAGAAAAATACTTACAATACATCCAGAACAAACATAATTTTTTATTTTAATTTGCTGCAATATTGACACATTATTTAGTATGAAATTGTAACTGGTAGATTATCATGACATTTTAACTTTTGTAGATCTATTTGAGGTTTTCTTTATTTATCATAAGTGACACATTTCCGGAGCTCTTTGATAATGGTTACAACTAACATCCACATATTAATATTAAATTATGCACGTTTCTAATTTTATCGAGTTTCACTTTTATATAACAGTTCTTGGTGATTGTGCAACCACATCCATTTTTTTAATTTTTTATTGATGATATTTAATATTACTTCCAATTTTTGTATTTTAAAGTGAAGTTAGTAATTGTAATTCAAAATTTTCAATCTGATAGCAATGGAAAAAATCACTCGTTTAAATAAACATCACAATTTAATATTTTTGACTAAACCAATCAGAACCGGATTACCCCATAAGACTAACCTATTTATATCCCTCTGCCAAATATTCCAGTATTTTTTTTATCCATGCTATGGCGTGTCAAAATATTTTAAGTAGGAGATAAACACTAAAAAATACTATAAGAAATTCATAAGTTGGTTAAAAAATTATAAAATATGTTATTACAGTTCAACTATTAATGCTATTTTTGTAGTACTTTGCCTACTTTAAGTAATGCACTCCTGTCTTGGATTCAACCCTTAGTTTATTTCTGGAACTACCTTTTCCAAGTAAGGCATTATTAAATCCCTATTTTGAGGTTGTGCAATCGGATGGTAGGAGAAATTATGAAACATTTAAGATATTCTAATTGAATTATTACAAACATCAAAAAAAAAGAAGATTAATCTGGAATTATCAATAAAAATTGGACCGCTTTGGCAAAGTTCGTATAAAATATCAATTTAAAAAATGTGGCTCAAGGTAATTTTTATTAACCGACTTCCAAAAAGGAGGAGGTTATCAATTCGTCTGCAACTTTATGTATGACGAGCGATTATTCAGAAACGGCTTGGGCAATTTTGATGATTTAAACTGCATTATATTAAGAAACATTAGAAAAAGGTACCATTTAATTGTCTATAACATAAGATTTACGGTTTTCCAGAAAATCAGAACAAAAGTAAATAAGGCACTAGATTTCAGTGAATTTTAATGAATCTTCACTGTTTTCTCTAAAACCGCTCAAGAAATTTGAATATTAAAAATTGTATTCTGCAAAGATATGTACCAGCTTGATTCCGTATATTTTTCTATAACATAAAACATACAATTTTTCTGAAAATCGGAAAAATATTTACAAAAAAAAAACTGTAAACACCATGGTAAATATCAAATTTTCATCATAAATATCTAGTTTAAATGTCAAGATATGCCATGAAAGTATGACTTACAGGGTGTTTGTTGTAATGGTTTTCAATAAGATATGGGGCTTATAGTCGCGTGAAACGGCAGAAAATATTCCATTAGTTTATTGAAACGACAATTTGTTATGCGGGCGATAATATTAGGTGGTACATAAGGAGTTGCACAGGAGGATGGTTGAAATATAAGTTGGAATTGAATTAGTTATACAGAGTGGTTAAAAAATAATGTATTGGGTGGCACATAAGTAGTTGTGCATGCAAGGTGGTTGTAATAAGAGTGGAGCAAAACTATAGTTATACAGAGTATATATATTATTTGCGTTACAGGGCATAGTATAATTACAGTTATACAAAAGGCTTCAAAACATGTTAGAAGTAGTTCAATGTACAGGATGGTTGAAATATAAGGTGGAGTAGAATTCTACTTATAAAGGGAGGTTAAAAAAGTTATATAGTGTGAAACATAAGTAGTTGCTTATACAATGTATTTGAAGTAAGGATGGAGTAAAATTATTGTGGGTGTATCAAAAATTTGTTATATAAGCATAAGCAGTTAGAATATTTGAATTATAAGACGGGGTATAATATAATTATAGACATGGGTTCAAAAAAATTGCAGTTGCATATACCGAGTGGTAGAAATAAATGGCAGAGGAACATTATAGTCATAAAATGTGGTTTAAAAATTGCGAATTTTCTTATATAGGGTAGACCATTAGCAGTTGCATAATTGGAATACTAGATATACAGGGCAAAGTAAAATCATAGATATACAGGATTAAATTAAATAATAGAAAAATATGTATGGATGCAATATTGAGTGAATTAGAGTTACACCTATAGAAAGTGTTCCAAATAATAAAACAAACAAAGTTAAAAACTATTTGGAAAATAAGAAAAAGAATACAAATTAGAGACGGAGATAAGAATACGCCAAAATATTCAACAGAAGAATGTCTGAAAATAGTGATTGGCTGCACACGGTTTCGAAACGACATATAAATTATAATTACCGCCATAATCCGTGTGCCGATTTTGTAAGAATATCTGAGATTTGTATATATCCCACTCACAAACTGATAAATGACAGTAAAAGTAAAGTAAAGTGGGACAGACATCCGATAATTCGTGGAAGCAGCATTTATCCGATATTTCGGGGAATCCAAAATAATATTCTTCTGGCGCATCGAAATCGGCGGAAGGCTATGATGAAGTTCTCTAAGAATTCTAGTCTAGTCTCTGGGGCTCTTCGACGTTCTGAAGAATTCCGAGAATTCGACTGCCGTATAGTAAAAATAAATTGTATATAGTTCTGTGAATATAAATTAAAGTAGTGAACATAAATTATAGTGAATTGACTGTGTTTATAAATAAATCCAGGAACTGAATTAAATCCGAAGTTTAAATAAAAACATTACAGTTTTGACAGCTGTAGGTGTATTTGTGGAAGTTCAGAAGTGAAAAATAAATACTGACAATGTTTAAAGCGGTGAGTTTTAACTTATTGAAAGTGATTGATTTAAAAAAAGAACTGAAGAGAAGAAATTTAGAAATTAATAGACAAGAAAAGTAAATCAACACAACGGCTACGAGATAACTTAATAAATGCTATTAAAATAAAAGGAAAATTTAAAAGAAACCTTACAATCACCGAAATCAGAAACAGTTCGGAAGTAGTGAAATCGAAAATTGACATCGAAGGAGCAATACACAAAATGAAACCTCCACAATTTGATGGAAAATCGTCATGGACTAATAATAGGCACCAATTCCTCGACTTCCTCGCCGGAAAACTGAAGCGGGTCGATGTAAAGGGGCCATCATCGACCTGTAGCCAACAAAACACCAACTATCAACGCATATGTTCGTTCGGTGCGCAACCACGTTAACAGTGTTTTGCAGATGGCTTTATTAATAAGAAGCAATGTGCAATGCTGCTAGATATAGGTGCGGCAAAAACAGTTATAAGGCCCAACATCGTTTTAGAGACAATGATAAAACCAACAAAATGGCAAGTGCGAACAGCAACAGGAGAAGCAGCGAAAGTCCATGGTGAAATAGAGGTTGAAATGGTGTTGGGAAATACAACATTCCAACATCGGGCTTAGTGGGGCGGACATCGAAAACCAAGTCATGATCGGAATGGATGGCATAAGCTCCAAGGGATTCGAGTTAAACTTTAAAGAATTTTGCGAGTGAATGACGAAGAAGTGGTGCTCTGTGGCAAAGACGACATAATGCTTCAAGCAGAGAATGTAAATGTCCCGGAAAGAGCTGAAATTATTATACACGCTTGCCTAGAGGGGAAAGCTAACACTAGATCAGTAATGATGTTTGATCCCGAACTTAACGACGTAAATGTAGGCAGAGGAATCGCACTGTAAAAGACTTTGTTTCGTGACAAGGAGATTGTGCCGGTAAGAGTAATAAATCTGAATCATTACTCAGTTGCAATGAAGAAAGGAACAATTTGGGGCACTGTTCCACAGTTTCCTCTGTAGTAAGTATTCAAAATACAACAATATCACCAGTTAAACTATTTGAGGAAAGACTCATCACAGATTCTTCCAAGGACTTGAAATCAATCCAGAAAGCAAAATTGAGGTATATCGTTAAAAACTATCAGAATATTTTCGACGTAGGGAAAGTAAAAAGAGGACGGAGTGATCTGGTGAAACATATAATTAATACCGGGAACGCTTAGCCAATTCGACAGTCGGCGAGAAGACTACCCCTAGCCAAAAGGGAAGAAGCCGGCAGGATGGATGGGCTTCTTCAGTTGTCTTGGTTAAAAAGAAAGATGGTTCGACCCGATTTTGCGTGGACTAACGGCAATTAAACGTGGCTACAAAGAAAGACAGCTATCTTCTTCCAATAATAGACGATACTCTAGATACGTTCTCTGGATCGAAAATGTTTTCCACCCTGGACTTGAAGAGCGGTTATTGGCAGGTGGAACTTGCTAAAGAAGACCGAGAAAAGACTGCTTTTACCATCGGCTCAGGACTTTTGGGTTATGTAATCCTCCAGCGACGTTTGAAAGATTGATGGAAGCAGTGTTAAAAGAGCTTTCATGGAAAACATGCCTAGTGTATCTTGATAACATTGCGGCATTCGGGAAATCCGAAATATTGCTCGTGTGGCCCATCGAGGTCGGCGACTTGCTTTGATGAAGTTCTCGCGAATTCTAGTCTAGTCGACTTTTTGACGTTCTGGAGAATTCCGATAAGAAATATATAAATACGGATAGCTGAGGAAGCATTCATTCGGTATTCGACTTCCGTATAGTAAAGATAAATTGTAAATATTTTTGTGAATATAAATTAAAGTAGTGGCAATAAATTATAGTGAGTTGGACTGTGTTTATAAATAAATCCAAGAACTGTACTGAACACGAAGTGTAAATGAAAACATTATAGTAATTATATTTTAGTCTCTGAAATTAATTCTTACCTATGCTTCTGTGATAACTGAAAAAATAAATTATTTTTATTATTCATCGGTGGCCTTCCTTGTGAATGAACCTGAACCCAGTTGATGTGATGGTTTCCGGTTCATGCGTGATTAGCTAACCCAGAATTTGTTAGCTCCGACCTTTTAGTAGGTATTTTTAACCCTGATTTCCAGAGGTTGCTTTGTCTCCCCAGTGCAGAAATTACGAAATTTACAGGGCATGCTGTATAAACAGTTTTTAGTATGGCAGGGTATTTTAGTAATCATGCTCCTCAAGGTGTTGCTGCTCTTGAATATGATATTGATTTCATATCTGTGTCCAATACGTCTAAAGTTCCCCGACAAGCCTTTAGTGAATGGTAATAATAGTTTCCTCTTCCTGCCTAGGCGGTTAATCCAGTTCTTCAAACGCCTTGTTAATGGCGGTTTTCGGACATTCGTCAAAAGGTCTTTTTTAAGTTTCACTTGTTCTTTTTTGAGGCTCTATGGTATAATGCAGATATCTTTGGCAGTTTTCGTTGATCATGGGCGGTTAGAACTGTAGGATAGGTATAATACTGTTTGTGTATCCTTCCTGTAGACTGTTGTTTGGATTCATGCCTTAGTCATTTGGCACTTCACATCAAGTGATAGTAGGCACCTACTCTCTTTCATCTCCATGGAGAATCTAATGGATAGTTGGGATCGGTTAAGGTGCTCCAGGAATGCCTTCAGTTCTCCCTCTCCGTGTTGCCAAATAATGAAGGTGTCGTCGACATACCTAAACCAGAGGGCTTTTCGCACCCCTTCATTATATGTTGTTCAAACCATTCCATGTAGATGTTGGCAATGGTTGGCGATAACAGGAACCCCATGTTTTTGCATGAAGAAGCGGTCCTTCTCCTGAAGGTAGCATTTCTTGAGGCAACATTGTAGTAAGTCCATTATTGAATCTGGGCAGCTCCATCCTCTTCATCAGGGTTTCGTCCTCAATAAGTTTCTTTCTCACTGTTTCCAGTGATTCCTCTAATGGTACATTCGTTTTCAACGTCGAAAGCTATGTTAGTCTGTAGCGGCTTATTAAGCAATGTTGCCCTATAAAGGTTGGATGATTGGTAGAAGGAATTTTGATAGTTGTACTATTGGTGAGTTACCTGAGTTTGTAATCGGTCTGAGAGATACTCCAGCCTTGTGTATATTGAGTAGTCGATAAAGACCACCCCAGGTTTGCTGTGATGTGTAGTCAATTTTTTTCTTGTCTCAGGTGAGATGTATTCAGACTGATCGCAAAGAGAATGTAAATTTTTCGTTTTGTTTTAGACGTTGAATCAGTTGGCAAAGGTCTGTATTTCGCTCTATCCATCATTGTTAGCTGACTGAACGATGATGGATTTGTCGTGTTTATATTGTCCTCCTTTCAGATCTTTAATGTGTTGTGTCTTCGCAATTGCGGTTCTCACTTTTCATGAAAGACGAAGAATAGAAAGATTTTTATTGATAAAATAATGATTACTTGTACTACTAGCGGATTTGTGGTACTTTAATGAAGGATTATTATAGACCTGTGCTTCAAAAACAATTTCTTTTAAATTTTAGGGAGAGTGTATATTAAAAAATAATTTTTAACAATCATTATTCTACGTATACTAATCTATACAATTTTGTCTAATGTAATTCTGAAAGAACGCATAATATAATAAAAGTATATTTTTATTAATTTATACCAGTTTCTTAATATAAATTATGTCTTTCTCTTGTTTATGATATACTTGGACCAATTCATATTATAGTCAGGAATTGATCTTGAGGTATTTAACATTTTTAAATCTAGTGAAATAGCCTATCATTAGTTAACCGACTTTCAAGAAGAAGAAGCTTATGAATTTGTAGGCAAGTTTTGTTTTAAAGTATGCTAAGTGATTATTCAAAAACGGTTTGGGCAATTTGGATGATATAAACGGCATTATATTAAGAAATATCACAGAAAGGTACCATATAATTTTCTATACCCTGAGATATACGGTTTTCCAGAAAATCAGATAAGACAATAATTAAGAGACTACACTTCAACGCATCTACAGTGTTTTCTCTAAAACGGCTTAATCAATTTGAAAATTTCAAATTGTATTTTACAAAAATATATTTCAGCTTTTTTCTGAAAATCGGATTTTTTTTTTGCAAAAATCGGTAAACATCAATGTAATTGTAAAATTTTGATCATAAATATCTAGCTTAAATGTCCAGATATGCTATGAAAGTGTATCGTACAGGGTGTGACCGTTTTCATTTTACGGGGCTTGCAATCGAGTGAAATGACACTAGTGTACCGAAAAGAATTTTTTTATGTGAGAGATGTTTACTATACGGTATAGGGTGGTAGGTATGTGTGTGCATGGAACTGAAATTAAAGAACGCAAACAATGTGCGCATTTGAAATATGGGGCAGCGGAAAAATAGTAAAAAATAATATTTTTTTCATAACCTTCTAAATCTTAATAAACAATCATTTCCTGTTATTCGCACAATTAGCACTATAAGACATGACATGACATAAAATAATAAACAGAAACCACAAGAAATTCTAACTTCAACAGTATAAATATCAAATATTTGAAATTAAAACAAAAAAATAAAAATCCGGAAAAATTAGAAATAATAATAATAGATAAATGTACAAATTTCATTAGGTTTTAATAACTTAAGCAAAATATTGGTATTGTTAAGCAAACTTCTAGCTATCTTTTAAAACTTCAGGAAAAGGAATTCCCCTATCTTTAATCTCCAAACTTAATAATATTATTAACTACTTCCTGCATCAAAATTGTTATTTTAACAATAATTTTACCTTTTTTATTCTTAATTTCTAAACATCCTATCAACTTTATAATCATTATCTTAATTCAAACTATTTTAGAACCCTTAATTTCAACAATACTCGTATTAACAAAAACCTCATGATTTTCTTATATTCTATTCTTAATTATAAGTGGGGGAAAGCTTATTTTATTTATATATATCACTAATGTAGCTTCAAATGAAAAATTCCATAAATATATTAGTTTTTCATCTTCAAGGCTAATTACCCTTA
This sequence comes from Octodonta nipae, assembly GCA_034190945.1. Taxonomy (NCBI): domain Eukaryota; kingdom Metazoa; phylum Arthropoda; class Insecta; order Coleoptera; family Chrysomelidae; genus Octodonta; species Octodonta nipae. The sequence continues at coordinate 35,191,871 of CM067217.1, read as the reverse complement.
TCTTTGGACTTAGATTAATAATTAACTTAAACAAATTTTTAATCTATTTAGAATCAGAATCAGATAATTTACCTACTTACGTTTTTTTCTTTAAGAAAGTATTATATAAACTCAACTTTTAGATTAATTTTACTATTAATTATTTAATAATAACATTAATTATAACAGTAAAACTAACTAAATTAAAATCAGGCCCCCTTCGATATAATTAATGAAAATAAAAATCGTTAATTTATCGCCCCTAACCACAATAATAAATAAATCATTAATCATTAATCAATATACCAACGACCTCCAATATTAGGGCAATATGAAATGTTTTTATTTATTTATTTATTTATCTCTGACCCCAAAACAGTTACGAAAACTGGTACAAGGGCCTACACAAAATATAAGTAGGTATCTATTTACATTTAACAGGTTATTTACATACTTGCTACTTTACTATATTACAGAGCTTAATAAATACTTGAGAGAAGTTTCTGTCATTAGATCCCAGAATAGTTGCTGGCAATCTATTGTATATATTTCTGCTTCTGTACAGTGGTGAATCTTGCGTTTTTCTTGTTCGCGCCAATCGATTTCTTATATTTCTTGTTTGTCTTGTCTTTGATATTCATGGCAGTTTCTTATTTCCTGCAGGTTGCAGTTTATCTTTATATTAGTGTTTTTTATTTTTGTATATAAGTTTTGCTTGCTCTAGTTGCATTAAAGGGTCAATGTTTAGGATTTTGTTTTTTTATATACTTTTACTGTAGTTGTTCTTGGGTTCATCATACAGATACTTTTCAGCCTGGTTTTATGCTCGTTGTAGTCTTTGTAGTAAATACTTTGATGCATTTCCCCAACATGGGATTATACATATGTGTTAATGTGCTTGTTATCGTTAGACCTAAGTACTTGTATTTTTCTACTTTATTTAATTTTGTTTAATTTAGTTTAACTTCAATATCACAGTTTTATTGTTTTTTTGGTGAATTATCATGTAGACAGTCTTGTTTATATTTATACTTAATTTATTATAACACAGCTATCTGTAGTACAGTTGTATAGCATTATTTATGTAATTTCCCAATTCTTTGGGACAGGATGCTGACAAAAACAGTACAGTGTCATCTGCATACATGAAGTATTTTGATTTTAGAGGAACATACTTTATGCTATGGACGTATAATAAATATTGTAAGGGTCCCAGTATTGAGCCCTAGGCAATACCAACTTTTAACATTCCTATTTCACTACTTTCTTGGTTTACAAGTGTATACTATTTTTCTTTCTTGTGAATAAGATTTCATTAAATTATAGCCTACTCCTCTGATACTTATATTATAAAACTTATCCAGCAGCAGCTGTATGTCCACTGCATCAAATGCTTTCTGCAGGTCCATGAATACAGCTATTACATATCTGTGTTTATCCAGTTCTTCAGTGATATATTCTAGCAAGTCAACTGTAGCACTTAAAGTACTACTTTGCGTTTTAAGGCCATACTGATACTTATCAAAGCCACAATGTTTTTTGTATGTAATTTACCATTCTGCTTTTAATTATCTTCTCTAGGATTTTGGAAAATATACTTAAAATTGAGATCGGACGATAATTATTAAGTCAGTTGTTGGGCCTTTTTTATGTACAGGAATAACTTTTGCTGTTTTCAGTTCTTCTGGGAATTTTCCACTTTCCAAAACTTGGTTTACAAGTCTCACTATTATCTCACCAATGCTACTAAGAATCTCTTAAATATTTTGTTTAGTTATATTATCTGTCCCAGGGGCACTATTGTTTTTTAGGTTCTTAATTGTAATTCTTATTTCATTTAAATCTGTCGGTCTTAGGAACATAGTTTGATTTTTAATTCTTCTTCTTGAAAGGTTACATTTTTGTTCTGTTTGATCTTTGAAGCCAAATTTTGGCCAATGGTTGTGAAATGATTATTGAATTCGTTTGCTATTTCTTTTGCATCATTTATTTATTTTTCATCACTATTTCTTAATTGACTTATTTTACTCTGTTTTTTATCTTTTTTGTTACATAATTCATTTATCACATTCCATGTTTTTTGTGAGTTTCCTTTAGCTGCATTAAATTTTTTCTCAGCATATTTCATTTGAAGATGTTTTCTCATGTTATTTATGTAATTTTTAAGTTTTTTATATTCATTTTCAGTATATTTATTTTTTAGTTTTTTCCACCTTATGTAACTTTTATCTCTTTCTTTTATCTCTTATCCTGCTGTTCGGATCGGCAGCATCCCAATTTGAAATAAAACCAATCAATAACACCATAGGGATTTATTATTATGAAGAATCACGTATAGCCATGTTAAATCACAAATGGACTCTTCTAGTTCATAGAAATCTCTCCGCCCTAGAACAAGCTTTTACTACCAACGACAGAATTCTCGATGCCCTAACTTTATCACAAAAAACTAACGTCCACCCAACCAACGTATTCCGTGCTGACGTTCAATCACACATCAACTTACTCAACCAAATCTCAAACTCTGTCAAGAACAAATTCACTGAAATCCACACTCGAAGGTACAAACGTGGACTAATCGATGGCGCCGGATCAATTTTCAAAGCCTTAACTGGTAACTTAGACGCCGCCAACGGCGAGTACTTCACCAACATTATAAATAGTTTAAACAAAGGACAACTGCAGATCGAAAACCTTTTGAAAAACCAAATCAGTGTAACCACCTCAGCTATAAAGAATTTTAACGAGACTATTCAACACATTCAGGTCGACGAGAAAATATTTAACGAAAATATTCGAAAAATGGAAAATATGATTCGTAAAGTAAACGACAAAATGGCGTACGTGGAAACAAAACTTTCATTTCTAGAAATGACGGAAAAACTAATGGAAAATTATCTCTTTCTAGAAGACACCTTAAATGATGTTCTTAGTTCCATAACTTTTGCCCGTCTAAAAATTATCCATACTTCAATTTTAACTTATTTTTTATACCTTTTGGTGCATTCCTGTTTTGTTCCTTCTATAAGTTTTGCTAATTCCGTGAATGATGAAATTCCATTTTGCTTAACTGTTCTTTTTATCATGTTTTTCCACTTTTGCTCATCCAAATTCTGCTTTATATTTGTAATCTTCTGAGTGGCTCCAACCATTTTGTTAACTGTTATTTTTTTAAATTTTATGATCACATATTTCATGATCTGAACATTTTATACTATAGGTAATGTTTTTATTCGCTAATATATGATCTAAGATACTAGAACGAGTGTGTCCTACACGCGTAGCTTCTTCAACAGATTTTTTATTTTGTATATTAAACCCATTCATTTCTATGGTGTTTTTGTAGTCTTTGATTGTGTTGGTTTCATTTAATAGGTCCAGATTCATGTCGCCTATTTTAATGCACTCTTCTTTTCCTCTTTCCATAATTTTGTCTAGTTGGCTAATGAAGTTCTTAGCATTATTTTGTGGGGGTCAGTATATGCTCCATAAGAAGCATTTTTGTTTAACTAGTTGTACTTTGTCTGTGTCATTTACAATGAGATCAATACTATCTTTTATAAAGATACTTGTACCTCCGCCACGTGAACTTCTGCATTTGTGTATCGCTGTAAATTAATTTAGATTAAAAAGGCTTACTTCATTTATATATAACCATGTTTCTGTTAGTATTATTATGTGTACATCTTTATAGCAGTCGTTTTCTAATATTTCCTTTAAATGTCCCATTTTATTTCTTAAGCTTCTAATATTTATGCATAGTAAGTTTAAAGTCATTTAATATTTACTGTTTTTTTATTAATTTAAAAAATCTTTTGTAGATGTTGGTTCATTATTAGGAGTATGTTTAATTATCCAAATTTTAACAGGCTTATTTTTATCTATACATTACTGCCCAACTACTGACATAGCATTTAACAGAATTGCCCATATTTGCCGCAATGTAAATTACGGTTGATTAGTGAGAGCTATGCACGCTAATGATGCATCAATATTTTTTACTTGCCTATCTATATATGCATATTAGTCCTTATTTTTTTAAAATAAACTTGATTAATGGGAATTACTATTTTATTTGCTCTTACAGGAACTGCATTCCTAGGATATGTCCTACCTTGAGGAGAAATATCTTTTTGGGGAGCAACTCTAATTACTAATCTTCTATCAGCAATCTATCAATTTGAATTAAAGATATTGTGAGAGTAATTATATTAATTTTTATTCTAACTTTCATTGTACTTATAGGACCATACCTTTTAGGAGATCCTCATAATTTTATACCTGCTAAACCTCTTGTAACCCCTACGCATATTAAACCCGAATGATATTTTCTATTTGCGTACGCTGAATTCCTAACAAAGTCGGGGGAGTTATTCCTTTGGTCCTTTCAATTGCTATATTTTACATTATACTTTTTGTCCCCCAAAAAAATCTTAACAAATCGGTTTTATCCACGAAATAAATTAATATTTTGAATCTTCCTTATAATTGTCACATGATTGACCTTAATTGGAGCCCGCCCAGTAGAAGAACTTTCATTATCTTTGGGATAATTCGACCATTTTATATTTCTTCTTGATTCCTCTAAATTCGTATTCATTTAAAATATGAGATAAAATTATTTTTAAAAAGATAATGAGCTTGATAAAGCATATCTTTTGCAAACATAAGATACTAATTTTTATTGACTAACTAATTACATTATATATATAAGGAAGGAACCCTAAAGAAATAGATAGGTATCTAGTTCATGTCAAATTCATTAAACTACCATACCGCATTCGTGGAACCTTAAATTAATAACTTTTAAATAAAAAATAATTTGGTCAAGTGCGAGTTGGACTCACATACTAACGATTCCGTACCACCTTTGAAATTTGATACAATGTAGGCGATTCAAAGTATATCTTTTTCTAAAATTCCAGTTTCAGACAAGCAGGGAATTAATATTTTAAAATATTTAAAAAAAGCGTTTTAAATTTCTTAAGAAACTATATAAATTAAAAAACAAGTAACGTTTCATTACCATAACTATATTTTAAATAATTATTTAACATTAAAATTTTAATAATTATATATCTTTTTAATTTGAGACTCTCAAATATTTAATCCATTTGGATAAACCCTGAAACATAAGGTATTTAAATTTATAATTCTTATTTTCTTCTAAACGTTATTTTGACATATTCTTGATTACTTTTATGTTTTTTTGGACAATAACACCACAATCGAAATAAAACGACGTATATTGAAAGAAAACCAAACGTTTCAAAGTCTATTCAATAATTATAAAGCCATTGATAGTGCAGTCAGAGTAGACTTTGAAACGTTTGGTTTTCCTTCAATATACGTCGTTTTATTTGGATTATGGTGTTATTGCCCAAAAAAATATAAAAGTAATTTATAATTCTTGTTTTCTTATTAATAAAATTAATAAATATAAACTATTATAATTACAATTAAATAAAAAAAAACAAAAATAAAAATTAATTATCAAGAAATGCCGCTAAGGTAAATTTTTTTGTAAGCAAAACACTATTAAAGCTCTTTGTTGCCTTCCAGATACGCCTTCCGATACATCTACTTTGTTACGACTTATTTCAAATTAATTGAAAGCAACGGGCGATATGTACATGTTTTAGAGCTTAAATCAATAAAAATATTTATTTTCATTTATTTTCAAATCCCAGATCAAACTTAACTTAAATCAATTTATGAACAATGTAACCCATTTCTCCTTTTTAAAACACCTTGATCTGAAATCATTCCTAAAAGAATTTTAAATACTACATTTAAATTTATTTTTCACAACGATATGTACTTATTTTTATGTTTTCTTGGGGAACAACACCACAATCGAAATAAAAAGCTGTATAATGAAAGAAAATACCAAAAGTTTCAAAGTCGATTCTGACTTCGTTGTCAATATCTTTAAAATATGTATTTAAAATAGAACGTTTGATTTATAACATTTAAGTTGGCATAAGAAACATTTTGTTGTTTTTAAATATACAGGTAGCACCATGAATTCTAAAGATCATGTATTAAGTTAAACAGCTTTCAAGTTTGATCAATTGAAACAGTTGTCTTTAGAATTTATAAGTGGCGTTCCTAGGTACGACTTTCTTACAAGATAGCGCATTCATCAAAAATGCAATCAAAGAATTCTGCTGTTTCAGTGATCCCATTAACGTTATAAGGGAAAACCTAGGAAAAACCTTATGAACTATCCTGATACTGGGTTGTTCAAAAGGAGACTTTGAAACGTTTGGTATTTTCTTTCAATATATAGCTTTGTATTTCGAGTGTGGTGTTATTTCCCAAGAAACATAAAAATAATCAAGAGAATGTGCCACAAATAACATTTAGAAGACAAACGATATGTAAAGTATTATATCGTGCATTATCAATTACAGAACAGGTTCCTCTGAAAATTCTAAAATTCCGCCTAAAATTTTTACTTTAAAGATTATATCTATTAATTATAAGGCAATTTTATTCAAAACTAAAATAATAGGGTATCTAATGCTAGACAAATTTATATTTTCATAGCATCATCTTCATATAAAACTTGAAATTCCACCTGAAAATTAAATATTATTAAAAACCAAAAATTATCACAACCAAAAAATAAATATAAAATTATATGTTTAACCTCTACTGCTGTCACCAGTTTAGTTAATTTATTTTTAAATACATAATTCAGAAATTACTTAATAGTTAATTATATTAATTACTTAACTTCAATCTACAAACAAAACCTAGTATATAAATCAAATAAATACATTTATCAAAAGCTAACTTTAAACTTAAATCGAAACTAGGAAATAATCAATAAGAGACTCCTACATATCACAAAACACGTGATATACCAACAAAATGTTTTTTCTGTTATTAATCAAAATGTGCAATCAATCGAGCCCCAACTAAAGAATTACAAGTTAAAAGATTTCAAATTGGGTACTGCTTTCTGTAGGCACGTAAATGGTCATGGTGGAGTAGCAATATATTGTGAAAACGAAAGTAAAGTCAAAGTGAGAACTGATATAAATGATTTATGTGAAATAGAAGTATTTGAATGTGTGGAAATGCATTTTTTAAATTTAAGGTGTGATTGTTGCGGTATATAGAAAACCAGATGATAGTAAAATAAATATATTTTGCAAAAATGTTGGGAATTGTTGGATATTTTGCATGAGGGCAATACTCATTTTATAATTGGGGGAGATTTCAATCTAGATTATTTAGCAAAAAAATGATAAAAAAGTTAAAGATTTCATATCTTTACTTGGATCATATGACACTAGTCTAACAATCGATGAATATACAAGGATCCATTATAATGGTAAAAAATCATGTTTAGACAATTTCGTTACATCAGTAAAACAATATAATTCTATAATAGATTCTGATGTGGCTGATCATAGACCAATAAAATTAATGATTAACTATGAGAAAACAGGTCAAAATAAGTTTAGATATGTTAGATGTTACAATGACAAAAATATCCAACATTTCGGAAAATTGTTGAAGAAAGAAAACTGGAATCAAGTTGTAAATTTAGCAGAGTTAATGAACAGTGGGGCCAGTTTATGTCAACTTTCTCCTGTTTATTTAACACCGCATTTCCTTTAACGAAGGTCAGACTAAACAAAAATAAGAAATCTTATGTAAGTAATATAAATATCATTAATTGTAAAAAAAAATTAAGTAATTTATCGATATTGTCAAACTACAATAACAACTACAGGAAAAGTTATAATGACGAAAAATTAAAATTAGAATTATTACTAATTAAAGCTAAAAGGGAAAAATACGAAAAAGACATACGTGAATCAGATAATGTGTCCAAAACTACTTGGAAAATTGTTGAAGAAATAACTGATAATCTAAAACATAATAAAGTGAAAAATACAATAAGTTTCGGTAGAGAGAGCAAACAAACTAAATACCTTCTTTAAATAATAGACCTGCGTAATATACCCATAAATAATCATGAGTTCAAATTCAATTTAACAAATGCAAATGAAATTTTTGAAGTAGTAAAGATTATAAAGAATAAAAAAAGTTCCGGATATGATGTATCTAATTATATAATAAAAAAAATAATTGATTTTATTATATACCCATTGAAGACGACTATTAACAAATCTTTTAAACATGGAATATTTCCGGACCTATTAAAGTTTGCCATCGTAATTCCCTTACATAAAAAAGGTGATAGACCTATCAACTTATTAACAGCTTTTTCAAAGATATTTGAGAGGATTGCTTACAATAGAATAATAAAGTTTTTCAATGAGAATGACATATTTAGTAAAAATCAACATGGGTTTTTGAAGGGTCGAAGTATAAATACCGCCGTTTTTGATTTTGTGAACAAAATTTTTTATGCTCTTGAAAATCATGAAATTGCTTTAGGTATGTTTCTCGATATTTCAAAGGCATATGACAGCATCAACTATAATTATTTGTTAATGAAGATGGAGAAATACGGGATTAGCGATATGGAAAACAAATGGATAAAATCTTATTTAGAAAATCGATCTCAAGAAGTAATATTAGAGTCTAACGGAAGGCAATTTAAATCCGATGTAGTTCAAATAAAACTCGGTATTCCTCAAGGTAGCATCTTAGGTCCCTTGCTATTTAATATATATATATATATATATTAACGACCTTTGCGAAATATTAAATTATAGTAAACATGGTATTGTAAATTATGCAGATGATACAAATCTCTTGATAACTGCTAAATCGACAAATGAACTAGAACTAGAACTAGAAACAACCGGCATATATAAGCAAATTTATGAATGAATGCTACAAAATCAATTAATACTCAATAAAGATAAAACAAAATTAATAAATTTTCAAATTAAAAGTGGTAATGAAATAGAAAATATTAAAATTGATAATTTACATAATAAAATTGAGAATAAAACAAAATTTGTAGGTATCATAATAGATAAATTCTTAAGTTGGAGCGATCATATTGATGAACTAAGGAAAAAACTAAATAGCGTGACTTACTGTCTCCGAGTTACAAAAAAATATCTACGTTAAATGTAAGGAAAACCATTTATTGTTTATGCTTTATTTCTAGAATAAAATTTGGTATAATTTTTTGGGGTGGACCAACCCACACAGAGTGTCAAAATTTTTTATTGTACAGAAACAAATTTTTCGTTTAATGTTTAATATACCGATTAGGGAAACATGTAGAGACACATTTAAAGCAAACAATATGCTTACTATATATGGATTATACACATATGAATGTTTGTTATTTATCTTTAAACATAAATCAAAATTTTTGAACTCACTACGAAAACATAATTATGGCACAAGAAACTTAGACTTATATAATTTTCCATTACATCGCTTAAGTCAATATAAAAAAGGTCCTTACTATGCCAGTATCAAATTCTTTAACAATTTGCCAAATAGAATTAGAAATATAAACAATGAAAAAATATTTAAAAGAGAAATCTTCAAATATTTTGTTTTAAGAGAACCATACAATGTACAAGAGTATTTAAATTGGTCTACTGTAGAATAACAACACCTATTACCTTAAGTTCGAAATTTCTAAATATGTATACATATGTGTATCTAGTGTATAAATATTTCATGTTTTTTTATGTATTTCAACTCACTGTATGCCTGTGACTGTTTGAAATAAGGCTATCCAGACTTGACCATACAATGTATGGTATCACACTCCCTCTGAGGCCTTTAGGGGAAAATTCACTAAACCCCAGATGTGCTAGATATCAAAAGGATTTAGCTCTGTGGGAGCCCTTGCCAGGTTTTCAGGCCCGTGGTTGGAGTCGTGGCGGCAGTTTCCCATGAATTTACGGACCGTCCGGGCTGTTCCTAACAGGACGGCTTTTTGCATTTGTTTGTAAAGATGTTCGTCCAGACCGAGGTATTTTAAATTGTTTAATAGATGTTTTGGGACAGTCCTGTCGTTGACATAACAATTGGTACAGTTCGTGTGTTGTTCATGTCCCACTGAGTCTTTATTTGAAATTCCAAATATCTATATTTGGTTATTTTCTCAGAGTGCTTGATATTTATATTATTGTTGTTAGGAATTGCTATGTCAATTAAAGTTGTTTTCCGGGAGACTTTATCTACCAAAACTATATCTGGTCTATTGTGAGCAACAGACCGATCGGTCAGTATCGTGCGGTCCCAGTACAGCTTGTAGTTGTTATTTTCTAAAACAGATTCTGGTTTGTATTTACAGTATGGTAATCTTACCGACTGTGATAATTCAAGTTTCAGTGCTAGTTCCTGGTGAAGTATTTTTGCCACAGCATCGTGTCCTTCTTTGTATTCAGTTGCAGCGAACGCTTGACAACCTCCTGTGATATGCTGGATAGATTCTGATGGGTCTTTAACGATGTACTTTAGGTAGTTCTTAGTTGGAATTACTTGATCTTCGATTGCCAATATAAAGCCTTCCGTTTTAGGAAACATATGACCAGAGATCAACCAGTAGTTCGACGCTGCACTGTCGACATAATCTTGGTTGACGTCATTTATATGTCTTCCATGAAGGGGCTTCTCTTTCGATTTCAGCAGTTTCTGATCTGTGATCTGGTGGTGTAATTGGGCATGTTGTTGTGTCAGTCGCAGTGGTGTTGAGTCATCAACCAGGCACATGACTCTTTGTAGATCAGAAAATTCTGCGAGTTTCTGGAAATGACTACGCAACATGGAAATTTGTTGATCTAATAGTTTGCTGAGATCTGTCAGTCCTCTTCCTCCTTCATGCCGTGGCAAAGTTGTACGTTTGACAGAGCTCTTTGGGTGGTGATTTTGAGCTTTTGTTAGTAAAACTCGAACTTTTCGTTGTAATTGTTCAATGTCAGCCTTGCACCAATTAACTATACCGAAAGAGTAACTGAGCATAGGTGTTAATAGCCTGAAACAGATTTTTACTGTTTAATTTAGTTTTCAACAGTCGTCTTACTCTTCTATAAAACTTTGCTGTTAGGTCCTTTTTCATAGACTTGTGATCAATACGTTGAGCCTGCTTTATTCCAAGGCATTTATTAGTATGACCTTCCCCCATAAAGCAATTATTATTTATTATTATTATTATTTTTTTTAACGGTTATCCGGTTGACGTTTACTATTGTCGGCTTATAGCAAGACAATAATATTTTCTATTTCTCTACATTTAACACTTTCCTCATAATGGTACATGTTGACAAGGCTGCCTTCTGTATTTGGTGACAGATATTCTTTGAGAGTCCCAGCATGTCTAAGTTCTTCAAGAGCTGTTTTGAAATCTCTCCTGTGGCTCCGATCACTATCGGCACAACCGCTACGGCATCAGCTCTCCAAATTTCCTTAATCTCTTGGGTTAATGAGAGGTATTTTTCGGCTTTTTCTTTGTTTTTCTTTAGGATGTCAGCAGGTGCTGGTACAGAGACTTCTATAAACTTTATTTTGTTGTCCTGTCGGTTCATAGGTTTCTGTCCCAATATATCATAGCTCTATCATTCTCAAGCACTGACTCAGGCGTATATTTATAGTACGGTATTCGTTCTTCTGAGAAGCCGTGCATGATACTGAATTCAGCGCGCAGAATTTTTGCGACGTTGTTGTGCCTGCTTACATACTCCTTCCTTACTAGAGCCTGACAACTGCTTATGATGTGCTCGATGTTTTCGTGTTGGTTTCCACACATCCTGCAATTTGCATTTGTTACAGAGGGGTCCTTGATTATATATTTCAGGTATGACCTGGTTGCTACGACCTGATCTTGAATAGCACAGATAAACCCTTCTGTTTCAGCAAATATTAGTTATTCAGCCACATTAAGGATGCTTGTTTGTCAATATGCACTTGTTCAATTATATTGATGTACCTTCCATGTAGCTTTTTTTTCCTGCCATCTCTTCTGTAGGTATTCGAGTGTGTGTTCTTCGCGTATCTTCCACCTTCGGTTGTTTAGGTTTAATGGTGTTAGATTCTTATCGTTGTTTATTACTACCTTATATATATTTAGTGTTCCGGCTTTATTGTAGAAATATTCACAAAGATTTTTTATTTGTTGTTCGTGTCTTATTTGTAAATCTGCGATCCCTCGTTCACCTCTGTTTCTTGGTAGGTGAAACCGCTCTTTACATGCCTTTGGATGGTGTGCTCTGTGTTGTGTATGTTGTTCTTAGTATTCGGTTGAGTTCTTCCAGGTTGGTTGCAGTCCACTTTATGATTCCAAAGCTGTAGGAGATGGCGGAAACTACAAAGGAGTTGGTGACTTTCACTTTATTTTCTCCTGATAGTAGCGACCTCATGATTAGGCTCAGTCGTTTTTTCAGGTCCTCCGTTACCTACCGTTTCATTTCATGGTGGTCTATCCCTTGTGATTGCATGATTCCTAGATACTTGTACGATTCGTGTTTCTTCATCGCTGTTATTGTCCCTCCTCCTGTTCTTTTAGTGAGTTGAACATCTTCTGGTGGGTGCCATTTTCCTCGTTGTATGTGGTTTATCTTGCACTTATCTAAGCCGAAGTTCATTCTGATGTCATTTGAGAACTGTTCGGTGGTTCTGATGAGTTTTTTCAGTCCCGTTGCTGATTCAGATATTAATTTCACATCATCCATATACATCAGGTGGCTTATACATTTATCTTCGGTGTTATATCCACTGTCAGTATTATTCAGTAGCCGGCTAAGCGGGTTTAGTGCCATGCAGAACCACAGCGCCCTCAGCGCATCACCCTGAAAAATACCACGCCGGATGTTTGCGATGATCTTAGCGTTTTTACCGCTGATGAAGTCTCAGGAACTCTATAATACAGGGCTCAACCTTATACACAGCTAGAATTTCTATGAGCCAGGAATGCGGGACACTGGCAAAGGCTTTTTGACAGTCGATGAATTCAGTATGTAAGTCTCGTTTTGTTTTCTTCGCCTGTTCTGTAATGACTGAGTCAATTATTAATTGGTCCTTACATCCCTGGCATTGTTTCCTACATCCCTTTTGCTCTTCAACCAGCAGGTCGTGTAAACTGAGGTGGTCATATATTCTGTTGGCTAAGATGCTCGTTAATAACTTGTATACGGTTGGGAGGCAGGTGATGGGTCTGTATTTAGCGGGGCCAGCAACAGATGGGTTTGATTTTGGAAGCAGGTAGGTATTCTCCTCAGTAAGGAATTCTGGTATAAGTTCAGGATTTTCTAGTGTTTGACTGAGCAGTTCTGCTGTTTCTCCATGTATGGATGTTAGTTTCTTATACCAAAAATTCTGAATTCCATCTGGGCCGGCAGCTTTCCAGTTGTGTGTGCCCATTAAAGCATTTTTTACCTCCTGCTCGGTTATATTCTTTGTAGTCATTATCGGTACCTTCTCATTTCTTTTCTTTTCTTGTTTTATCCATTGGGCGTTGTTTGTATGACTGACGGGCTTCTCCCAGATATTTTTCCAGAATGTTTTTATGATTTCAGTGTTGGGTACATTATTGTTGTTTGGTGTTTGCTTCGTGTTGGGGTTTTGTAAGTTTCTGTAATATAGTCTTTGGTTATTTTGGAAAAGCCTGTTTTCTGTTCTTCTTTGATAGGCTTCTTTATACCTTCTTAATCTGTTGGCATAGACTTTCAATCTTTGTTTTCTGATATCTATAATTTCCTTTGTCCTTTTGTTGTTTTTGTCTGTGTATTTTCCTATTATTGCTTTGGCTTTGTTCTCTACCCTCTTGCTGTGTTTTATTTGAGATGTATATTGCGAGAGAATTCCTATTTCCTTTCTGGCTAGATCAATCTTTATTTTTATTATTGTTTCCCATGATTGTGTTTGTGTGTTTTGTGTTGGAGATTCCGCTTTATGGATCTTTTGTTTGTGAAGCTCTATGGTTGTAATTGCAGCAGCGTACACAAGGTCAAGAAGTTGTAAGATGTTATCACTCATTTCTAATCTTTTTTCAAGGGATTTGTCAACCTTGTTTATTATTTTCGTCGTGTGTTTTTTTATTTTTAATTTTGGTATTTTAGAACTTTGCGTTGGGTTCATTCCACTGTACAGTAATATGTTTTTTTGTAATGTTTCAAAGGTTACTCGTTCTTCTTCATCCTCATTTGGTGGTATGGTTACTGTTAGTCCTAGTTCTTCGGCCACTACATTGCGGATATTTTTAATTGTATTTGGAGCTAATCTTGGTTTTGTAAATAACTGTTTTCTTTGATCTAAAACATTTTGTAGTGTTTTTCCTCTCAGTTCCGGGAACTTACGAAGCATTTCTTCATGTAATCGTTGACCATAAGGATTAGTGTTTGATTCCATTTCATTGATGTAGAGGTACGCGCGGTATAGATGACTGTTCATTTCTTCTGTCCATTTGAATCGCGTTTTCCTTTTACATTCTTGTCCCTTTGAAATGGGAGCAACTTCTTGCCGCTCAACATTGTCAAGGGCTGGAATATCTATGTTGAGGTCATCGTTAATCGGTGTTTTCCTGGTGGTTTCCATTCGCAGGTCAGCGCCACCTTGTCCACTGGTTGCTGCGGCAGGCTGGGGGTCATTTTGACGTGTCCGAACGGCTTGAGCCTGGTCCTCCGTCACGCCTCGTTGCTTACTTCTAGTGTTTACAGCTACTTATTTCACATCTGTTGGGTTGCTAACCCTGCAGACGGTGTTGCTAGAGTTCGCGGGGTTGCATTCCCGAGACCATTAGGCCGTCTTGCGAGACTGGGATCCGTGGGTTCGTTATATCCAAATAGTCTGTTTTACGAGATTATCCCCTTCGGTTTTATTAATAGCCGCCCTCTCAGGGTCAGACGCTAAGTTAGGAAGTGGATCCTCCGCCGTGCCTGCCGTTGAAAGTATGTTCTCATCTGCCTTACACGCCGTTGTCCCCCTCCTCTTGTGACTTTTCCCCCCACCGCTTTACTGCTTTTTATATTTGTGTATGTATGTGATTCGGTAGTTTTAGTTGTTCTAAGTGTTGTATAAATGAATGTGGTGTTACGCCTGTTACTGACATTATTAGTGGAATGACTACGACTTTGGTTTGTTTCCAGATGCGCTCTAGTTCTGTAGCTAATTGTTGGTACTTTTCCTTTTTTTCTATGTATTTTGTGTCTATGTTTTGATCTGAAGGAATGGCTATGTCAATTAGATATGTGATGTTTTGGGTCTTCAGTTGAACAATTATATCGGGTCTATTGTGCATGACTGTTTTATCAGTGCGTATTGTAAGGTCCCAGTATATTTTGTATTCTCTGCTTTCCAAGACTGTGACAGGTGTATACCTATAATAAGATTGTTCTTCTGTTATTAAATTGTAAAGGATTGCAAGTAATTGATATATAATTTCAGCCGCTGTGTTATGTCGATTTGTGTATTCAGTTCCAGCTAAAAGTTTGCAACCTGATATAATATGATCAATTGTTTCGGGGAACTGGTAACATTTCCTACATTTATCATTTTCTATGGTTTGATCTTTCATAATGAACTTTTTGTAATTGTTTGTTGCTATAACCTGATCCTGTATTGCCAGTATGTACCCTTCCGTCTCTGGGAATAGTTAGCCCGTTTGTAAAAATTTGTATGAGAGTTCTCTATTAACGTTTTGGTTATTATATACTTGATTGTAATGGCGTCCATGTAGAGCTTTCGCAGCCCATTTATCCTTTTTTTTCGCTGGCATCACTTTCCGTTGGGTTTGTTTGATTTGGTGTTGATAGATTAAGTGGACTGTGATTTTTATCTATTTGTACTATGGCTCGATGTAATGGATGTTGTTTATTATGGAAAAATTTTCTGAGTGTGTTTACTTGTGTATCATGAAGTTGATGTAAATCTAACATTCCTCTTCCTCCTTCTTTCCTACTTAGGATGATTCGTTCCTTGCATAATTAAGGATGTAGTTTTCTTTTGCTAGTTAGTTTGGTTCTTGCTAGGATATTAATGTTTTCTAAGTCCGTGTTAGTCCATTTTATGATACCAAACGAATACGTCAGTATCGGTATAGCAAACGTATTGATAGCTTTAAACATGTTTTTGGAATTTAGGCTAGAATCTAGAATCTTTTCTAGTCTTATTTTATACTCGTGACGTATTTGTTTTTTTATTTCTGTGTGATTGATTTTTCTATTCTGACTGAATCCGAGGTATTTATAGGTTTCATATTGTCCCATTTGTTGCAAGATTTCCATATTCAGTGTTTGATCTGTTAATGTGTTAGTCCATTTTCCCTTGTTAATGTGAAGTATTTTGCACTTGTAAACCCCGAATTCCATTCTCATATCAATAGTTATTGTCTCGGTTAGTTTTAACAATTGCTGCATTTGACTTGTTGTTGATGAATATATTTTAATATCGTCCATATACATCAGATGGCTTATTGTATGTAGTGTAGTTCTTTGATGGTTTATTTTGAAACCATAATTGGTACTGTTGAGTTCATTAGATAGTGGGTTCAGACACAAACAAAACCACAGAGCACTTAGTGCATCTCCTTGATAAATACCTCTCTTCGAGGTGTCATTCCTTTGTACGCAAGACAATATATATTATATATAAATATAATATATATTGTTTCTGGTCGGGAACCTTCATCAGTTGCGCTTCCCACAATTGAATGTCCTCTCGAACACTTCTTTATGCATTTGATTGCATTTCGTTAAATTTGAAGACGCGAGATGTAAGACCGACATATAGGATTTTCAAGAGAATCAGTTCACAGAGGTTCCGAATCTGGAGCCGTTCCGTGGAATTACTGTTCTCCCTTAACTCCTAGAACAGAATGTCACGATAAAATTTTTCAAGTTACTTCACCTGTCAGAGATATTGAATACTCTCTTCGAGGTGTCATTCCTTTGTACGCAAATTTGTCTTCAAATTTAACGAAATCCATCAAATGCATAAAGAAGTGTTCGAGAGGACATTCAATTGTGGGAAGCGCAACTGATGAAGGTTCCCGACAAGAAACAATATAAATTATATTTATATATAATATATATTGTCTTGCGTACAAAGGAATGACACCTTCTGTTGTTATATTCTGATCGGTAAGATGTTTATTTATTTTATTACATTGGGTAGAAGTGATAATTTTGTATATCGTTGGAAGGCATGTGATGGGTCTGTAGTTTTCGGGATTTTGGGTGTTTTCGTTTTTTGGTTTAATGAGTGCCTTTCCTTCAGTTATAAAACTGGGCATTAATTTTGGGTTTTCCAATATTCTGTTTATTTGTATAGTTAAGTGTCTATGTGTCGCTGTAAATTGTTTATACCAATAGTTCTGTATACTATCTGATTCAGGACATTTCCAATTATGAGTTTTGTTTATAACTCTTTATAGTTCCTTCTCTGTAATAGTACACTCTTGTTGTTCAGGTGTCTTTTGTAATCTCTTTATTTCATTTTCTATCCATGGGACTTTCTTGTTATGTTCTACTGGATGTGACCATATGCCACTCCAGAATTCGGTAATTTGTTTCTTTATTGGTGGTATTGTGTTTGTCGTTTGTTTAGATGTAATTTTCTGATAAAACAGTTTTTCTTGGTTGGCAAAGAGGGTGTTCTTATATTTTCTTTTATTGGATTCTTTGTATCTTTTTAGCCTAGCTGCATAAACGGCAAGTTTTTGTTTTAGTATTTCAAGATGTTCTGTAACCGTATTTGTTCTATTTTTTATTATATTACTGATGTGTTTCATTACTTTTTTATTGCGTTTCCCTTAGACATATTGTGTAGTTCTACCAATTTCAACGCTAAATTGTTCAATTCTTTTTTCTAACCTTATTTGCCATTTTGTTTTTTTGTATTCTTTGACTCTATATTCGGTGTTGTTTATAATTCTTTGTTTGTTTAATATGATGGTTGCTACTGCACATGCATATATAACTAAATAGATTTCTTCAATTTCTGTGTTATCTTGAATATATGTGCCCATTATATTATTGTTAATTTTTTTAATTATATCATTTGTTGTTCTATTAATTCTTAGTTTGGGTAGGAATGGTCTAGATGTTGGGTTGTTCGTTGTTCTGCATGTCTAGAAATCGGATCATGGGGTATTTGATTTTCTTGTGATAACTGTCGTTGCAGTTGGTTTCCAATGTCGGTATTATAAGGGTTTTGTGCATTTGGCTCTTGTGATGTATTAAATTCATTTAGTTCTTTGGCTACTTGCTCTTTTATGGTTTGTATTTCCAAATGTGATAGTCTATTGTTGTTAATTATAACTCTTTTTTGATCTATAAGTCTTTGTTCAGTTACTACTCCACTCAGGTGAGGATATTCTGTAATGAAAAGTTGATGAAGATTATGCCTGTAACCTGTTGTTAATCTTTCTAATTGTTTGCTTTGAAAAAGCAACGCATGACAGGTGTGTTCATTTCATTGGTCCATGTCATTCGTTGCCGTGTGCGTCCTGCCTTGGTGGTTGTCGGTTGCTCCGGCAAAGCACTTCGGGTAGGGTCCATGTCTTGCTCTATGTCATTCTCATTTTGGCCAGGCTCCATATTCTCGCGACCTCCCTGACCGTGAGGTCGCTCGTCAGAGGCAATTGTCCTTGACGTATCCGTTTTCACATTAACCAGGTGGTTGGCCTTAGTTAACGGTTTGTGCTTTCAGTCGCCTTTTACGACAGGTAGCACGTACCGAGAGTGTATTCTTTATCCACCCGCACTCTCACGGGTTATTCCCGACTTGACTATACAATGTATGGCATCACACTCCCTCTAAGGCACTCTATAAGTGGGAAATTCACTCAACCCCAGATATCCTGGATATCAAAAGGGTTTAGCTCTGTGGGAGCCCTTGCCAGGTTTTCAGGCCCGTGGTTGGAGTCGTGAGGGCAGTTTCCCATGAATTTCCTGACCGTCCGGGCTGTCCCTAACAAGACGACTATTTGTATTTGTTTGTAAAGATGTTCGTCCAGACCGAGGTATTTTAAATTGTTTAATAGATGTTTTGGGACTAGTCCTGTTGTTGACATAACAATTGGTACAGTTCGTGTGTTGTTAATGTTCCAGTCTTTATTTGAAATTCCAAATCTCTATATTTGGTTATTTTCTCAGTCTGCTTAATATTTATATTATTGTTGTTGAGAATTGCTATTTCAATTAAAGTTGTTTTCCGAGAGACCTTATCTACCAAAACTATATCTGGTCTATTGTGAGCAACAGACCGATCGGTCAGTATCGTGCGGTCCCAGTACAGCTTGTAGTTGTTATTTTCTAAAACAGATTCTGGTTTATATTTATAGTATGGTAATCTTCCGACTGTGATAATTCATGTTTTAGTGCTAGTTCCTGGTGAAGTATTTTTGCCACAGCATCGTGTCGTTCTTTGTATTCAGTTGCAGCGAACGCTTGACAACCTCCTGTGATATGCTGGATAGATTCAGATGTTTGGCAACCGTACCTGCATCTATCGTTGTTAATGGAAGGGTCTTTAACGATGTACTTTAGGTATTGCTTAGTTGGAATTACTTGATCTTGGATTGCCAATATAAAGCCTTCCGTTTCAGGGAACATATGACCAGTTGTTCGACGCTACACTGTCGACATACTCTTGGTTGATGTCATTTATATCTCTTCCATGAAGGGGCTTCTCTTTCCATTTCAGCAGTTTCTGATCTGTGGTCTGGTGGTGTAATTGGACATGTTGTTGTGTCAGTCGCAGTGGTGTTGAGTCATCAACCTGGCACATGACTCTGTGTAGATTAGAAAATTCTGCGAGTTTCTGGAAATGACTACGCAAAATAGAAATTTGTTGATATAACAGTTTACTTAGATCTGTCAATCCTCTTCCTCCTTCATACCGTGGCAAAGTTATACGTTCGACAGAGCTCTTTAGATGGTGATTTTGAGCTTTTGTTAGTAAAACTCGAACTTTTCGTTGTAATTGTTCAATGTCAGTCTTGCACCAATTAACTATATCGAAAGAGTAACTGAGCACTGAACACGCATAGGTGTTAATAGCCTGAAACAGATTTTTACTGTTTAGTTTGGTTTTCAACAGTCGTCTTACCCTTCTATAAAACTCTGCTGTTAGGTCCTTTTTCATAGTCATGTGATCAATACGTTGAGCCTGCTTTATTCCAAGGTATTTATAAGTATAACCTTCCCCCATAGATTCAATTGAGGTGCCCTCTCCCATTTCGAAGTGCCCCTGGTGTATTTTGCCTTTAACTATATTAATAATTCGGCATTTTTCTAGGCCAAATTTCATATGGATGTCACTAGAGAACCCTTCTACTATTTTAAGCATACCATGCAGCTGTTGTTTTGTAGCTGCCATCAACTTTAAGTCGTCCATGTATAACAAATGGTTTATCTTTAATGCTTGTACGTTGTTGTGTTTGAGACTGAACCCAAAATTAGTTGACTTCAGTTTGTTTGAGAGAGGGTTCATGCCAAGGCAGAACCACAGCGGGCTAAGAGAGTCTCCCTGGAATATACCCCTTCTGATTGGAATAGGGTCAGTTAATATTTTACCCTCACCCCTTATTATTCCCGATGAAAAGCACCATCCCAGCAATTGTGAGCAGGCCAAGCTAGGTTATATGTTGAATTTTAAGTTACTGATTTTATACATACTAGCTCAGTGTCACAATTTACTTATCTTAGTAGCCGAACATCCTTATCGTCTATACCTATATTTTCCAGGTATAATAAACCTATCCTTTTGCTGATCGTAGCGTTTCGTTTCTTCTTCAATATTTGAAGGCTTTATATGGCTCACTGCACCTTGTCAGTTTCTGTTAAAAGGGGTTTTGCATTTGTTATTAAAGTTCGATAACGCTGCCTAATAAGGATGCAGTCTATTTTGTTCCTCACTAGCTTAGATGGGTTGTGTATTGGCCGATGTTCAAGTATACAAGCGTATGGGATGTAATTTGAACCATGTGTTTGTGATGACCATTTTATGTTCCTGGCAGAATTCGATCAGTCTGTCATCTCTGTTATTATGTTCTCCTAAAATCTACTACCAGATTATATAATGTTCCCCGAATTTAGATCGCCGATTATTATGTTATTGCCATGAGGTTTGGTGAAGGTCAATGATGCTTCCAGGTATTAAATTATGCATCACATTGAAATAAGAAATATAGCCAAAAAATAGCTGCTGCTATTGTAGTTACTCAAAAATACTTCCAAAAAAGTCTGTACGTAGTGTACTGAAAATAGTTGATACCTCGAATGTTTTGGAAAAAGTTAATAAGAAAGAGATTGTTAGGCTCTTGTTTTGATATTAATTATATATTTGTATTCTTTTTCTGAAAAGAGAGCTCCAGATTCGTTCAAAGACCAATAATAATTATTAATTAATTAATTTTCAAAAACTGGGAGGTCCACGCATTTCTCAAAATTATTTTGAATCCCTACTTTGGATTTCAATTTCTTAATCTTTTATTTTATGAGATTTGACGTTTTCTAACCTTTATGACCCCTCGGAATGCCAGTGGACAATACAGACCTTTTCGTTACAGTCCACTTTTTTGAACTGGTATCCGTAAGTTTAAGGCTGTCGGTACACACGTCTCTCGTCTGCAAGATGCCAGGTATAATTCGGGGATACTTTACAACAATCCACTTACATAAAAAATGTATCGCGAGCACCATTTTTTAACCCACTCAAATACGTCCCTATACGTCCGTCGTCCAAGAAGACGACCACCAACGTTCAAAAGATTAGGATTCAATCTACCAGTGAAAAGAGATAATTTAAGGGCATTTCAATATACAAATTTTAACTGTTGTTAAGTATTATATAACTTAAAAACCTTCTGTAACTGAACTATGTTGTAAGCTTTGTTTCTTTCGGCATTTCCAGATTTATATTTTATTACTTTTTATTGCACTCTGAATATTTTGGCCTGGCAGTTATTGAATTTCCTACTAGGAAACGACCCGAAACCATCGATATCGATCTCTTGCATCGAGTCCCGCTTTTGTACTTATCGACCTTTGACGAATAGGACTGACGGATCGAAAAACACCTACATGAATAAAATTAACACCGAAGGCAAGCAAAAAAGGGTACAAATTGGTCGAAATATCTTTCATTCTTCCAAAATGTTCAGGTAGTTGAGGGAAACGAATGAATATATCCATTCATAAAAAACTCATTTTAAAGAAGGATAAGAACCCATCGTGGGTGGTCATATTTTGCGGATTTTAACGAAGTTTACCACCAAAAATCAGTCAAATTTCTTCATAAACATTTTCAAGCAATGCATTGAATTGTCGCTTTAGGGGGTTGACCTAGCAGAGGGACTTCATCTTGCAGAAGGTAGGTTTTAGCAAAATAAACTCTAATAATTTATATTTAAAAAAGAACCGACTTCAGCTGACTCAAAATAAAAACCGTTTAGAAACTGTGTGCAATCACTCACAATTTCCACACGTCTTTTTTTATCTAATTTAAGGTACAATTCAATTGAGAATTTTAGCGTATTCTTATCTCTCTCTCTCTTTCTCTCTCTTTTTCTTCCTTTCTCTTTCTCTCTCTCTAATTTGTATCCTTTGTCTATATTTTCCAACCAGAAACTATATATTATATATATATATATATATATATATATATATATATATATATATATATATATATATTGTCTTGCGTACAAAAGAATGACACCTCGAAGAAAGTAAACTTCATTTATGTTAGATTTCATACGACATACGTCTTTAGTCAAAGGGTAGAGCCGTCAAATGATTTCGAGAATCGGACCAGATTTGTGTTTGAAAGTAGGTACTTTAGGGGTTAAGGTCTGGTTATGGGATCTATGACAAAATAATGAAATTCTTCAATACTTATGATTGTACAAACGAAAGCTATATGAGTATATTACTGCATGTTCTGAAATATATGTATACCATGTGTCCCAGATAAACAATAAGAGTTACAGGGTAACTTAAATGACAAAATAGTTGGGCTATTCCAAGCCCAATCAGGTATTGTATCGAAGTTAAAAATACATAATGAATTTTTTAAAATATCGAGAAAAAACAAAAAATTTTGGTTTTTGCAAAATTTCAATATATTCGTCATTTTGTAAACATATTTGATAAAATTTTGCAGTTTTGTGTTAGCGACTACGGCCAATTAATGACGTTAACGAAATTTCTATGCCTTCTAAATTTTTTGCATCTATAGACAACTATTTCTTATGGCCGCCATATTGGGTTTATACGTCATTGCATAGCACATAAAAAGAGCTTTCTAACAATGTTTAACAGGTCTAACATTGGATGACAGAAAATGTAAATTATTAGAAGAAGACAGTTCTTCACTTAGTTGAATGTGAATCAAAATGCTATATTGTGTTTTCTCAAAATTCCCAAAAAATAACAACTAAAAGTAGTCTTTTATTTATGATACTAAAGTAAACAACTAAAACATTATATCTTTGTGATTTAATTCGAAACAAAAAAAAAACGATGACAAAGCACAGAATTAAATCGAATTAAATTAAATGTTCGAAAATTTCACCATTATTATTACTGCACGACCTGCATCGATAGAGATATTTCTATAACTATTTAACTAGGCATTTCTTCAATGGCTCGAAAAACGGCTGCCTCAAGTCCTCTAACGTATTATAAGTACCTAGACGTTACCCGCGGTTTCACCCGCGTACGGAATGTTCAAGCCTTCGCAAAAAGAAATAACTTATGAAACATATGGGTTATCATACATACAGTTTTTTTAACTTGTTTGAACCACCCTACTTAACTATAAATCCACAAATGCCGAATATATTTCCCCACACTGCAAGTACTTATGGACCACCCTATATAACAATTTTGTTCGATATTTTTTTTAATCACCTTGAATAACTGTAAACCTTTATATCACCCTATATTGTAACCATCCTATATATGCTACTGTTTATTTGTCACCCAATATAACTTTTTGAATACCTGACTATAACTCTTCTCTACCCTATATTTCAGATATGCAACTGCATATGGTCTACGCTGTATAACTATTATTTCTGATATTTTTTGAACCACCTTTTAAAGTAAAATGAACCACCTTTTTAGGTAAAATTTCTCTTTACTCACCCAAACTGCAACTGCTTATTGGCCACCGTATATAACAATTTGATTCAACATTTTTTTAACCGCTTTGTATAACTAACTCTACTGTATACACCGCGGCCAATTTGTCAAACATTACAACTTATTTTTGAACCACCCTGTATAACCATAATTTTACTCTACAAAATATTTCAACCATCCTGTATGTGCATCTGCTTAGGGGGGACCAAATATAAAATTTTTAAACACTTAACTATAACTCTGGTCCACTCACTATCTTATATCTGCAACTGCTTATGGACGCTATATAACCATTTTTGAACCACCATTGAACCTATAATTTGTCTCCACCTTGTATTGCAACCATACCTTGTATGCAACTTTTTCTATCATTGTTTTAATAACACTGTATGAACTATAATTTTACTTCGATCCATGTTTCCTCTATTGCATGTATGCATCAGGTCATGTTCTATCCTACAAAAAAATATATCCAACCTCTTTAACTATAAATCTACTCCACCCGCTATTTCAACCACCTTGTATTTGCAACTACTTGTTGGCCACCCAGTATAACATTTTTTGTACCACTCTGTATAATTATAAATCCATCAATGCCAAATATATTTAACCAAACCCGCAACTGCTTATTGGGCCCTGAATATAACAATTTTGTTCAACATGTTTTTGAATCACCTTGTATGTATTAAAACTACCCTGTATACCCTACTGCTTATTGGTCAACCAATATAACATTTTGTAAATAATTATCATAACACTTTTTCACCCTATATTTTAACTATCCTATCTTTGCAACTTATTATGAACTACGCAATTTCCCATATTTACCTCATATTTTTTCAAGACATATTAAAGTATAATTTCTCTCCACACTTCATTTAAACCACCCTTCAATTACAACTTTTTCTAATCTTGTTTGAATGACAATGTATAACTATAACTTTACTCCGCACCATATTTTAGGGACTCCATATACACAACTGCTATATAACAAAATTTCTCAAGGATTTTTTACCCACCATGTATAATTAGAACTGTACACCACCCTTTATTTTAACAACCTTTTATATACAACTACTTATTTGCCACCTAATATAACATTTGTGTACCACCCTGTATCCTTAGAATCCCACCTCACCCTATATTTCAACCATCCGGTAAATGGAACAGCTTGTAGATCATAACATTACTTTATAATATTTTTTAAACCCATCTGTAAAGCTGTAATGATACTCCACTACATATTTCAACCATCCTATATATGCAACTACTTGTGGATATAAAACAAGTTTGTAACACAACTATAATTCCACTTCATCTTATATTTCAAATACCCTTTATAAACAACTGTTTCTAACATTTTTTCAACCAATTTTATAACTATAGTATCTTATGAACATAATTCCCCGTAAATAATTCCACTCCCCCTAATTTCCACCACATTGTATATATCCAGCTGCTAATAGGACATCTAATATAACTTTTTTCGATTTTTTAAATCCATGTAATTCTACTCCGGTCTACGTTTCCTATATACAGAACACCCTGTAAAATTACACTTGTTATATCAGTTAATTTTTGTTAAATCCAAACATGTTACATTTGCACATTCCGAGTTTTGAATAAAAGCTAAGCTAAGTTTGGTAGACGTAATTTTGAAATATCTCAAGATTTTAACGAGGAGCATTCAAATTGTTAAAAACACTACAAAATGGAATGTGTTCGTTTACGATTCCTAGACATACACCTTACTTGATGGCGCACGGATTTCTATCGATGCAATACCCGTTGTAGTGTCTATTACATACCCCGCAATCTGTAAATCTAGTTTTATCAGACCACAGAACTTCTAGGGGAAATTGAGGATTTTCTTGACATTTTCCACGAACAAATTGGAAAACAACATTCTCCTTTCTAAGTCACCAACAAGTCCTTGACTAATATATTCTACATATAGACGATACTTGTACTTTTTAACAATTCTCTGACCAGTCGATTTAGGCACTTTAATATGACGAGACTTGTCGATAACACTTTGTAAAACAAGATTCCCGATATTTTCATTAAACACTCTGTTTCGATTTGGTTTTTTAAAGAAACCAAATCCAAGTAAATTATTTCTAAGCTTTCTGAAGACCGACCAACTTGGTTGTGGTGTTTCGGGATATCATTGAAAGTACATACCTTGAGGTCGTTTAGGCTTTCTGTGGCACAAAATGAAACAATCATACACATTCACTTTTTTCCAATTTATACCTTTGCATATTTAATTTAATTGACAAAATAATTTAATATTTAGGTTACTTAAAAAATGTCATATCTATTTTGGAAAATATTAAACTTTTAACTGATGGAACCCAATATAAAATAAAGTTTTAACAGAGATACACGACATTCGTTTCACAGCCAACTAACTGAAAAACTGTTCTTTTAAATAAATACATTTTCTGTGATCCAAAGATAAGTCTATTATACATGGTTGAAAAGCTCTTTTTATGTGTTCTTCAATGACGAATAAATCCAATATGGCGGCGATAAGAAATAACAAAATTGGCTATGGTTTCTAAAAATCTAGAAAAAAATCGACTGACTGTAGACGCTAATAAAACTACCAAACTTGATCAAATTTATGTACAAGATGATGAATATATTGCAATTTTTCGAAAAACACACTTTATTGATTTTTGTTTCGATATTTTGAAAACCTCTGTAGATATTTTAATTTTGATACAGCACCTGATTGAGCTTAAAATATTGCAACTTTTTTCTCATTTAGGCCACACTGTATGCCGTTTCGGACATACCCATGTAGTTTCTTTTATGTGGGACACATCGTAAATGCACCTTGTGCGCAGCGTTGTATTCGATTCTGACCTTATACCGTTTATTTTTGACTGAAATCAGATCATTTTGAAATACAAAACATATATTAAAATGTGAAAGACTAGTACATATGACGAAGTTTTAAAGAATGTATAACGCGTGGATTGTTACTCCAGGACTTTGAATTTTGATTAATGTGAAGATCTAAGACTGAAATATGTTCCTCAAATTCTATAGAACTATAATATTCAGATATATAAAAATATTTTTTATGACCAAATAAAATGTTTTAAGTGATTTATTAGTATCCAAATTGTGGTGATTTTTAAATGATTGTCGAGGAGGATTTTGATTCGCCTCTCTGTTTAAAGGGATTTTTGCTCCTTACTTTGATACAAATTCAAATATTTCTGTTACAGAAAAGAAGTGAGGAGAGAAAATCCCAATGAACAAACAGCCTGGTAATATTGTTGATAGGTGTTCTATTTCATCATAATGATAATTCATCACCTTGTTTTAACACTTAATAATAAAAAAACAGAAATATTGGTTAAAATTTATTTGATGAAATACATGTTAATAAAAATGTGTTTATTAGACAAATACAATGGCATATGGTTGGTAACCGGCAATGTAACTCACTGCAGCTTCATATAAGAATCTGTATTGGTACTGAAAATATAAAACGATACAGTATTAAATTTGACATATAATGGATTCTAATTTCTCTCCTCAATTTTATCAATCAAATATATATTATGTAAAATATAATGTGTGATATATACTGTATCATGTCAAGCGAAAATGAAATAATTCAAGAGGTAACAACGGTAAATTGAAATTGAAATTAATGACCACAAGCTGTGAATAGAAACGGCAAGATTCTATACGTAATGAAAACTTTTCAACAATATCAATCTAGGAATGGAAAATAATAAATCAACGTAGGGTCAGAAGAAATGCTAGATGTAACTACTACAAAAGAAGGTTTGCACTGAAACAAACAATGAACGATAGAGCATCAGGACATGATGGGATAGTGATAGAAATGATGTACAACGAGCAATTTTACTTAAAATTTGTGATCAATATACGGCATCTCTGTCAAAGGCAGACAATTTAAAGACATGGAGTAATTCAAATATAATATTAAAACGCAAGAAGGGACAATAAACGAATCTTGATTACTATAGACCCATAAGCCTTCTATCCCAACTTTATAAAACATTCACTAATGTTGTTATAAAGAGAAATCAGATAACTAAAGAAGTCGAAAATGAAAATGCTAATTGAAAAATCAGCGAAATGTAATTTCGAATTGGACCTAGGATTGGTCGATTTTAAAATGATTTTGATATAATAGCAATCATTCAGTGTCAAAAATAATGGCATAATGGTAGTGCACCAATATACAAACTCCATGAAAACCTTCCACGGATCGACTTAATTGATATTGCAATATAGTCCGTGGGTTCAATTTAAAATTATAAAACTAATATTCACTTTCACTTTTCTAGAAACTTTTATTTACATCGGATATACAACAGCTGATTCAAGTATCACAACAATTTTACATATAAGCTCTTCGCTCCACCAACTCAACTCGCGATCGTGGCCTGCTTCCTTTATAAACCCAGCATAGAAAATTCTCGCAAAAATCACCATCACTCCTACAGGTGCCGAGTCTTTTCGAGAACCATTTTTTATCTCAAAGCGATTGTTGTCGTACTGAAATGAAACAGGGTCGGCTTTTGGTAAATTTCGCCACACTGCCCCCCCCCTTTAATTCTGATCGTCACGATCAGACACATCCTCTCCATGGTAGGGAGAGAGTCAATCTAAATGAACTACCTTCAATTTAGCCTTGGGGTTTCGACGGATCCGGTAGATGACGTCATTAAGCCTCTTGACCACCTCGTATTGACCGTCCCAGGCGCGTCTTCATCCGGTCAATGGTGGCCAACTTCTGCGTTCATGCTAATTCGTGTATTGCCAGCATGTTATGTCGGAGCTGGTCGGCATAATCGTCGATGTCTTGGGGAGGTTCTTCGGGGGAGCCAAATGCCAAATCGCAGGGTAATCGCAGCTCCTTTCCGAATAGGACCCTGGCTGGGGTCAGGCCTGTACTAATATGTACGGCAGAGCGATATGCCAACAGGAATAGGTGAATATGCTCATCCCAATCACGGTGGTTATTGCTGACGACCTTGGATAGGTGTTGTTCCAAGGTCCTGTTGATTCTTTCCACCATTCCGTCTGAATGTGGGTGTAATGGTGTTGTTCTCGTTTTCCTGATCCCCAACATCGTGCACACCTTCTGGAATACATTCGATTCGAAGTTACGCCCCTGGTCTGGTTGGGTATCGCATATGCCTCAGGCCATTTGCTGAAGTAATCCATTGCGACCAGAATGTATTTGTTCCCCCTCTCAGACTCGGGAAACGGACTGGCGACATTGATGGCAATTCTTTCAAATGGGACGCCCACATTGTACTGCTGCATTCTGCCCTTGGTCCGGGTCTTCGGGCCCTTACTGGCGGCGCAGGTGGCACATTTGCGGCAGCAAGCTCTGAAGTCTTGGAAGTAATTCACCCAGTAGTACCGCTGGCGAACTTTGTCAAGGGTTTTATTCATGCCCAGGTGGCCTCCGGTAATTCCATCATGTACTTCGGTCAGGATGGCTGGTACCATTTTCTTCGGAACTACCAGGTTGGGACTTGGTTTCTCGCCCATCAGCGCTTTCCCAAACTCGCTTGATCATTCCATTGTCTACTCTTAGAGAGTCCCATTGAGCCCATAACGATTTCAGCACGCCGGAGTATCTTTCTACCTCGTCCCATCGTAGCCTGGGTGCTCCTCTCGTTTTGAGTGACAAGATTGGTTCGATGTCTGGACAGCTATTTAGTCCTGGATGCACTGTTCCGTTGTCCAGTCTTCATTGGCTTGCACTCGGATCTGCCTGATAGGGATACCCTCTCGCTGTTCCGTCCTCAGACAATGTCCGCATTCCGCTCTACAGGGTCTTCTGGATAGGGCATCGGCATTATTGTGCAAACAGCCGGCACGGTGTTCCACCTTGAAGTCGTATTGCTGTAATTTCTCCATCCATCTGGCCAGTTGTCCTTCCGGTGTCTTTATGTCCAGCAGCCATTTGAGTGCGGCATGATCTGTTCGGATTAAGAAATGACGACCATAGAGGTATTTGTGGAAATGGTTTACAGCCCTTATTGCAAGAAGTTCTTTTCTGGTGACGCAATAATTTCTTTCCGGTTTCGAGAATCCACGGCTGTAATACTCGATCACCCTATCTTCACCATCTTGCACCTGGGATAGGACGGCCCCCAAATCTGTGTTGCTGGCGTCGGTGTCTAAAATGAACTTGCCGGACTGTGTAGGGAAAGCTAGGATTGGGCTGGAACATAGTGCTGCCTTCAGCCGACTGAATGATGTTTCGCAATCCTGATTCCAACGAAAGGTCTCCTTCTCAGTGGTCTGCCGATGTAGAGGGGCGGCGATGGTGGCAAATCCCTCATCAAAACGTTGGTAGTATGAACAGAGGCCCAAGAAGCTTCGGAGTTCATGCTTGTCTCTTGGGACTGGCCAATCACGGATGGCTGCTATCTTGTCTTCGTTGGTGCGGATTCCTGACTCGGACACGACGTGGCCCAAAACTCTACTTTTGTGGAACAAGGAGCCTTTCTTCGGGTTGAGTCTCAGGCTGGAATTATTAATTCTGGAGAATACTTCGCCCAGGTTCTTCAGATGGTCGTCGAATATCTGGCCAATGACTAGAATGTCGTCGAGGTATTCTAAGCACGTCTTCCATGTTAACCCGCTCAGTACATACTCCATTAGCCTCTCAAATGTAGCGGGTGCATTACATAACCCAAAGGGCATGACCGTGAACTGAAACAGCCCTTTACTGGTGGAGAACGCTGTCTTCTCTCTGTCGTTTGCGTGTAGACCAACCTGCCAATATCCACTTTTTAGGTCTAGTGTGGAGAACCAACGGGAGCCTGCTAGTGTGGTCAAAGTGTCATCGATTCGGGGTAGTGGATAGCTGTCTTTCTTCGTGACGTCATTCAGCTCTCTGTAATCCACACAAAATCGGGTGGTTCCATCCTTCTTTTTAACTGATGGATGGCTCAATAACCCCATTTTGTAACATGGACTCGATGTTTTCCTCGACTGCCTGTTGTTGCCCCAATGGTACTCGTCTAGGTGGTATTCTGATGGATTGAGCCTTTCTGGTATCTATTCGGTGCTGGATGATGTTGGTGCGGCCGGTGGTTCCATCTTGATTGTTAAAAATTTGCCAGTGCTTTGTGATAAATTGCTTGGCTTTCTTCTGGTTCTCTGATGTCAAGTGTGTCAAATGGTCAGCAAACTGTCGTAGGAACTCTTTACTGGGCCCTGTCTTCTTCACCGTTCCAGTATAAAATCGTCCTCAATATTCGCTACCAGGACCCTATGCCGGATCATGTTGTCTCCTATCTGTAGCACATCTGCTTCCCCCTTTATTGACATGGACTCGCCGGTGACTGTTCTGAACTGGATGTTATTGGTAACTGGCCGAATTTCTGATGCTCTCAAAACCCTGGACTTGGCAATGGACACAGCGGCGCCGGTGTGGATGGTGATGGTAACTGCTTACCCTTTGATGGTGCCTCTGATGACTAGGCTGCCGCTATCTCGGCAAAATCCCCGAATGGATAACGTTTTGGGGGCTGGTGGAGGGACAGTCAGCATTCGCCCCCTTATGCTGATTGGCTGACGGTCCCTGGACATGTGGTTGTTCTGTTGGTTACCCCTGGTCGGTGATCGTTAAGGTAGCCTCACACGACAATCACGTTGGAAGTGTCCTGTCCTTCCGCAGCGGTAACATGCCCCTCTGGTGCCGGTTCTTTGTGACCGTTCTAATATTTTGTTCAGGCCAGCGAGAAGCGCTTGAAATGGTGACTCTGACTCTTCCTGGTTGAAGGAAACTGCTCGGACCCTCGGCTTGGACATGTTCATGACTGCCTCTACTTCCAAGGCCTGAAGTAAAGCTTCATTACTTTTCTTGGCCCTCTCAGTCTTAAATTTCTTTGTACTTCCACATCCCTGATGCTGTTTATGAAACTCTGTGTGGCCAACTGGTCTTTTGTTTCTTCTGGCAGCTCTGGGTAGGACAAGTGAACTAACTGTCTAATCTCTGCTTCGAATTCTTGGCGCTTTCACCGGATTTTTGAGTTTATTCACTCAGTTGGACTTGGTATACCTGGCTCAAAGATTGATTGTCGCAGCGTTTGTCTAGGATGGCGATAATCTTGTCGAAATTGCCTTGTTCATCGACTGGAATGCTTTGGAGGAGTTCTAGGGCGGAACCTCTTAACGAAATTACCAGAGAAGTAGATTTTTCTTGATTATCCCATCCATTAGCTGTAACCATGGCATCAAATTGCCGTTTATACATGGGCCAAGATGAGCTGCCATCAAATGTGGGTGGTTTCTAACGGAACCTCTGGTACTCACGGTGTTCTGGTATTTTCCTCGCTGTAAGTCCTGTTTCTAGTTTATTTTGGATGGCACTGATTTTATCTTGTACTTCACTGTGTACTGTTTGCTTGATGGAACTGATTTGATCTTGAACTGTGTCTTGAATTGAACTGATTTCAAATTTTACCTGGCTTTGGATGGAATCGAGATCATCTACTTTTGTTTCAAGAGTATCCACAGTATTTTTTATGGTCTTAATGTCATCATTTATCTCTTTTATATCTGACTATTTGCATTCTTCCATTAACTGTTTCTTTAACTTGTCCCACTATTTGCATTAATTGTTCGAATTGCAGTTGTCTTTTCTGTTCAGTTTCGTGCCGATTTAATTCAATTTGATCTTGTTTCTCTTCAAATACTTTAAAATCATTTTGTCTAGTTAATTCAAATTTCGAGAACAATTCTTCCAATAAATTTTGTTGTTCGCTTTTCATCGTGGAAACTAGATTTTGTTGTTTTTCTTCCATCGTACTGACAAGATATTCTAATTCTATTTTACGTTTTTCATCAAAAGACTTTACTAACTTTTGTTGAATTTCTTGTTGATGTTGTTTCTCCTTCTTGTCACGTTTTTCTAGAATCTGGCCTATTTTTTCGTCTAGTCCCTCCGTAACCTGCTTGACTATTTTTTTGGTAGTTTCGTCCATGCTACGGGTTTCCATAAATGAAATTATGATTTTAACTGCACTTAATCCTGTACTTCTGATCACCAAATTGCAATATAGTCCGTGGGTTCAATTTAAAATTATAAAACTAATATTCACTTTCACTTTTCTAGAAACTTTTATTTACATCGAATATACAACAGCTGATTCAAGTATCACAACAATTTTACATATAAGCTCTTCGCCCCACCAACTCAACTCGCGATCGTGGCCTGCTTCCTTTATAAACCCAGCATAGAAAATTCTCGCAAAAATCATCATCACTCCTACAGGTGCCGAGTCTTTTCGAGAACCATTTTTTATCTCAAAGCGATTGTTGTCGTACTGAAATGAAACAGGGCGGCTTTTGGTAAATATTGATATTAAAAAAACAAACAGAATCACTGACGCCACTGCTACATTGACACCAGCAAAGCTTAATATGAAAACTCGAAAAGGATAGAGAAGTGTATCGATGTTGGAGGGTTTCATGTTGAATAAATTCGTTCTGTGTTATTTATCGTATTGTATATATTCAGAAAATGAATATTGTATTTTTCTACCAAAATATTTTTTAACTATCAAAGTAAGAAACTTTACGGCGAATACCTGTTAGATATAATAAAGTTGATATATAGTATAAAATGTACATATACACAATTAAAGCAGTGTAAGTTTACTTCGAGATACTTTTCGTCATGTCGCTATGTTTATTCGTTTAGGAGATATTCCCGGTAGGAAAATGTTCATAGGAGTTTCATTTATCGAAGTTTTATGGTAACCATATATTCGATCCAAGACTTTATTTATTCTCTTGCTGATTTCTTTCGTTCTGAAGAAAATATATTATTATTATTTTTTCATTTTTCAAACTACATTTCTGTATTGGCTGTGTATTGTGTGTATCCTGTCTAACAAAATTGGATTTTCTTAACGCGTATACAGGCTGTTTCAAAATAAATGTGAACAACTTTAAGGGGTGAAGCCTTATTAAAAATAAAGGATAGTTTGTTGTATAAACCTTAAGTCAGAAGTTAACCAATACGGAGATATCTCAATTCAAAGATGGCGTAAAAATATTTATTAAATTTTTTATTTTATAAATGAAAAGCTGTAGAATAATTAATATTTATAGTTTTGCCACTACGAAAATACATGATTTGCATGATTTTTGACTTTTTCAAAATGAGTGGGAGGGTTTGAAATATACCACTCCCATTGTCTTGTCAACTAAATTTAAAGAAAAACTTACGCAAAATAAATAAATTTGGATAGCCTTATTTATTTACAAAATTTTTATCATTTAATTTACCAATTTTAAATTAAAAGTTAAAATGTCAATCACTACGTGGGGAGACAAGAAAATTTATTTCAGAAATATCTAGTGGGCCGCTGTCACTTTTAAGTGCTCAGTTTGCTTAACTAGAATATTTTACGATATTAATACAGAAATGGCAGATAGTAATTTTATGTATGGGCGTGCATAAGCGTATCCTAGTCGTAGCACGTTTACGTCTTCATCAAAGGCTACATGAATCTGGAACTTTTGAAGAAAAAAAAAGGTTTGAATCTTGACAGCACTACGAAGTACGATCACCCGAATTAGAAGTTGCTGTCTTAAAATTTATTGAAGTTCAAGTACCAGGAAAATTGCAGCGGAATTAAATGCTGATATCAGTTATATCCTTACCATATACAGAGGGTTCAATATCTCTTACCAAGAGGTTTCTAACCAAGAATGATTTTTTTCCATTGGTTTCACCGAATCATCCCTTCTTTCGGTCGAAGCTAGTTTCTCCAGAGACTCAGTTCAAAATTTTCATAATAGGCATGGATGTGCCACATTCAATAACAAAATCTAGACAGCAATATTAGTTTTCAGTTAACGTTTAGATATGAATTGTCGATGAACATTTAAGGTAGCCACATTTATTAACCTCTAAGATAAACTTGTAAGAAATATTCTCATTGTTTACAAGAACAATTGTCTCTTCTTCTGGAACATTGACTTCTATGCGAACTAGAAGAGACATCTTTGGTCGCCTCGATTATTATATTTGGGGATGTATGAAAGAACTAGTTTACACTACCTAGTACAGGATATTGACAACCTGAGAAATGACATAATTGCATCATTTGATAAGAAATATAATAAATAATTCTGACATATTTGAGCTCATTAAAGGCTCGATGATGCGTAGGATAAATGCATGTATTGCAACCCAAGGTAGGCATTTTCAACACTTGCGTGTTCATGCATTAATACATAGGTTAGTTTGAAATATGTTTGTTGATCAACTATTTTTATAAGGTTTGTTTGAAAGCGACCCAATAGATTATTTTTCAAAAATAAAATTCCTCTTCCCACCATGTAACGATTTACGTTTTGATTTCTTACGGTTTTATGAAAAAATGCGAAAGATAAAAAAGTTTCTAAATAAATCGGGCAATCCAAATTTAATTTTTTAAGTCGATTCGTAAATTTTCTTTAAATTTAGTTGACCAGAATAATAGGGTTTTATTTCAAACCCTTCCACTCATTAAAAAAGTGAAAATCATTATAGTGGTAAAACTCCTGTAAATTTTTATTATCCGACCGCGTTTCGTTTTTAAGATAAAAAATAAAACAAATATCTTTCGGACATCTTTCAATTGCGATATTTTCCTAATGATTGACGTTTGAACTAACGATTATAGAACAAACTATGCATTATTTCTAACAAGGAGTCGCCCCTTAAAGTTTTTCGTATATGTTATGAAACACCCTGTATATGAAAACAACCAGGGCAAATTAGGAAGAGTGACTTAATGACGAAAAATGAACAAAAAAACAAAATTTACAGTTATATTTTTTTAAGTTTATCCGTGGACACTCTGTATGTACATATATATAAAAGTAATTATTCCGCCATCTTAGGGAGTTCGCCATATTAGAATTAAAAATGATACTGAGCTAACAACCAAATCAAACGTGCATGTAAAATTTCAACTCAATCGGTAGGAGAAAACTGGTTTGAAATTAAGTTAAAAGCTTGTAAAATAGTCTTTTCAGGATAGGCGGTAATCATTTCATGTTGTCTTTTTTAAAACATCTATGTCTTTGTTTGTTGTAATTGCTCTAGGGGATGTATGTATGGAGTTTCCATACCTTCCATCACTACTGCCCTTAATTTCGAAAAACAAGAATAAGTAATTACGTGGAGAATTGAAAAAAATAGGAATCAAAGAATAAATGAATATTACTCGCTAATAAAAACATACATATTTTTTTAATAAATGTATAATAGAACAGTAAAATATGTCACGAATATTAATATAACCTACAACCGAGATTTAAGTAATAAGTTGGTCCTTGCTGTAATTAATTTCATAGTAATTACTGGATCCAATAATATCCACCAGGTCAAGGTTCAGTTCAGTTCAGTTTCACTCAGTTAGCTTATTAAGATCAGACCCCAAATATGTAGTTGACTTCTCATATGTTCTTTTTCTCGGTCCTTTGAGCCAGTTCTTCAATTCTTCAGTCGCGCACATCTTCTTTTTCTCAGTTATTTAAAGATATTTTGTTCTCTTCCATACAATCCTTCAGTTCTTATCAGCTTTCAGTATCTTTGTATCTGCTAATCTCATAATAAGAATGAAGATAATTCACATTATATACTCGAACTAAGTAATGCGTAACTAGGCTTTATATTACGTTGGTCAATATTCGCCACTGGCAATGGTTGATTTTTTTGTTGATATAGGTTTATTGATATAGTAAACCCGGTACCGATCAATGGAAAATAAGGAAGATACGAAAAGAAAATGAAGATATAGGGACTTGAACATTTGGTAAACCAAACGATTCAAACTCTATTCACCAATAGATGACAGAATAATTATATTTGACAATGTGCGCAAGTTATTGCCTAGTGAGGTTGCAAATCATGTTCGAGCAGTGGAAAAATAATCATATTATCAAGCTCGTCGAAGAACGATTTCTAGAAATGATAGAATACCCACATGACAATTTTTGCTGCAATATCTGAGAAGAAATATCCAAAATAATTATAGCAAGAAGTTGAATAAAAGAGTGGACTGGTCCTCAAGATGTCTCAAGAAGATGTTGAAGATGCGTTACAGGCTATTTGCCTAATTTGTGCTGGGCTTCCAAAAATATAACTAGTGTACTAGATATGATTCGTTCATTTCAGGCAACAACATACAACAGTAAGACTTTTCCCGAAGAAAAACCAGAACTGCAAGACAGAGAACACAACATATATCAAACATCAATGAATTTTATTCATTCAGGATATACGGTGCACGATTTCTAGAGGAAAGTAATATCAATCCAATCTTATGTTTTGGATACTTACAACTTCTCATGTTACCCCCTAGTAGATAATCAACTATTAAACTCGAACTAGTAAATTTCGATGTGTATTCTATTTTCATCAACGTGATCTAGCCGGAGTATTTCGAGGATCATACACTGAACACAGGTTAAACAAAGTTAGCTCTGACTATCATACATCAGCCATAAATTTATTCTTTGGCAACAAGCCAGGGAATAACTATAGAGATTCATTGGATCAATTGCCA
The DNA here is from genome assembly GCA_034190945.1 of Octodonta nipae. NCBI lineage: Eukaryota > Metazoa > Arthropoda > Insecta > Coleoptera > Chrysomelidae > Octodonta > Octodonta nipae. The sequence goes on along the minus strand of CM067217.1, from coordinate 35,154,259 downwards.
TGAAAATACAAGACTGTAACTTTTAATCGTTTCTAACATCCCTGGTTTGAAAATGGTAGACACTGTCACTTTCTTGAAAAGAAACTATTCACATTTTTCGTCGTAATTAATCTCCGATAACAACTTAATGGTGACAACCTAAATAAGTACGTGAAATGATTATGAACTAATTTTTTTATGAAGTTTTCCTGTCCATTTTCAGGATACAACACCAATATATAGTCATTCTTACCTCATTAATAACAAACTGCTTTCTAAAATGGCGTATAGTTCTTACAGCCTGACACACGTCACATTCTTGTTCTAAATTCATTTTGTCAATGACAAATGACAGTGCAACAAACAAACCGCTTGCAGTGGCCCCATCACTGTGGATCAATAAATATTTTATAATACTTTTCGCTAATTCTAAAGTTACAATTGTGAACTGAAACTTTAAAATTAATGAAAGGCATATATGAAAACTTACTAGCAAGTTACAACTATTGGCTTAACGTTTGTTGATAATGTTTCTGCTTCCTCTCTGAAGATAAGGAGTTCACTTATGTTTTCAGGTATAACATCATTCGGTTTCCAATTTTTCATACAAAGTATATTGACCTTGAAGCCAGTATCCTGAAAAAATATATATTCCGTTATTTGCTTTATTTATATTCAGTTTTAATTCAGAAAAGTGGGTATGAAAGTAAACCGAGATATACTCACTGATAAAGAAATCGCAACACCCAGAAGATGTTTAAATTTAATTTGGTGTGGTAAAACATAGTAAATGATTAAAATTTGGTAAAGTTTGGTGAATGTTTTTTCATGTAAACTTTTTTTATCAATTAATATTGTAGTCGTTTTTTTTGCACTTTTTAAATTTACCAAAAAACAATGTTTAGGAATGTTAGAATGCCTACAGTACGTGTATGCCGAATGTATCGCCAGCTAAGAGAATTTGAAAGGGGTCGAATTATTGGTTTTCCCATGGGAGGCGGGTTTTTCAATTCGAGAAATCACTAATCGCCAGAAATCCAACTTCTGTAATGAGATGTTGTAAAGCGTGGTTTGATAATACCCAAAATCGACGAAGAGTAGACACTGGACGTCGAAGGGGCACAAATGAAGTTCAAGGTGGACGTCTAAGATTTGTAGCTTGTAGAGACCGAATTTAAACAACTCGAAACTTGGCAAATGAGTGGTTAGGAGAACACGGTCATCTTTTAAGTGCCCGACTAGTTTACCGCTGTATAAGGTCTTTTGGACTGTAATCTACCCCATCTTGTGTTACCTCTGACCGCTGAGCATCGACGGCAACGACTACAGTGGGGTTGAGAATGACTACATTGGCATGTGGGATGGCATCTGGTCGTCTTCTCTGATGAATCTCGATTCTGCTTGGGTGGACATGATGGCCGAAGAAGGGTTAGACAATTTCGAGGAGAAACACGTCAACCTCAACTTGGTGTTGAGCGACATGTACACCGAAGAGTGGGCGTTATGGTATGGGGGCTATTGCACGTGGAAGTAGGTCATACACATTCTTTATTCAGTCAAAAGTTTACAATTGACAAAGTAAATAAAAGATATTTCAACCATGTTATTGCCTGGCTGTGTGGCATTACAATGTTTCACCAGCAAGCTGGGAAAAGGGGTACCTTAACTAACCTATATACTAAATATTTTAAGTGTCAACTGTAAATAAAATATAAAGTTACGGACATATAATTTCGAAACATTAAATACAAACAAAACACTAGTATAAAACAAACAAAATCATTGAATAACCAGTTCATAAACAGTACAGTAAACAACTAAACCTATCATTAACACAATGTAAAGTAGAAGACAATTGAATTATCGTAAATAACAAAAATGTTTTTTTTTAACATGTAATTTGTCGCAGATAATTGAGATTGACCTAATTCGTAGAGAAATAAAAAAAAATTAATAGGTCAAAAATGTCAAGATCCATCGCCCCATTAGAGATCGGCCGCAAATCGACGTCGTGAGCGAGAGCAACTCAGTCGATTATCTTATAGGAATATCAGACATGCAAAGAAGGGACGGTTAACGGTTCAATAAGCGAAATGGATGTTAGTGAAACATTATTTGTTAATGCTATTGTATAAAAGAAGAATATACTGAATGATAAGGTTATAACAATTAAAATAGCAATAATAAAAGTTAAAACGAGTATAAATTAGAATCGTAATAAATAAGCAAAGGGGATACTCAAATCCAATCTAACACAAAGGGCAGGAATTAATTACCTCCATACCGCCCTACTAAAAAAGTTGTGACAAGCGATGGATCCTATTATTGTGCTGTTAATTAATTGTCTTCTTAGAGTGACGGTGTTAATATTAAGAGAGTCTAAAAGCGCGTCATTATTAGAACACCAAACACCTCGAGCACCGACAATTAAAGGAAGGACCTTAACTTCTGTGGTCTTCCTGGTAGTTAAAACTGTATTAAGAAATTGGGGGTCCTCATAATATTCTTTTTTCCTCCTGAAGCCGTCATATAAGGACCGGGGACCCTCCCAGTGAACGCCTACGTCTGCAATGATAGATTTTAGTCCCTTAGTAAGGACAAGATCGGGAACTTTAGTCTTTGTTTAAGGCAATATGACAGCGCAACGTTATCTTTAGGAAGTAGTGGAGCCGTATATACTCCCTTATTTTAATCGGCTCATGGCTCCCATATTTCAACAAGAAAATGCTCGATAACATGTTGCTCGAGTTGGCCTAAACTATTTTGAAGAGACCTATATAAAATAGTGCCATTGCCGCTCATGGAACATGTTTAGGTTATGATGGGTAGAACGAGAACTTATCTCAGCCCCACGAATTTTGGCGGTTCTAAGACATGAAATAGGGGTAGCTAGGGATAGTATTCTTCAAGAAGAGAGGACCTTATTAAATCAATGCCAAGATGTGTTAGAGAGTGTACAGACAACATTATTAATAAACATAGTTTAACAAAATTAAACTATTTGGTATTTTTTATTCAATTATCATTTACTTCTTACTGTAGCATCTATATTTTACCAAAACAATATTAAATTTACACATCTTCTTATGGGTGTTGCGTAGTTCATTGTCAGTGAGTATACAAACAACTTAGATTTCCAGCAGGAGCTAGTAATACATACTTTCCAAATTGTTTATACCGTTAGAAGATTAACTTCACCTTGACAACTTTTTTATTTCGGTTGGCTAGGTCGATTTTAAAACGGATCCTAGTATCTAACGGAATATAAGTTTCTACATTTCCATGAATCTCCTTTAAGTGGTAGTCTGGCTATTTCTTTTGAAATAACAAAAGAAGTCACTTCCCACCTTATTTGAATGGTTACAAAAATATGATTTCAAAGAATAGTCTCATCTTTCTGCAAATTATAATTAACTAAACAACATGTAATAGCAAGTATGAACTATTTGGGACCAATTTTATCTGCTCTATTTTAGTTTTTATATATGTATCAATTTCCTTTAATACTGAAATTCCCTCCATAGAAACTACAAATGGTTTTCAAGAACTATCAGATGTATTTGAAACTTGTTTACTTTAGTAATGACGCTACATTTGATTTAGTGTCAAAAGGTTGTTTTGTAACGACCATACAAAATTGCCACAGAAATGTAAATGCAGACTAATAAAATAATTATCTTGTAGGCCCAATATTCCTTCATCACATTTATGTGGTAAAAATACCTCCATAAGTTGAAGACTATAATAACAACTGCGTTAACTGATATAATTACGAATCATTCACAAGAATTTTATCAAAACATTTTTAGCAAGAAGGATCTTCACATCATTGCTCTCACTTATTTAAATGCTGTTTTTATGAATGATGGATGGATGGATGATGAGATTCCTGATCTTAATCTATTGGATTTTCCCATTAACCCATTAACTCCATCGGTAAACTAGAAGGTGTATCTTGAAATCTGAATTCTTTGAAATGATGTGTCACATTACGCCCTTTCTAATTTCAAAAAAGGGAGGGTATGGCTGTCACTTGAAGAAAATTAAAACGGTTTTGGCCCTGAAACTTACGGGTGTAATCAATCTAAAGCTGGAAAGTTTGGAGACACCTGATCTAAATGATGTCCTTTGCATGGTATGCACTTTACAAATCCAGATTTGACCTTAATGTATTTTCCTCTCCTGTTTATTCTCATGTCTCTACGTTTAAGGTAATAAAAACCAAGAGCTGATGATATTGCTTTTACTTAATTGGTGAATAATTGCTGAACAGCTTCAATTGCGTGATTTGAGATGTGTCCTCTGGTATTATCTTATTAAAAACGAACTTCCGAAACGCATTATTGCATTCAATTTGATAAATATATGGTGAAAGGAAATCTTAACAATTAACAATACTGCTCATACTTTTACGGAGGAGCTCTGCAGTTGACGTTTGAAAATTAGCGTCAAGCCATTACCTGTTGCATATTTACATGATGACATTAGCCTTATTATTGAACATTTCTTCCTTTCATCAGTAGCGAAATATTCGCTCATAGCAAAATTTAGTTTCAACCCATTCTGCCTGTATATTTTTCTTACTTATGAGCTATCAGTTTTGCCTGTTACGTGGTCATCTGCAAGTAAGAGTGTATATAGATGATGCCTGTCAATTTGTATATAAAACTTTTCCAGTTTTCTTTTTCCATTTATGCATGTCATAATATGTGCATATTATTTTAAAAAGTAATATCAGACATTCTTCTAATAGCTCTTTAACTTGTCGGAAGTTCGTCAAATATTTAAATATTTAATGTAACCCTTGCGAACACCTCTATAAATTGAAATGAACTGAGCTTCATTTGCTTAATTATAAGTTATTATACCCTTTTGAATGTATCGAAGTTTTTGCTCATCACTTTCATAATCGTTTCTTGTTAAATGTTATTTGGTCACATGTACCGGTGTAAATTTTATTCTTGGAAATACTCTTCCATTACATTCAAAATTGCCAGTATTCACAACCCAGGTCACCAGAACCAAGAATTATTCCAAGAAGATTGAACATCTTACGTAATAGATTGTCATTAAATTCGTCGGGTCCTGAATTTAGTTTGGAAAAATTTGCAGAACATAACTTAAGTGACAATGATGAAAATTAAGAATAAAGAAATATTTCTTTTCAATACATGGCCATGTCCAATTTTTCGATCAAGACTCACACAGTGGCTGATCGAGCCCCTAAGACATTCTAAAAATAGTAAAAATATTACTTAATAACAGTAAAGAGTAGATGTTGGACTAATAAACCGAGAGATAAAGTTATATAATTCTAAACCACAAACAGGTACGCAATAAATTATTGTTATCATAAGTCTCATAGCAAGAAAGGCAACATTCTTAGATCTATCCTATCCAAACAAGAGTTCGAAGATAAGCTATAAAAATAGGAGATCAGGTATGAAATGAAAAATTAAAGTAGGTTACAAAAAATTTACCGGTAAAGGAAAAATTCCAATAGGTAAAAAAAGAAGGTCGTGAAATTTACACTATTTGTGAAGTATTTACAAACGAAATTTCATGATGGCTGATTGGTCGATTCTGTTCTTTACGATAGTCGATATCATCCAATCGGTCGGAATTATCATACTTTTTTATTCCTAAAAGCGTTACTTATAAATAAAAAATGCATTTTTCGTGTTTTGGCCATCTAATTAGTTGAAATTTTTAATAGTACTCTAGTATATAGTCGACATTCGCACACATTTCTCTACTTTGCTTTAGCTTACACCAAAATCGCAGAGACAACAATTTAGGACAAATCTTTTTACTTACCTCCTTAAATTTAACTTCAACAAGAACTGTCACAATACTATGGGTTGGAAAATGCTTTTCTACCACATGTTGAACTTTTATGAAGTTGACAGGTCTAAAATGTAAGCCTTCAGCTGGCCAAAATTGGCAAGTCGTCTACAAAAATACAAAGAATTAACATTGTACCTTTATTAAATTTTAAAAAATCTCACCGGATCTTCTAGGTTTAACTCGTTCAGAGATATGATAACAGGACATTCGTATTCGACTATCATTCTCCAAAAATCACTCAGGGTATTCGGCATTGGTTGTTGAGTCACAATATATTTAGCGGGAGTACTAAAACCGTCGACTCGAACGGCATTGATGTAAGAAGAAGAATGATTCGAACGAGGGTAACACGGTATAGATACTCCATAATTACCTAAAAGTAATAATGAACTTTAGACTACACTAGGTAGTCTTTGATATTCGCTTATTATTGGGGTTTCTTTAAATTTCCCTCAACTTGCTTCGTCTCACATACTCTCCTTGTGAAAGATTTTTAAAAAAGCGTTTCATGTTTACTAAAATTTTTTTCTATGTACTTATGTACTCCGTGATTTGTGTGACCCCGGTAACAATTAATGTAATTGTTTATAACTGAAGTGTTTACCAAATTAAGTTAATCATTTGCAAGTCGAAATTAGCTTAATTTCAAGAAAATAAAATATTAATGTTGAGTTTAAAACAAATAAAATTAATTACAAAACACGTCCAAAATTCATCACATAAACAAATCACGAGCATAGTACGTATAAAAGAGTGGTGCCAGGCTCGGAAACCATTTTTTATCCATTTTATACCAATTTGAATTAACAGACCTGTGCGGACTACCAAGCATCAAAGCAGGGTTGCCAGATTGCTTCAAGAGAAAAATCCTGAACAATCAGTAATAATTTTTTACCCATTTTGCTTATAGCTAGTCTACGCTTTGAGCAATAAAAGTGATTCGATTTGAAATAGCCTGATTGCCAAAATAGGTAGTGAATAAATGTCCAAATGCTGTTCCTTGTAAAATAAGTTCCTTCAACTAAACTGTCTAACTATTGATAATATAAGTACATTCTCCTCCACGCTTTATATGCAACTTTTTCTAACATTGTGTTAATCACACTCCAAAATTATAATCTTGCTTCGCCCAATGTTTCAGGTATTTCATATAGTAAGATGCATCTGTTCATGCCTTATATAATATTTTTTTCAAACTTTCTGATCCACCCTAATGGAAATGCCTGTAGAACCCTTGGTGTGCCACAAATGTAAAAACACAGTAAGGCACCCTAACACCAAACCTTTATTTAAACACTCACCCAAACTGCAACTGCTTTTTGGCCACCCTGTATAACAGTTTTAATCAATTTTTTTAACCGCCTCGTATAACTATAATTCTACTTCCATCGACATTAAAACCACTTATCTATAATACTGCTAATTAGTCAAACATTATAACTTATTTTTGAACCATCCTATATAACCATAATTGTACTCAACAAAATCCTTCAACCGGCCTTTATGTTCATCTGCTTAGAGGCCAAAAAATATAACATTTTTTAAACACTTAACTATAACTCTGCTCCTCTCACTATCTTATCTGCGCAACTGCTTATGCACTACTATATAACCATTTTTTAATCACACTGGAAAGTATAATTTGTCTCTACTTTTTATTTCAACCACCCGTATATGTAACTTTTTTAAAATTGTTTTAATCACACTGTATGTCTATAATTTTACTTCGATCCAGGTTTCAGATATTGCATATATGCAACAACTCATGTTCTACTCTACAAAAAAAGTGTATCCAACATGTTTTCCTATAATTCTACTCAACCCTCTATTTCCACCACCTTGTATATGCACCCACTTATCGGCTACCCAGTATAACAGTTTTTGTACCTCCCCGTATAACTATAAATCCATCAATGCCCAACATATTTCACCAAAACTGCAACTGCTTATGGGGCGCCCTATATAACAATTTTGTTCAACATTTTTTTGAATCACCTTGTATGTATGTTGAACTACCGTGTATACGCTGCTGCTTATTGGTGAACCAATATAACATTTTCTAAATACTTAACTATAACACTTACCCTATATTTCAACTATTCTATATGTGCAACTGATTATGAGCCACGCTATTTTACAATTTTTCCTTACATTTTTTTAACTACATTATAAATTATAATTTCTCTCCAACTTCATTTAAAGCACCCTTCATTTGAAACTTTTTCTAACCTTGTTTGCATCACACTGTGTAACTATAACTTTATTGCCCCCCACAATTCAGGTCCTGCATATATGCAAGTGCTATAAAAAATAATTTTTCTGCCATTTATTACCCACCCTGTATAAATATAATTCTAGTCCACCCTATATTGCACCTTGCATAAGCAACTACTTATTTGCCACCCAATATAACATTTTTGTACCACCCCGTATTTGTTAAACTTCTACTCCCCCCTATATTTTAACCATACGGTAAATGGAACAGCTTGTAGATCATAACATTTCTTTATAATACTTTTTAAACCCATCTGTATAGTTGTAATTATACTCCGCTACATATTTGAACTCTCCTATATATGCCACTACTTGTGGATACAAAAATTTTTTAACCACTCTATAAACTATAATGCCACTCGATTTCATATTTCAACCACCCTGTACAAACAACTTCTAAAATTTTTTCAACCCATTTCATAACTACAATAACTCAAGAACATAATTCAAAGATCCTATCTGCTTACATATCACATTTTTTTCTAAAAAAAAATTATCCACCCTGGATAAATATTCGACCCTTATTTCAACAATATTGTATATGCAACTATTTATGAGCCAAACAATATATCATTTTGTTATCCACCCTATGTAAATATAATTCTACTCCGCCCGTTTATAAACCACTTGGTGTATGCAAATATTTATGGCCCACTCAATATAACTTTTTTGTACCACCCCGTATAACGAATTCCACTCCCCTTATTTAAACTATATCGTATATATGCAGCTGCTTATGGTACACCTAATATAACTTTTTTTAGGTTTTTTAAATCCGTGTCATTCTACTCCACACTAAGTTTCCTATATATAAAAAACCCTGTAAAATTATGATTAATATATCAGTTGATTTTTCCGAAATCGAAACATGTTAAATTGGCATATTCCGAATTTTTAATAAAAGCAAAGCTGATTCAAGTATCTAATTTAGTGTTTGCGGTGGAACCAGTAGAGTAATTGTGTTATCCAACATGGTAGAAGTTTTTTCGCTATATATACTGCTTCTGTCAATTTAGGGAGATAAAATATATACCAGATTTTAAGTCAAACTATAGGCTTTGCAACAAAAAAAGATTCAGCAACATTAGTTCAGTAGTTCTTACGTGATGCCCGAACAAACAAACAACTAGACAAACTTACAGTATTATAATAGTATAGATCAATATTTTGAATGTAATATAATATTATAAACGAAATATGTATAGGTAGATAATTCATTTGACAGGATGGCAGTACAAAATTAAAACGAAATGTTATTCCAACAATTTTTGAAAATAAAAGTAAGTTTACCTTTTATGCTTCTGTTGTCAGCATTTTATAATTTCAGAACTTCGTCTGTACCTATATATTTTTTATGTGTGTCCAGCGATTACTCGAAACCGGCTGAAGGAATTTGGATCGTTTAAACTGGATTCTGTTGAGGGGAATTCTGAAGTGGTCCCATACATTTATAAACGACATAGGTTATACTGTTTTTTATAAAATCGGGGATAACTTTTTTACAAACTTTCTTATATATTATACTTTTGTGTAGGCGCCAGTTTTAAAAAATGAAATGTTTCTGATCTGATCCGGGGGTGTAATAAAGTGAAAATAGATTAGAATGAAACCATAATATTTGTGAGTTGATAGACTTCAAGATGGAGCTCTCAGTTGGTCTCTATATACAGAGTGTCTTCATAAGTTGGATTTAAACAGAAACCTTTCTTATGAATAATATTTCAAGAAAAAGTTATTCTTCATAAAAAAATGTGCACGGCCAGAAACGAATAATGTATTCATTGCCTTCCACTTTTTCAACTGTGTACATATTTGTCAGCAAATATGAATTTTGCTTGAAGTACCTTTATTTGTGTTAATATCTAAAACTGTTATCAAACAGAAGTAATTAGAATTAAAAACTGCATCTAAATATGATATTGCACTAACAATTTATAACAAATATTTATGTAATTTTCCAACTATATACTAGGTTAGGTTTTTTATAATATCTTAAATTATTATCAAACAAAATTTATTAGAATTGAGAACTGCACCCAATTGTCACCATTTTATATTATAACTCAAATTGTATAATAAATAATTTTATGAAATGTCTTGGAGGATAGTTTATTAAATGAGTGTAATTGGAATTGAATAGTAATGTCCCTTAATTAACAGACATAAGAAAGTTGAAGGTTTTAAAATCCTCTAGAATACTGTTGGCCCACCTAAAAAAAAACTTTCTTAATACGTATAAAAAATTAGAAAACAAGTTCCTTTAATCTATTCAACAAAAAACGAGATTGGTTAAAATAATGAGAGTAGCACCTCAAAAAGTTAATTAGATTTTAATACTGTATCCGATTAAACCATTACATCACTAAAAATTGTAAAATAAATACATTTAAAAAATAAAAACCTTTGTCAAAAAAGGAATTGAACTAAAAAGCACCAATTAAATGCTTTTTCTGAAGTCACTGCAAAGTTAAAGTGAAAATAAATCAGAAATTACACTAATGAGTTGTACTTTGCAATTTTGTTGTTCAACTTGGCACCAACTTCAGAAAAAGTATTTAATTGTTGCAGGAGAATATAATTCTTAGTATTTAATTCCCATTTTTGAAGTCGATTCTTGTTTTTTTTTTTAAATTAATACTAAGATTACCAAAATGCTGAAATTATATAAAATTCTAAGTTTTATTTTAAATCGTCAGATCTGGCACCACCGCGACAGACACTAAACATATGTTCTTCCTTTCATTAAAAAACCGAAAATCGGTGCAATTAATGGCGTTACCAAACAGCATTTAGCCTTAACCTAAACCTTGGCAACAATTTCTTATATGTACTCTTATCAGGAGTATTCAAAGTATTATATGGCTCTAAGGGGTATGACTACATAGGTCAGAGTAGTAGGGCTTTTAAGAAAGGCCTCTATGAGTACTGTAGTACTTTTTGAGGCAAAAAATCGACTTCAATTTTATAAATTTATTTTAAAATGGCAACTTCAAAAATTTTATCACACTGAAAAGTTAAATCTTTTAAAATCATTAGAAATTATTACAAGTCTATTTCTCAAATCAAATACCGCGTGAAACTGACCATCACTTATCAGGTCGAATGAGATATGCGATCTTCCTATTCGTTTAGAAAATGGCTGAACATTTTTCATTTGAATAACAGTTTGATATATTAAGGTCTTACATTTTATGTGATAGTAATATAAGAGAAGCTGGAAAAATGTATTTAAATAATTACCTCGAAAGAATTAAACTGCATAAAAATATGTCTGGAAAAATGGTTGTCATTTGATTGCAGTAGGGGTTATTTGCTAATTCTATGGTTACTAGAAAAATATTTTGTCATGACGAAATTCAAATTAATGTTTTGTTACTCGTAATGCCCCACAACCTCAATTAGAAACACTGAACAAGTAAGCAGAATGTCAAAATTTACAGCACAGTTTATTTACATACATATTGTACTGTTTTTATTTTCACACACTGGTTCAGTTCTTGGATTTATTTAAAAACACAGTCCAACTCACTCTAATTTATTTCCACTATTTTAACACAAATTATATTCACCGAACTATTTACAATTTATCTCTACTTATATATACGGCTGTCGAATACTGAATGAATCCATCGCCAGCTGTCTGAATTTATATATTTCTGGCAAGTCAACGAACAATCAGGAAACTTCTTTCATGTGTTCTGGAAGCTTCAAGGGAATTCCCAGTAACGGCAGCGGTCGGCCTGTTGAGAGACAAAACATTTCGGATTCCCAGAAGTATCGGAAGAATGTCCCTTCCACGAATTGAATGATGGCCGATTGCACCAGCTATCGGATGAATTCTCGTAACATTGACCATTTCGTCCCGGAATGTCCCAGAATTCTTCCTGGTGTGACGATATTTGCAGGACTCTCCATTTCGACAACGGGAAGTTTGGTGGAAGTAATAGTCAACGGTCCTCGAATCTGGGATGCGAATATTGAGACAGCATACAAGGATGTCGATGCCACTAAATCGAAAGATTGTTTCCATCATACTTCTCACCACTCTCCAATTCAGTCCCTCCACGCCGCAGGCTATCTTTGGGACCGCCAATTTCCAGGATCTTCTCCATCATCACATTCCTTAATTGCAAAGGTCGCTGTATGTTGGCTTGTCCTGCGAGAATGTTTTTTTAACCAAATAGAAGATATCTCTGGTACCCATTGGTTGTTTAACTTCGAGATGAAGATCCTCCTTACCACTGGATCTTGCTCCCTTAGCTTTTGGAACTGGCCGTACTTTTGGCAAACACCTTAGCTATTCCTCTGAGCCAGGGCATATTCTATTGGCACCTCAAACAGGTCTCGTAGTTCCTCTCCGGTCACGTCGTGCTGCACTTTCTGCCCATTAGAGTACTGTGCCATAAACTACTCGAAGGTCATCTCGTCATCGGGTGCTTGGATGCTGCGGACTTGGGCGTGGTCAACTTCGCCGGCATGACTTCTGGCATAAGGGGCTAACCTGTCGAAATGTACCACCTTTCCTCGAGATAGCTGCCTTATTCTGTAGACAACATCGTTGATCTTCTTTATAATTTGGTAAGGCCCCTCCCAAGCTCTTTGTAGCTTGGGCGAATATCCACGACGACGTTGCGGGTTATTCAACCAAACAAGATCATCAGCTTGGAATTCCTTGCCAACTGCTCTGATGTCATAGGCCTCCTTCATACAGGCACTGGCATTCTTGATATTTAACCGGACTCGTTGGTGAATGTCGTCCATCGTTTGACGTAACTGGCTGACATAGTCTTCACCTGCAGTCTTCTCATGGGGGACATCCAAACTTCAAATCGTATGGTAGTCGTAACTCTCTTCCCATAATAAGGTTTGCAGGGGTCTGACCCGTGGACTCGTGCACAGATGAGCGATATGCCATTAGAAACAAGTGAAGATAATGGTCCCAATCTCTTTGGTGGTCAGAGACTACCTTTGACAAATGAAGTTTAATGGTTCTATTCATCCGTTCTACCATTCCATCGGATTGCGGGTGCAAGAGCTTGCAGACGTCTAGGAAAAGAGTAGACTTGAAATTTCTACCTTAGTCTGAGTGCAACTCCAAGGGAACACCAGAACGACTGATCCATTCCTTGACAAAGACATCAGCAACAGTCAATGCTTCTTGATTCGGCAAGGCAAACGCTTCGGCCCATTTACTAAAATAGTCGAAATAGGCCAGCAACATCAATGGCTACTCTTTCGAATGAACTGCCCACGTTATATTGCTTCATGGGAGCTTTTGGTCGCTTCTGAGGCCCATTACTTGCTGCACAAACCGTACATTTCCGGCACCAATCCTTAACATCTACTTGGCAGTTTACCCAATAGAAGCGTTCTCTCAACTTCCCCAGGGTTTTCGTTACTCCTAGATGTCCTCCAGTTGTACCATCATGTAGTTCTCGTAGAACCTCTGGCCTCCTATTTCTGGGAACTACAATCTGTTTTCTGCCGTTTCCAGGACGCGCTCGAGAAGTCCATTTTTCAGGATGAGGGAGTTCCACTGAGCCCTGTACGCTTTATGGTTGGTGACTATCGGGAAATCTCTTGCCACGTATGGTTGCGGTCTTCTTCCTTCCATCGGATAACTTCTTTTAACTCCGGATCCAATTTTTGGTTTCCTGGATCTCCTCAGGTTGCCAATGGTCACCGACGACGGTAGTTCTACAGAGAACAGCCCCTTTTTCTTCAGCTCGCTGAAAATGTTTGCAATCATCAGGGCATGGTCTCTTCGATAAGGCATCAGCATTCTTATAGCTTGTTCCTGCGCGATGTTCAGTCTCGAAGTCGAATTCTTGCAACCGTTCAATCCACCTAGCCACTGGTCCTTCGGGGTCTTTAAACTGAAGGAGCCACTTCAGTGCTGCGTGATCAGTCCTCAGAAGGAATCTTTTATCAAAGATGTATTTATAGAAATGTTTTACCCCCTTTACCACAGCCAAGAGTTCCCTGCGAGTAACACAGTAATTCCGTTCAGGCTTGCTAAAGGTCTTGACTTTCTCCTGACTGTCTTGGATCTGCGAAAGCACCGCACTAATTCTGACATTACTTGCGTCGGTATCCAAAACGAAGTTCACATCTGGCAAAGGAAAACTTAAAATAGGGGTACTGGTCAATGCTCTTTTCAATGTCTCGAATGATCGCTGACATTCCTAGTTCCACTGGTACTGCACCGTCCCCTCTGTGAGTTTATTAAGTGACTTGGCGAAGTTGGCAAATCCGGCTACGTACCGACGATAGTACGTGCATAACCCAGGGAAACTTCTTAACTGGTGGATATCTTTAGGTATCGGCCATTCCTGGACGATTTTCTGTTAGTCCATAGCTACTGCACCTCTTCTTGGAACAGCTGACACTTCTTGGGTCTTAACTTTAGTCCGGAACTTCGAAATCACCGACATACCTTCTCCAGGTTCCTCACATGGTCTTCAAACGATTTTCCAACCACGTTAATGTCGTCAAGTTACACCAGGAATGTTTTTCATGAAAGCCCTTTTAACACTGTTTCCATCAATCTTTCAAAAGTTGCTGGATCATTATACAACCCAAATGGCATTACCGTGAATTGTTAAAGTCCTTAGCCGATGGTAAAAGCGGTGTTTTCCCGGTCTTCCTTAGCTAGTTCCACCTGCCAATAACCGTTTTTTCAAGTCCAGGGTAGAAAATATCTTCGATCCAGCCAATGTATCTAGCGTATCGTCTATTCTTGGTGGAGGATAGCTATTTTTCTTCGTTGCGTGATTTAGTTGCCGATTGTCCACGCAAAATCGAGTGGAACCGTCTTTCTTTTTAACCAAGACAACTGGAGTAGCCCAAGGGCTATTGGATGGTTTAATAACACATTCTTCCTCCATTTCGCGGACTATCCTGTCGGCTTCTTCTCTTTTAGCTAGGGGTAGTCTTCTCGCCGACTGTCAAATAGGTTGAGCGTCCCAGTATTATTTTTTTGTTTCAACAAATCAGTTCGTCCTCTTTTGCCATTCCCTACATCGAAGAGATCCTGGTACTTTCTAACGATGTCCCTCAATTTTGTTTTCTGGTTTGGTTTCAAATTCTTAGATGAATCGGTCTTTCCAGTTCCTCAGATAGTTTACCTGGTGGTATTTCTACATGCTGGGTGATTTTGACTACAGAGGAAACTGTTGAACAATTGCCCAAAGTTGTTCCTTTCTTTGGCACAACCGAGTAATGATTCAGGTTCATTACTCTTACTGGCACAATCTAAGGAGATGCCAAGGGGCACGAAACAGATTCTTCCCCAGTGCGACTCCTCTGCCTACATTTCCGTCGTTAAGTTCGGGATCAAACATCATCACTGTTCTAGCTTTAGCTTTCCCATCTAGGCAAGCATCTACAATGATTTCAGCTCTTTCCGAACATTTATATCATCTGCCAAGATTGCTCGAAGCATTATGTCGTCTTTCCCATGAAGCACCACTTCTTCGTCATTTACTCGCAGAATTCCATCTTTGAAGTTTAACAGGAATCCTTGGGAGCTCATGACATCCATTCCAATGATGACTTCGTCTTCGATGTCTGCCATTAATGCTCGATGTAGGAAGGTTGTGATTCCCAATGCCATTTCAACCTCTATTTCACCTTGGATTTTCGCTGCTTCTCCTGTCGCTGTTCGCAGTTGCCATTTCGTTGGTTTTATCATTGTCTCTAAAACAATGTTGGGCCTTATTACTGTTTTCTTCGCATCAGTATTCAGCAGCATTGCAATTTGCTTCTTATTAATAAGGCCATTTACAAAGACACTGTTAAAGTATTGCGTTGGTAGTTGGGGCTTGTTGGTTATAGGTCGACGATGGTCCCTTTATATTGGTCTTCTTTTCTTCAACGAGAAAGTCGGTACTACGTTGCTCTCCTTGCAACGACTCTGGATATTCCTACCTTACGACACTTCCGACATCTATTAGTCTTTGTTTTGTAAGAACTTCCTCTACTATCTTCCTTACAGAGACCTTATCTTTTCCGCCGTCTTCTGACTCTCCTTCCATGATTCGGACCCTGCCCTAGCCTCTACAGGTATTCTTCGCAGCCTCGAATTCCAGAGCTCGCGCTAGTTCATCCACTAATTGAGTCAGTCGAGCTAGTGTTAAAGCCTGTCTGGCTTCGTTGTCCCGCAGTCCGTCCAAAAACACTTGCACTGCTAACCTTTCTATCACATCTTCCGGCGTGGCTGGATAGGCAAGGCGAACCAGACGGACAATATCAGCTTCAAACTCCTGAAGGGATTCATTCGGTTTCTGGTAGCGATTTTTCAGTTGGGAGTGGGAGACGTGCTTCAAATGTTTCTGACCATACCTCAGTTCTAAATGCTTGACCAGTTGTTCCTAGTCTTCTTGCTCAGAGGCATTCAAGGTTTGCAAAATATCTGTAGCATCCCCTCTTAAGGCCAGTGTTACTGCTATTGCCTTCTTCTCTGCCGACCATCCGTTTAACTTTGCTGCAGCCTCGAATTGGCGCCTATAGTTAGTCCATGACGATTTACCATCAAATTGTGGAGGTTTCATTTTATGTCTTGCTCCTTCAAGGCCAATTTTCGAATCCACTACTTTTGGACTGTTTCTGCTTTCGAGCTTTGGTGGAATTTGTCCCCTTTGTATTGTGACTACCTGTTCTTTTATTTTGCTGATCTCACCCTCCATTATCTGTTTTAGCTCTTCTATCCGAGCCTCATTCTCGACTATTTTCTCTTTCAACATTTCTGGTTCGTATTTTTGTAGGTTTTTATTTTTCAAATAATTTACTTCTACGAGTTTGCTGTTAAAATCTTAGCAATAATTATCTATAAACTGTTATTGACTTGATGGTATAAGAGAATTGCTGTTGAAATTTATGTCCGAAAATGAGTTCAATTTTGCTCCTTAAACTGGTGTGTAAATAAAATTCATGAAATCTATTTATGTTGAACACAAAGATTATGATTCATAACTATCTTGCACGTTCAATGTACATTCACACAACGTAGTGTGCTCAAGTTGATCTCAAACTGTGATTTCAGGTTCACAAATGTCGAAGGGTCACGATGGCGATAATACTATAAGTAATAACAATTTAAAAATTCAGCAGAACATACCAGGATGGCTTTCGAATAATGACGGTAAGTTCACAATTCTCTCTTCTCATACATTATTGCAACCAAAACTGATAATATTGTCACCATCGTGGCATTCCGACATTTCGAGAAAGATACTACACTGTACTAAAAATATGCACAATGAAATCGCACTTATGTTCTTGATGAGTGTTTATCGACTTCAGTGACGCGTCCCTACAAATGCGACCCTTGATTTATCTCTGAATACCATACGGGAGAAACCACTTTCCTAACCTCAGCTACCAACCAAACCTCATATTTCACTCCTAGTAAGTATCTCTTAACACACCTACCAACCCGCACTGGCCAGCTTTGAAACAGAAACGACTAAAAAATCCTCATTATGAACAGTCAACCTAAAAAGAGGCCCTTGATTCCCGACGGCTCGAATATTCCCGACTAAAGCAGTGCTTGGATTCATAGATAGCGATCAAAGGATGTGAAGGATACCGTAGATTGCCAAGAACAACAGCCAGCATTGCAAGGAATAAGGAAAGAACAAGGATATTACACATAACCACATACAATGTGCGCACTTTGTAGTCAGAACAAAAAATGACAAAACCAGAAGAAGAACTCAAGGTTATCAAATAGGACATAATGGGAATAAGAGAAGTGAGAAGAAGAGGAGAATATCAGATTTAACTCAAATTAAGCAACGTGTTCCACAATGTGGGTGACGAAAACTTCTCATTTAGTGGAGCAGGTTTACTTATTCACAAAAACCAAGTTAAAAACTTTCAAAGTCTAGCTAGTATATCAACAAGAGTTATATGTATACAAATTTTAAATTAAATAAAAGGTACCACAGAAATATAATAAAAGTTTCTGCTCTCACAATTTTTAAACATCAGTAACATGAATCAAGCAGAATAAATATATGTAGATTAAAAACTCAGCCCGCTTCAATTTGCTGACGATACTGTACTGCAAATACCATAACAAAAAACTTCAAACAAAAATCACATTCACATGGATGGGAATATTATAGAGACAGTTCATACCTACATATATCTGGGTCATGAATTAAGACTAAGGAAAGATAACCAAGGGAATGAGAAACAAAGGAGAATAGGTCTAACTTGGGCAGCTTCCGGCAGATTAACTCACATTTTACGAAGCAACATCTCAATGCGTCTAAAGTGAAAGTTCTACAAACAATGTGAAACTCTGACACCGACTCAAAAATCGGCCTGAAAGTTAAGAACAACACAACGAACTATGAAGTGGGCAATGTCAGGTGAAAGTTTAAGGCATCATAAAGCAAACAAGAAAATACAGTAGGGATCTAAAGTGCAAGACGTCATAGACAAAATAGCCACCAAACAACCATCAGAATAAAATAAGAGAGGCCTATTTTTAACAGTAAACGCGAGAGGCTGTTAGATAATAAATAACACTCAACTAAGATGGGCTGAGTTACGAAGAATTAATATAACATATTTAAGGGCACATTTGCGGCACACTATGTTGTGAGGAGTTTTTGTATGATGGTATATAACCTGAATATTACTTACCAGGTAGGATGCTATTAAACCGATTTTTTTCTGGATTTACGGGTCCAGTATCAACTTCCAACATGGTTTCCATTGCATTATCTTGCCAAGAAATGTCGTCGATATATTTCATTTCATTTTTCACTTCATTATTATCCAATCTAGACTGTACTAGCTTTTTCATGTTTTCATTACAAGGCACCGAAGTGCGTAGCCCGAAAAGACATTCCAACACTACCAAATGCACCAGTTTATATTGTTCAACGTTGTCCACTAAATTTGCTCTCTGGTTTCTAAGCTGTCCTAAATGAGCTAGAAAGTCGACGGAGCCTTCACCTGCTGCCATTCTCAAACATATGTCACTAAGTATGATGGTACCTGTCTGACCAACTTCAGCACTTAAAATAAATAAACCATTAAAATTTATATTCGAAAGGTTTAGCTGTGGTTCCCAATTCTTTTTAATTGTTGGGTCCAATTATTTGAAATAAGGCTTATAGTGAACATATTAACTAACACAAGTAGTGACCTAATTTTTTCATTAAAAATTCATATAATTTAAGACAGTCTTTGAAATCAGATGAAGTACCTGTGTTGAATGAATCATACATTTGTACAAATTCATCGACATTTTCATTTCGAAATTATATTGCAGAATCTGTTGCAATATGATGCAATCTATGCCAAAGTGTTTTTATAGAAACAGAAATGCCTTTCATCGACATATTTATCACTGTAAATTCGTGGCGTTATTTTACTCATCCTTGAGTAAAGAAAATACAAAAACTGCGACTTAACACTAATACTATTTTATATTTAGCAATTCACATCATAGTCTCTTTCTACACTCAATTCTCGTCACTTGTTGAACTTGTTATTTAATATTTAATACGTACAGATTTTTAAATTTGGTTCCCATTAGTATAAGTACGATACTCAAGGTCTGTCTGCCCAAATGATGCGCCATGATAATTCATTTTTAAGAGTGGGGAACTCTGATTATATAGCTAAAAGCTGATGTAACCACCTAAGGGTACAAGATAATCGAAAAAACTCTTTAAAAGGTCGTTTTTCTATTGGTAATTTTGAAGATTTATTGAAAATTACAATAAAACAACTTGTTGAGTTGTATTTTATCATTAACAACCTATTAACATCTATTGCCTTATATCAGTTTACCAAAACCAAGTAGATGATATGATTTCTTTATAAATCTGGGGAAATATGTAAAAATGTTTTGAACATAATACAAAGTTGAGCGAAGCTAATTTAGCAAATATCATATTTCAACATATTTATATGGAAATCCGAGGCCTTGGTTTCTACTTTCAAAGTTCATTTGAAAAATTCTATCCGGGCAACGTGAATGTGAGTAGGGAGGCATTGACAAAGTAATATTCAAGATTATTTTTACTGAAATTATGCAAAAACATAAGTATTAGCTTAATTTTAAAAACTTTTTTTTTGTTCTAAGTGAAAAATCGCTCGATCTGGATTTTTGTAGTTCTCTATAAATGGGCAATTCAAAATCAGGCGATTAATTCAATACTTTTTATAAACGCAAAATCAAAGAATAGTATATCTTTAACATTTTTATTGCATAAAAAAATTCCACGTCACAGTTGGAATTTGCTCTAATTATCTATGAACTTTTAAGTCATAGTAGGCAGTTCGATATATAATTTTCTTGCATAATATTGTATATGGCTCAAAAAAAGTTCTTTTAGGTCTATAACACAAAAAATATACTTTTATTGTTTAGTATTATCATGGAAAAACGTCACAGACTTCGGTGACTCCTCCAATTTCTATCGTTCTTTACAATTATTTGTAATATCTCGGTTCTCGAATATCACATGTCAAGTTATCATAAGAGTCTCGTAAATTATATAATTAATCGAACCGAATTGCGCACAATATATTAAAATAAAACTTGTGAAAATTTAAAAATCGTTGGTTTTCTGGACTCTAACCAAACCAATAAAGAATATTATCGTTGGTTTTCTGGACTAGTTCTGAACTAGATAAAAAGTTATAAATCGCAGATCGGTATAATAAATGTACTTTAATCTCGCCAATTAAAAAGCTCCACGTCTTTAAAAAGAAGAATATTATCCATTAGTAGACTAATCGGTTATTCTTTTGTATTCATGCAAACATTTTAAAATCAGATAATTCTTCAATAATTCAAGCAATAAGCAGATAAGCAAAATATTTAATTTTGTTCATCGAAAAAAAAACAGCAATAAAACATTACTTGTCATTCAAAAAATGTTTTTTTTTTCTCTTTGCTTGTGCTCAACACCTGCGAGCTACCACTTTTTGTTCAAAAACCTCAAGAAATGGATTTTGGTTACTTTTATCAGCACCGCAAACTAATACTTTTGAATTCTATTCATTTTTAAATCAAATATTTTGTTAATTTTACTCTTTACAGTGTCATTCAAGCCGTACGACAAAGTACACTCATTTCCTTCATCATGGTCGTGTTCAGTGTTAGCTTTGAACATTAGCACAGAATCTGAAATGTTTTCAAATATATAATAAATACATTCTTGCAGAGCATTGTGGTCCACGTCTTTTCAACTTATTGCACACATCCTTACCATTATTTTAATAGTACATACTTCTCAAATAAACTGCTCATAGACATGTTTTCTCAACTGACCAATTTTGCAGCTCGACTATTTATTGGACAGATACTTGATAATACATACAGATTGAAACTGATTAAATGGTTGATAGTTTGTAAAATTGTTTGTAGAACAAGCGTTGCAGAGTGTTTTTTATTTATTGCAAGCAAAATATTTGTATGCGCTCCAAATGATTTAATGGCAATTTTGATAATCGCAAACCATTTAATTACTTCTCATCGTATTTTCGGGGAAAAAAACCCTTTTTGTCGGCATTGTTTGTTTCAATGGTTTTTGCAGTTTATGTACTGGCAAGGTTAGTTATTGAAATTCTTGAAGAGGTCTAATTTTGGCAGTGTAAAATAAAAGTTGTAACCATACTCACATCATCAGACAGTTTTATACTTTCTATATTTACTAGAGTATTAAATTTCCTTAAGAATATTTGGGAACCACTGCAATAACTTTACTAATTTTAATAGCATATAACTTTTTAATATTTTAAGCTCACTATTTAACTATTATTAAATACGAGAAATTTTTTTTAAAGTAGCGTTATATAAACCGTTTAACAGCCGTAATAACACACGTATGTACCAATTTATATATTCGATTAAAATATTTTATATTCTGACACAAAAGCACGATCAACTAATACTACATTGACTAAATCTTCAAATTGTTACCTGCAATGCACTAATATCGGTGAACTAGAGCTGTATGGAATTTTTAGAATACGTTGTAGATAATCTACAATAATTTGTAAATGCATTGGGACACCATGATCAGGCCAAGATGTAAAATGTAATTGGTCTAACTAAAAAAGAAAAACATAACATTAAATTGTAAGAATAAATAACATTTCTAGGATATAGATTAATAATTTCCCTCTAGTCAATTCTTCTTCTTCAAGCTTCCAGTCATTTGCATGTTCTACACATTTGAGATATATTGTCTTTTTGCCATTTGAGTAATATCTCTTCTATTATTCAGGTTCAGTTGGTGGTTATGTCCTGGTATATTCCTGAAGGTGTTTCTAGATGATTTGTTTGTCTTTTTCAAAATTCTCTTTTTTAACGGGGCCACTTTGAGCCCTTATGTAACCGGCTAGCATGAAAATTAAATGTATAAAAAACTATTTAACTTAACCAGAATCTTTGATATGCAGAAGAACACAAATCGAACGAAAATGGCAAAAATAATAGTTAGAGAAGAATTATAAATTGATTACTCAAAATACTTCTACATTCAGAGATAGCAAAACAAAAACAATTGTTTCATCAATGCCTAAAATAGTAATGGCAATTGAATTATCTTTAAAACAAATAATAAACAACACGGTCAGAAGAGAAGAGAGCATACTCCTAAAAGAGAGTGGGACTTTATAAATGTTTACTGGGTGCGAAATTTTACTAGCATGTGAGATCTCAATCATAATACGAGTATTTATGTACAAGAAGCGATACCTCATCGATCTTGAATATTACAGACCAGTCCATTTGCTGTTCGAAACGTGTAAACTATTTATGAAAATTATTAAATATATTGCTTGGAATGGGATCTAAAATTTCACCTGCCCCAGGAACAAGGTTTTAGGAAAGAATATAGGACGGTGAAACAGCTACAAAGAATTAAACAGCTAATAGAAAAGCACATTCACCTATGGATAGAATTCGTAGACCTAAAACGTTCGATAACTTAAAGACCTAGACTGCGATTACTGCAGTTGAATATGCCAGAATTAACCAAAGATATATAGATCTAAGCAAATAGATATATCTAAAGTATACATTAAAAATCATAATCCTCCAAACAACGAACAGAAACGTATCCAAAGAACACACTTGATCAAAATAAACAAAAGCATACTGAATTTTGTAGTGTCGACTTCTTCGTGAACCAATCATAACGGGCTGATTGCTTTCCGTATTGCGAAAAAGTTCTAAAAAAGTGCATTCTTTTCTATTTGTCAGGGCTAACCTGTTCATGTCTGGACACAAAATTTGAAACAATTTTTAGATTTTTCAAATGGGATCTAAAGCTTATATATTATTTTCCTGTAAAACTTGTACGGGTATATCCTCTTATTTTCTAAAGCATTAAATTGGTCATGTATAATTAAAAGTGTAGTGTGTTATCTAGCTATTATTGTTTATTCTTTCAATATTTAACTAAGTATTTCATGCCAAACAACTAATTGCAGATTGTCATCTTATTGAGTTAATTTAATTTATTTTTTATGTAGTAACTCTCTTGAGTATACTGGTCAAAATTTACAAAAGAAACTGGAAAGACTGGGAATTTTTAATAATTAGTATACATTACCTTTCGTTTCGAATTGCCATTGAAAATATTAAATTTTCTGTACTCAAAGTTGGCAAACTTTTCTACTGAAATGAATTTAACCCTTATATTTTTAAAAGATTTTTCTTCGTTAAAATCAGGCCAGTATTTTTTTACTTTTTTCTAAAAATGGTAATAATTATTAAATTAAATGCTCTGCATTGAGAGAAGAATTTGCTTACTTTTCCATTTTCAATAATATTGGCGACGAAAATGATATGTTGAACATTTTTTTGCCAAATCATTCTCCAGAAATCATAAAGGGTATTCGATTTAGGATCTTGAGCCGCTATGTAAGCTCTTGTAGTTTTATAACCCTACAATATTTCAGAAATAGTTTAGTATGAGAAAATAATATATTTAATAAAGAATTACTCTAATTTGATAATTATTGCAGAACAGACATTTTAATATAATTAACAACATGAGTGCAACAATATTATAAAATCGTGAATAAAAATTTAAAAACCTGGGAACACTGTTATACCCCCACACTGGTATGGAAAGCCTTTATTCAGAAAAAGTAAATTACCACTGCTATTATTTTTGTAGACCTTGAAATCATGTATTTTAGTATTACTCCTGTTATAAAATACTTTCCGAATAGCCGTTTATTAATGTGCTTAGGGTAGCAGAAAGGTACTATCCTACGTCACTCATGGATATCAGGCAAACAGCGACGCGTCCCTGCGTTTACGAGTTCTGAGTCTCTCTTCTCAATACCTTATACAGAAAATAAATCATGTCCTAACCCCTTCCGTCCTAATTTACACATCAACACATCCCCTGACTCATCCCTAGACCGTCTTTCAACACGTTAGCTAATTCTGTTTTATTTCGTTGTTGAATAATTGTCTTCAATGTGCTGGGTACGTGCAGGGCGTCGTCTTTTTTGTTTAGGTATCCACTTCTCGTATAAGCCTTGTTTTGTTATGGGTTGTTCGTGCGATCTGTTTACAACTAATCAACTAATAGATTTTGTCGCCCGATTGATGTTGGATCAGGACCGATGTCGTTTGTTTATTTTTGTCAGCTATTTTATGTTCATCTAAATGGGCGGACGGAGGCACTAACGAACGGATGTACTCCCTGATAAATATTTCTTCACATTACATCCGTGAAAGCTTACGACTAAACATTGTACACCTCTCAGTTTTTCGCTGTGCAACCTCAACTTCCTGATCAAATGTCGCAATCAGAGCTTGCTACCAAGCTGTGACACCACATAAGAAAACGGAAGACTGAAGCCATTCTGGATAAAGTAAGCAGGGCCCTTCTCAAAGAACAAATAAACAGAATCCGACAAGAAGTGAGCGAAACAGAAAAACAACTACCTTCACCTGAAGTTCAGTCGCCAATTACACGGAGTTCTGTGGCACCGTCTGAAACTGCTAATATACTAGCGCACCGATACCGACAAAACACAAACATCTTTAGAACTCCAGAAGAAACTGGAGAATCTACAAACAAAGTCTCGGAAGTACGAACACAACATCTCGAACAACTCACTATCGACCACCTAAATTAATAGTCTTAGTAAAGGTTTCAACTTTGCCTCGCAAATTTGGATTAACAAACGGCAGAGCAGATAAGGCAAGACGTTGCCCAAGTTCATCAGATCCACCAAACCACCTCAACCAAACCTCAGCCGACAGATAATGAAAACCCTCAAAACTCTCAAAGAATCCGAAAATATCCTGGTCGGTTAACCTTTGTGATCTAGTTACCAAAGTCTTGACGGAGGCTTGTAGTTGGGCTGGCTATTGGTGTGGGTTGCTTTTCTATATACTGTATGGAAAAGGGTTCCATCTTCTTTGTTATTTATTAGAACATCAAGAACAAAGATAATGAATCTCTACATTTGTGTAAAACGTTTGAGAAATTACGCGCGAAAAAAGTAAACTTTTGTGCAATCTACATATTGTACAATAATGGCGCGATGAAGGAGTTATTCCGAAAAACATGACGGTTAAGGTCTAGAAGAATAACAGAAAAACAAAAACATCGCAAGGAATGCGAGTTGTGCCATACTTAGAAAGCTATATGTTATGTCAGAAGAGATTTGGATGTTCTTAATACTAAACTAATACATATATATATATATATATATATATATATATATATATATATATATATATCCACCTACATAATTCGATAAGAAGGGTCACACGTTGTAAGAAAGTCCAAACCATCCAAAAGGAATTTATCCATAAAAGAAAATTAGGCCTTGAAACAACTTCGGCTCAATAAGGACATTGTCATAAAGGAAATGAGACTAATTTTAGACACAGCGGATTACTCAAACAAAATGCAAACATTGCTACAAGACAAATAAATTACTATGGACCCAACAAATTATCTGGAAAAGATAACTAACGCCAAAATCCGAGCAAGTAGAATCGACAAATATGTCCAACTACAACTCATTCCACGTGAAAAATCATCGAGATGTCCGAAATTCTATGGGCCGCCAAAAGTACATAAAGGTGTACATTTGAGACCAATAGTATCTCGCACGCTTCTGAAATTCTTAGTATTCGAGTAATTAGAAGCGTAAGCAGAAGGCTACGAGAATTATGCGAACCGACCTGAAGAGGGCAGACGTGACTCTGCCGAAACATAGTCATTTTACCACCGGTCCCGACAGGGATCAGTTATTAACTACGCCGAAGAATTCCCGAAAACCACCTGATATATTTAGTACCCTCGAAAACTTAAGAAGAAATATATATATATATATATATATATATATATATATATATATTTACATCCAACTACCCCCTGAGCGTCCGTACATTAAGCAATCCCTATCTTCAGAGCGTTTATGAGATACAATGCGTCCGTATACGGACGCTCTGTTGTATACCTGTTGAAAATTTTTCTGATGCTCTCTAACAACATAATGAAGTGTTCTACAAAAATTGTGTTGGACGCTCTATAGATAGCGGACTTTGTAATATATTATATCTGCCGCGAGGGAGATTTGCCGTATATCAAATTTGGATATTCATATTTTTCCTTTTACCACTTACTCGATTTCAAAGCGTCTGTAAAATTGGCAACATTCGTTGCGTTTATTTCCGGGGGAAGATGTTAGTAACGTTCAGACACTTCATATCTCAGTTTTAAGAACAAAACAGCGGACGTATCTAAACTCTGGCAAACTTAAAAAACATGCTCGTAATATCTTTAAAAGAAGAATTCCGAAATCCTCAAAATTTCTGAGTCAAACGAAAGTCGCCCATTTGAAGGTGACAAAAAATAAATAAGTTATAGATAGGTATTAGGTATGTTTTAACGTCTTGACGCCGGCTTACTCTTATTTTGCAAAATTTAGAATTCGTAAATACATATTTCACTTCGTTAGGTGCTGGTGGTGTGAATTATTTGACAGTTGTGAAAATGTTACTAGCTAATATTTTTATCAAAACTTTAATTTTGGCAGGATACAGTTTAATCAATAAAATAAGGAAACGGGCTGTTATTATTTGATTGATCTAATTTATGAGGTTTTAGTAAAATATTCCGTATTTAGAATTTAGCAGTTACCCCTGAAAAAAGGCACGGAGCTAGTCTAAAAGTCATTTAAGGTCACTCTTGAAGTTGGCTTGGCAGCTATTAAGGTGCAGACTCATCTATACTATTATAAAATTGTAAATTTGTCTGTTTGTTTGTTTGTTAGTTTGTTTGTACGGGCATCACGTAAACACTACTAAACTGATTTTGATGAATCTTTTTTAGTCGCAAAGCCTATAGATTGATTTGAAATCTGGTAGACAGTTTATCTCCATAAATTGACAGAAACGGTACATATAGCGAAAAAACTTCTACCATGTTTGGTAAAAGAATTACTCAATTGTTTGTTCCAGCGCACGCACAAAATATTAGATACTGGCATCAGCTTAGCTTTTATTCAAATTTCTGAATGTGCCAATGTAACATTAAAAAAAAAACAACTGATGTAACAAGCGTAAATGAAATTATACAGGGTGTTCTGGATATAGGAAACTTAGTGCGGATAGAATTACATGGATTTTTAGTAACTGGGTGTCCTAAAGCCGCTGCCAAAAATAAAGAATTATTTGTACTGGGGTTGCATATACCCTTATAAGCAGCTGCATATATTAGCAGATGGTTGGATTGGAAAGTGTGGTTAAAAACTTGGGGGATGGGATATTATTTGTAGGGGGCTGCTCCAGGAATCAAAATGTTATATTAAGTGGTTGCATATAAAATGTTGTTGAAATATAGGGTGATGGAGAGTTATAATTATACATGGCGGGTAAAAAATGCTAGAAAAATTTTGTTATATAGCAGTACCTGAAATATGGGGCGCAGTAAAGTTATAATTACACAGTGTGATTTAAACAAGGTTAGAAAAAAATGCAAAAGAAAGGTGGTTTAAAGGAAGTGTGGAGACAAATTATACTTTATAATGTTGTTGAAAAAATATGAGGAAAAATTGTGAAAAAAGATAGGATAGTTAAAATATAGGGTGTTGTTTAATTATTTAAAACATGTTATATTGGTTGACCAATAAGCAGTATCGAATACAGGGTAGGTGTAATACATACAAGGTGATTCAAAAACATGTTGAACAAAATTGTTATATAGGGTGTCCAAAAAGCAGTCACCGTTTTGGTAAAATATATTGGGCATTGCTGGATTTATAGTACAGTGTGGTATATTTATATTTTTGGTAATATCTGTTAAATAATTCATTTTAAAATTGGAAAAAAATATCTTTGAATTCTTCATAATGAGCCCCTTGATCTAATATTGCTATAAATTATCCACGTCCCTGGCGAGTAACGTAAAACTTTCATTCCAATACGCCGTCAGTCGCTGGGAGGATAAAAAACAAGAACTGAATCTTCTAATGATGACAAAAACTTAATTTTGAAATAACTCGACAACTGAAAAGTTGACACTCAATTTTGCTAGAATTCGTTACGGATTTTAAAAGAGGCGGCCCAGCATCGGAGAGTTAGTTATGGTGTAGGGTTTATTTCGTATTATTATTTTGATATTCGAATCAGCTGTTGTGAATATTTGATGTAAATAAAAGTTTCTAGAAAGTGATAGTGAATATTAGTTTTTAAATTTATTGAACCCACGGAGTTTATTGCAATATAACATGATGCGTTAGAAACAAATTTAATTTTATATTTTTCATTAAATTCTGCTACTTGTACGCCAGAATTAATATTAGGGATTTCCTCTTATTGTTCTTGTATAATTCAGGTGAGCCCTATATATCTAATTTTTTCAAAATTTTACGTCTTAAAGTTTCAGAGATACGAGGGGAATGGGTATTTTTTTAAATTTTGGTTAATATCTTTTAAACAATATTTTAAAAATATATATTTGTATTCGTCATAAAGAGGCTTTTGATTTAATTTATTACATCATGTGTTAGAAACAATTCTAATTTTATATTTTCTATTTAATTCTGTAAAAATTAGTACTAAGGATTTCTCTTTATTTATCCTGTAAAGTTCAGGTAAGGCCCTATATGTTCATTTTTTTTCAACATTTTACGTCTTATAGTTTCGAGATAAGGGGAATGCCGATTTTTTTGTATATTTTTGTTAATATCTTTTAAAGAAATTATTATTAAAATATGAAATAAAACATATTTGTGTTCTTCAGTATGAGCCCTTTCATTTGATATATTACATGATACATTAGAAAAAAATTCATTTAATTCTACAATTTGCCCTCCAAACTTAAAATTAGAAGTTTCTCCTTATTTTTCTTGTAAACTTAGACTATTCTTAAATATTTTAGACTCAATAGTGTCGTAGATGATGTGGGAATGCTTGTTTTTTAATTTTCCCCCAGAAGAACCCCTAAAATCAAAATTTGTTCTTTTCGGATATGTACTCCATATCGGTTCACCAAACTATACACGGATACCAAGTTTTAGTCTTTTCCGTTGAGTAGTTTCGGGGACAATTGCAATATCATTAATTAATATTAATTGATTTGTCTTTTAAAAATTATAAATCAATCAATATTTGGGAGGTTTGTATCTTAAATATAAAGAAAGTAAACCTCTCTGTTTAAGCTAAGAATAACAAAGGTATAAAATGTCAGAGATCAAATCAAATTCACTACAAGGATTATGAACGCAAATATTGAATATTTCCTGAAATCATTCAAACATAGTTACGTCATGGTGCGTTGGTAACCACAAGAATCTGTTTAGAACATTATCAGTTTCTATTTTTTATAACTACTAAATAATAAAAACAATTTTTTTTCTCATAGACTATCTATATAATTTATAAAGTATTAAAATGAATTTAAAAGAAAGATCACGGATAGGTTTTTATGTAATTATTTCATTTTCTTTTAGATAGAAAATTTATCCAAATTTAGTAAATTACTTCAGTGGTAGTATTAAATTATTAATTATATTTAATTATAAATATTCACGATTATATAATTGTAAACGCGCGATATTCAGAGACGTCTGAAATACTAATATTGAGGAATCACAAATATGAAATTTACCAAGGAAACAATCACCATTTAATGAGTTCCTGAATCGGCAACACCGCAGGACGCTCTGAAGTAGATAGAACCCATAATATATTTTATATAAGGATGCTTGGTTGTGTGCTATACGGGAGGACACCTCCTGCTTGGAATGTTGCAAATATTCTATTATGGACGCCCAGTGAATGTTTTATGAAAGGACGCTTTGAGGATAGTTGGATGTAAATATATATATATATATACATATTTGTTTTTAAGTTTTCGCGAGCACTAAATGTAATAGATGGTTTCCGGGAATTCGAGTAACTAGAAGCGAAAGCAGAAGGCTACGAGAATTATGCGAACTGACCTGAAGAGGGCAGATGTGACTCTGCCGAAATGTCGTCATTTTACCATCGATCCCGGCAGGGATCAGCTTTCAACTACGCGGATGAATTCCCGGAAACCATCTAATAAATAAATAAATATATATATATATATATATATATATATATATATATATATATTTATATATATATGTATGTATAGATGAGAACCGCGTCTTTATTTATTATATATTCGACGTCTCGACTCCTGCTTTGGAGCCATTATCACGAGAGAAAAGTGAAAATGAGTTTCAGAGTCTAGATCGAACTCAGGGCCTCAATCTGCCTACTCCCCAAGAGCCAATAGGTAACTGAACTGAATTTGAGTCTGCTCTGCCTCTTTTATTTAAAGTTAGCGCTGGATTAGAACGCGATGTCACGTGATGAAGAGGCTGGGTTGTGATTGGTTGAGTGTTGGTGGGAGTGCCTGCTTTGTTTATTCTGGCAATTACGGAGGTCCATGCTGTGGTTAGGCGAGAGCTGCCATCGCGTCGGTTTAGACAGAGGGGTCTTTTCTCTATTTCTATTGCTTCGCGAATAGTAGATGCCCTAAGGGAGTAAAGAGATGCGATAGTCCTACTGTCCTCGAAGTTGTTAGAGTGTCCTGTTTGGATATTATGATGCGCAAGAGCTGAAGTCGGATCTTTTTTGCAAACTGACAAAGAATGTTCATATACTCGATGATTGACGCGCCTATTTGTACGACCGATGTAGCTTTGTGGACAATCGCGACATGGAATTTCGTAAACTCCTTGATCCTCGATAGGTCCTTTGTCTTTAGGATTCCCGGTTAAGTTGGCTATAGTTTGACTGGTGTTGAAGACTGTCTTTATTTGATGTCGGTGTAGGATTCGTGTTATTTTGTCAGTGACTCCTCGAATATACGGAAGGAAGGTCTGTCTGGATGATAACCGTTTATTATTATTATATTTATTAAGATTATTAAGTTCGTTTTGTTCATTCTCAATGTCTGTTAAGCGAATAGAGCTAAAAGCCAAAGATTTCATTACAGAACTTAATTGGGCAGGGTGATTGGTGTGGGTTGGTTTCCTATAGACTGTATGTGAGAATGTGTCATTACCAGAGAAGCTAACCAGGATATCATTTTCTGAAATTCTATAAGCGCCTAATTCTTGGGTCGGGGATTGTACCGAACTGACAATGAGTCTGAGAGGAATGTCCGGCTTATGAATCTTGGGTAGTCCCTAAATTTTGGGAATTCTAGATTTTTCACGAGAAATGATGGTTTTTTTGAAGTCAAGAGGAAGATGTGTAGTGTTGATGATTTCCTTGGTCTTTTTCTCTAAGTAAGTAGTCGGATTATTGTTAATTATTTCGTAGTGTGGAGTGTGGAGTAGAGATTTCATCTTATGAATATAGTCCTTAGTGTTCAGAAGAACAATCGCGTTACCTTTGTCGGCAGGAAGAATAGTTATGTCACCGTTATCACGTAAGTTGTTTTAACGCATGTCTTTCGTTGAAAGTTAGGTTTGATTTTGGTGGCTTTGATGTGTGGAGTACTTTAGCAATGTCTTGACGAGTATCTTCAGCCTCAATATCTGTTAGTTCAACCAAAGCTACCTCAACTTGAGAAATGATTCTTTTAGTTGGGATAATTTTTTGTGTCACTGCAAAATTGAAACCTTTGGATAGGACGTAAAAAAGACCATCATTCCTCTTTGTGTAAAATCTTCTAAAATTCCTAAAATTTACGGACTACCCAAGATTCATAAGCCGTACATTCCTCTTAGGCCCATTGTCAGTTCGGTACAATCCCCGATCCAAGAATTAGCCCGGTACTTAGCCAAAACCCTTCACCCTCTAGCCGAACAAGCAACCTCGTACCTAAAGAACTCTTCCTTTCTAGATATGTTAGGCGCTTATAGAATTTCAGAAAATGATACCCTGGTTTGCTTCGATGTTGTATCTCGTTTCCCCAATGTCCCCATTTCAGAAACGTTAGATATTCTAAAACAAAACACAATAAGTCTTCTGACATCATCAAACTGATACAGCACTGTTCTTCTAACACATATTTTTCATTTCAAGACACTCTGTTCAAACAAGTTTCATAATGTCCTCATAATAAAAAATGAGCAATGGCACATTCTCACATACAGTCTATAGGAAACCAACCCACACCAATCGATACTTAAATGCCCAATCACATCATCACCCTGTCCAATTAAGTTCTGTAATGAAATCATTGACAATAGACAAAACGAACTTAATAATCTTCAACAAATCCTTCGACAAAACGGTCATCATCCAGACCACATAGCATGCATATTTCGTCAATCGCAATAACCCCCGAGTACACTAATCCCATCAGAAACAGACCAACAACACCGGAAAGCCTTCCTTCCGTACATTCGAGGAGTCACTGACAAAATAGCACGAATCCTACACCGACATCAAATAAAGACAGTCTTCAACACCAGTCAAACTATAGCCAACTTAACCGGAAACCCTAAAGACAAAGTACCTAACGAGGATCAAGGAGTTTACGAAATTTTATGTCGCGATTACCCACAAAGCTACATCAGTCGTAAAATTGGCGCGTCAACCATCGAGTATATGAACATTCTTTGTCAGTTCGCAAAAAAGATCCGACTTCGGCTCTCGCGCATCATAATATCCAAACAGGACACTCTAACAACTTCGAGGACAGTAGGACTATCGCATCTCTTAACTCCCTTAGGACATCTACTATTCGCGAAGCTATAGAAACAGAGAAAAAACCCCTCTGTCTAAACCGACGCGATGACAGCTCTTGCCTTCCCACATCATGGACCTCCGTCCAGAATTGTCACTTTTGCCCCTTGATAATGGCTCTAAAGCAGGAGTCGAAACGTCGAGTATATAATAAATTCAGACGCGGTTCTCACTCTGAACCTAGCCTTGTTGATATTAATGACAGCGGAAGCCTCTCAGAACATATATATATATATATATATATATATATATATATATGAACTAAGCTAGGTTCCGGGTGAGAACCGCGTCTGAATTTATTGAATACTCGACGTTTCGACTCCTGCTTTGGAGCCATTATTAAGAGACAAAAGTGAAAAGGAGTTTCAGAGTCTAGATCGAACTCGGGGCCTCAATCTGCCTACTCCCCAAGAGTCACTAGGTAACTGAACTGAATTTGAGTCTGCTCTGCTTCTTTTATTTATAGTTAGCACTGGGGTAGAAGAAGATGTCACGTGATGAGGCTGTGTTGTGATTGGTTGAGTATTGGTGGGCGTGTCTGCTTTGTTTAATCTGGCAATTACGGAGGACCAAGCTGTCGGATCTTTTTTACGAACTGACAGAGAGTGTTCATATAGTCGATGGTTAACGCGCCTGTTGATACGACCGATGTAGCTTTGTGGGCAATCGCGACATGAGATTTCGTAAACTCCTCGATCCTCGTTAGGTACTTTGTCTTTGGGGTTACCGGTTAAGTTGCCTATAGTTTGAGTGGTGTTGAAGATAGTCTTTATTTGATGTCTTTGTAAAATCCGTGCTATTTTGTCAGTGAGTCCTCGAATGTATGGAAGTACGGCTTTTTGATGTTGTTGTTCTGTTTCTGACAGGGTTGGTGTGATTGGGGGTTGTTGAGATTGATGAATTATACGCGCAATGTGGTCCGGATGATAACCGTTTTGTCGAAGGATTTGTTGAAGATTATTAAGTTCGTTTTGTCTATTGTCAATATCTGTTAAACGAATAGATCTAAGAGTCAAAGATTTCATTACAGAACTCAATTGGGCAGGGTGGTGGTGTGATTGGGCATTTAAGTATCGATTGGTATGGGCTGGTTTTCTATAGACGGTATGTGAGAATCTGTCATTGTTGGTATCTCTTCTGACATCATCAAACTTGTACAACACTGTTCTTCTAACACTTATTTTTCATTTCAAGGCACTCTGTTCAAACAAGTCCGTGGGGCCCCCATGGGTTCACCTCTTTCTCCAGTGCTTGCTAACATTTTCATGGAACAAATCGAAACCCAGGCCCTAAACTCGTCTAATTTAAAACCTTCCTGTTGGCTTAGATATGTAGATGATACTTTTGTCATTTGGCCTCATGGCAGAGATTCATTAGACTTCTTCCTACAACACCTCAATGGTATACATTCTAATATACAATTTACAATGGAAATCGAGTCCGATTCTTCTCTCCCGTTTCTTGATGTCCTCATAACAAAAACCAACAATGACAGATTCTCACATACCGTCTATAGAAAACCAACCCATACCAATCGATACTTAAATGCCCAATCACACCACCACCCTGCCCAATTGAGTTCTGTAATGAAATCTTTGACTCTTAGATCTATTCGTTTAACAGATATTGACAATAGACAAAACGAACTTAATAATCTTCAACAAATCCTTCGACAAAACGGTTATCATCCGGACCACATTGCGCTTATAATTCATCAATCTCAACAACCCCCAATCACACCAACCCTGTCAGAAACAGAACAACAACATCAAAAAGCCGTACTTCCAAACATTCGAGGAGTCACTGACAAAATAGCACGGATTTTGCAAAGACATCAAATAAAGACTATCTTCAACACCACTCAAACTATAGGCAACTTAACCGGTAACCCCAAAGACAAAGTACCTAACGAGGATCGAGGAGTTTACGAAATCTCATGTCGCGATTGCCCACAAAGCTACATCGGTCGTATCAACAGGCGCGTTAACCATCGAGTATATGAACACTCTCTGTCAGTTCGTAAAAAAGATCCGACTTCAGCTCTCGCGCATCACCATATCCAAACAGGGCACTCTATCAACTTCGAGGACAGTAGGACTATCATATCTCTCAATTCTCTTAGGGCATCCACTATTCGCGAAGCCATCGAAATAGAGAAAAGACCTGTCTGTCTAAATAGACGCGATGACAGCACTCGCCTTCCCACAGCTTGGTCTTCCGTAATTGCCAGATTAAACAAAGCAGACACGCCCACCAATACCCAACCAATCACAACACAGCCTCATCACGTGACATCTTCTTCTACCCCAGCGCTAACTATAAATAAAAGAAGCAGAGCAGACTCAAATTCAGTTCAGTTACCTAGTGACTCTTGAGGAGTAGGCAGATTGAGGCCCCGAGTTCGATCTAGACTCTGAAACTCTTTTTCACTTTTGTCTCTAGATAATGGCTCCAAAGCAGGAGTCGAAACGTCGAGTATTCAATAAATTCAGACGCGGTTCTCACCCGGAACCTAGCTTAGTTCATAATAATGACCGCGGAAGCCTCTCAGAACATATATATATATATATATATATATATATATATGTTTTTGTAATATTAATTAGCGGTAAATATTACTTACGTCTATATAATTTGCGTTAATGTAGTCAGAGAAGTCATCTCCAGATTTTTTTTTTAATTTCACTCTCGTATGATCATCTGCAATTGAATAAATTCCTTGTCTGGTATTCTTAAAATATATTATTACTATGCTAAAATATTGCTTCCTCTTAATATATTTCTGTAATTGGTAACTTAAGATGATCAGCAATAAAAAAAATTAAAGCGGCTATATTTTTTTTCTTGAAGAGCGTATTTACGGTGGATTATCTAATATTATTGCGCTAACTTAATGCGAGTTATTTTAGAGATTAGAAAAAAAATATTATATACGATAAAATTAGGCGAATAAGAAGGTATTAAATGAGCGAATCTAGAATAAAATTAATGTAAAATATGATGAAAGTGATTAAAAATAATAGCTAATTAGCACACTTCCAGAGGAAAGGAGGTTCTTAATTCGTCTATCTATTCAGTGTGTCTAGTTAAGTTGGAATTATATGGAAAACTTTAACATTATTGTTATTAAGACAAATAGATTACTTAAAAAGATCTGTTTGGTATAAAACCTAAACTGAAATCATTGTAGGTCTCTTTTTCAACCGTACCTATGCGAGGTTTATATAAAAAAAAAAACATTGTTATTTAATAGTATCTTTGATACGGAAAAATTCTTTTTTCCTCAATTGGTCAGCATATGCAGTGTTTTCACTTAAGTGAAAATAATGAAAACTATTTTATTTTCAATAAAGTATCAAAGTTATTTTTTATGAAGGGATCTACATGATAAAACGAAATGAACATAATATGACACTTTTTTCAATTACACACCAAATTAGTCAAAGAAATATCAATTTTGCTTAATAGTAAAATACCTTTAGTTTTAGCAATACCGAAAATTGTTGTAAAAAAAAGTTACGCTATTATATCACAAAAAATTGTCAAATAAATATTTTAAAAAATCATCCGACGTATAAAACAAACAAGTAACCTAACTAAAAAGCAGAATATAACATTTTTCTGCGACAATTAAATAGTTATTTTGATGCCTGTGAAAGTAGAACTTATATAAATACATCTATTTGTCGAAAAAATTTAGAAACCAAGAAATAATTTAATCTGTTCAGCTATATCTTCACTCCACTGTGCATCAAACAATTAAAGTTTAAGTCAAATTTGATAAAAACTAGAAGTCAAACCTCAGTAGAATATCCACAAAAAGAATGGTACGATGTTATAGCAAAGAAACGGATTTGTTTTCTGAAGGATAGTTGTGACATCTCTGTTTTTTTTACTGACTTTTTTGGGAATAAACTTGAAAGTCTATATAATTTCAAATTGTCCAAACGTTTCAAGGTCTAAATCAAATCCCGTTTCCAATGATAATGAACTTAACACAAATAAACGAAAAAATTAAAAAATTAAAAAGATTCGTAACGACATATTCAGTAAATCACAATTTTACATTAATGCTTGAGAATTAAACTGTTACATCAGTTTGATTCTCAAGGGAATTTACTACAAATTTGATATGTACAGGGTAGCACTAAGAATTCTAAAGCTCATGTGAAATAACAAAGCTTATTTCAAATTGGAAGAATTTGAAAGAGTTATCTTCATAATTGCTTGTGGGGTTCTTAGGTACGACTTTGCAAAATTGCATTCGCCAAAATAGAGTCCAAAGAAATTCTGATGTTCCAGAACTATATATAAAAAATGTGCACTGTTTTTAAGATGAGAATTGGAATTATCCAATTTACAATACAAAAATACATTCACACTAGCAAGGATTGACATTGTAAACGTACATAGTAATGACCCTGTGGCCAAAACACTTCCTATTGTAAAAGAACGATTAGAACATGACTTGTTACTAAACGAATGTACACAATTATCCATTGACACAATAATGGATTTACTAAGATCTTGTACGAAAACAAAATATTTTCAACTCAATCAATGACTTCTACGAACAAGATTTTGGCCTGGAAATGGGTTCTTTCCTGTCCCCTGCCTTGAGCAACGTTTTCATGGAAAAATTTGAAGAACAAATAATTTTTGCAAAAGAGAATAAACCTTTAGTTTGGAGGCACTATTTGGGAACACTCTCTTAAAGACTTACACGAATTATTAAACGAACACAATCGTCATTTGATACACGAGTCAACCTAACAGATATCCCAATTTTTACTCGAATGATCCAAATACCGTAAAAAATGCATCATTATATTTTTATATGATAGAGCAAAAACCAACTGTTCTGATATGTTAACATTTAATAAAGAAAAAATATTTATAAAAAAATATACTATCTGATAACAATTATCCTAAAATGTTCATCAATAAAGAGTTAGATAAAATTAAACAGAATAAAACATTTTTTAAAAAAATATAACCGACTTCCACGTATAACTAAAAAGCTAAAAATAATTATAACAAAATACAACTCTATCAAATAAATAACACATTTAATGTTGTTAGGTACCTACCCAGGAAGTAAAAAATGTAAATATTAAAAGGTGCTCATCCTGTACAAATTAATTACCTACCAATCTAGTATATTTTCGAAGTCGGTCCCAAGTAAATCTAAAATCCTTCGTTGCGTACTTATCTACTACTTTATCAAATTTGATTGTTGCTTGGCACCGACTTCAAAAATATACTAGATTAGTAGGTAATTAATTTGTAAGAATAAGCACCTTTTAATGTTTACATTTTTTACTTCCACATTTAATGTGTAATTTATTTGATAGAGTTGTATTTTGTTATAATTATTTTTAGCTTTTTAGTTATAGGTGTAAATCGGTTATATTTTAAAAAAAATGTTTTATTTTCAACTCAGGTAATTTTCATTCTTTATTTTGGGTAAATTTCGTAACACTGCCCCCCCCTTTAGTTCTGATCGTCCCGATCAGAAACATCCTCTCCATGGTAGGGAGCGAGTCGATCTAAATGAACCAACATTAATTTAGCCTTTGGGTTTCGACGGATCCGGTAGACGACGTCATTAAGCCTCTTGACCACCTCGTATAGACCATCCCAGGCGGGTGTAAGCTTCGGGGAATTACCTCCGTTGGGGGTTGTACAGCCAGACTTTGTCCCTCTCCTGGAACCCGACTGAATTGGCCTTGAGGTCTGTCGCGTCTTCATCCGGTCACTGGTGGCCAACATCTGCGTTCGGGCTAATTCGTGTATTGCCAGCATGTTATGTCGGAGCTGGTCTGCATAATCGTCGATGTCTTGGGGAGGTTCTTCGGGGAAGCCAAATGCCAAATCGCAGGGTAATCGCAGCTCCTTTCCGAATAGGACTGTACCACGAATAGGTCAGGCCTGTACCATTATGTACAGCAGAGCGATATGCCAACAGGAATCGGGGTATATGCTCATCCCAATCACCCTGGTTATTGCTGACGACCTTGGATAGGTGTTGTTCCAAGGTCCTGTTGAATCTTTCCACCATTCCGTCGGACTGTGGGTGTAATGGTGTTGTTCTCGTTTTCCTGATCCCCAGACCTTCTGGAATACATTCGATTCGAAGTTACGCCCCTGGTCTGAATGTAATTCCATCGGGACGCCAAACCTGCTGAATAGTTGTTCTACTAGCACCGTCGCTACCGTGGTTGCCTCTTGGTTGGGTATCGCATATGCCTCAGGCCATTTGCTGAAGTAATCCATTGCGACCAGAATGTATTTGTTCCTCCTCTCAGACTCTGGAAACGGACCGGCGACATCGATGGCAATTCTTTCAAATGGGACGCCAACATTGTACTGCTGCATTCTGCCCTTGGTCCAGGTCTTCGGGTCCTTACAGGCTGCACAGATGGCACATTTGCGGCACCAAGTTCTGACGTCTTCGAAGTAATTCACCCAGTAGTACCGCTGGCGAACTTTGTCAAGGGTTTTATTCATGCCCAGGTGGCCTCCGGTAATTCCATCATGCACTTCGGTCAGGATGGCTGGTGCTTGAAATGGTGACTCTTGCTTTTTCTGGTTGAAGGAAACTGCTCTGACCCTCGGCTTGGACATGTTCATGACGGCCTCTACTTCCAAGGCCCGAAGTAAAGTTTCATTACTTTTCTTGACGCCACTCAGTCTTAAATTTCTTTGTACTTCCACATCTCTGATGCCGTTTATGAAACTCTGTGTGGCTAACTGGTCTTTCGTTTCCTCTGGCAGGTTTGGGTAAGACAAGTGAACTAACCGCCAATATCTGCTTCGAATTCTTGGAGGCTTTCACCGGATTTTTTGCGTTTTTCCACTCAGTTGGACTTGGTATACCTGGCTCAAGGATTGATTGTCAAAGCATTTGATTAGGATGGCGATGATCTTGTCGAAATTGCCTTGTTCATCGACTGGAATGCTTTGGAGGAGTTCTAGGGCCGGACCTCTGAACGAAATTACCAGAGAAGTAGATTTTTCTTGGTTATCCCATCCATTAGCTGTAGCCACGGCCTCAAATTGCCGTTTATACATGGGCCAAGATGAACGGCCGTCGAATGTGGGTGGTTTAATAAAGGAACCTTTAGTACTCACGATGTTCTGGCATTTTCGTCGCTGTAAGTCCTGTTGCATTTTTTAAATTTCTGTTTCTAGCTTATTCTGGATGGCACTGATTTTATCTTGAACTGTGTTTTGAATAGAACTGATTTCAATCTTTACCTGGCTTTGCATGGAATCGAGGTCATCTACTTTGGTTTCAAGAGTATCCACGGTATTTTTTATGGTCTTAATGTCATCATTTATTTCTTTTATGTCTGACTCAACTATTTGCATTCTGTCATTAACTGTTTCGTTAACTTGTGCTACTATTTGCATTAATTGTTCAATTTGAGTTGTCTTTTCTCTTCAGTTTCGTGTCGATTTAATTCAATTTTCATCTTGTGTCTCTTCAAATGCTTTAAAATCATTTTGTCGTTTTTCTTCTAATAATTTAAATTCATTTTGTCGTTTTAATTCAAGTTGATCTTGTTTTTCTACAAATTTCGAGAATAATCCTTCCATTAAATTTTGTTGTTTTTCTTCCATAGTGGAAACAAGATTTTGTTGTTCGCTTTTCATTGTAGTGACAAGATTTTACTAACCTTTGTTTTATTTCTTCTTGATGTTGTTTCTCCTTCTTGTCACGTTTTTCTAGAATCTGGGCTATTTTTTTGTCTAGTCCCTCGGTAACCTGCTTGACTATTTTTTTGGCAGTTTCGTCCATTTTTTCCATGCTCCGTGTTTCCATAAATAAAATTACGATTTTAACTGCACTTAATCCTTTACTTCTGATAAAACTAATATTCACTTTCACTTTTCTAGAAACTTTTATTTACATCTAATGTACAACAGCTGATTCAAATATCACAATAACAATTTTACATATAAGCTCTTCGCTCCATCAACTGAACTCGCGATCGTGGCCTGCTTCCTTTATAAAACCAGTAAAATCAGTCATCACTCCTACAGGTTCTGAGCCTTTTCGAGAACCATTTTTTTATCTCAAAGCGATTGTTGTCGTACTGAAATGAAACAGGGTCGGCTTTAGGTCAATTTCGTAACAATATTTATGCCTTATGCACAACGCCATGTAACCTTTTTTCAACTTTTTTTGACAACTCTGTATAACTATAGATAATTCTACTCCACCCTATGTACACCAACTATTTTGTACATACGACTGCCCACGGACAAGCATAAATTTGTTAGCTGCCTTCCGTAAACTATAGGACGGAGTAGAATCCATCCCATATTTACGGAGTCAAATCCGTCCTATATTTCTCCACACTTTATGCAACTTCTTATGTGCTATAAAATAAATAATTTTTTAATCACACTGTATAAATATAATTTAACTTCAGCATATATTTCAACCATCCTGTATATGATTTGCTTACGTCCATATCATATAACAGTTTTTTAATAATATATTTTCATTTCACATTTTTTCCAACATTTTTATACCACCAATCATCCCTCTACCCTAAATGTCATCCAAACATCCTGTGTATAAACCCACCAAACAGTAATTTAGAATTTGGCATGTGTCGTCACTGAATTTTCTATTAGGCCGGGAGAATGTGACAACAAAAAGCTCCGTTTTCCCAAAATGGAAAAATTTTCATTTAAATAGGTATTTGCCGGGTATACAAACAAAACGAGCGTGGTACTCATTGATTTAAGGAGTCGAAAATACTATGCTTTACTACCTATATGCTTGAGATGTACATAGAAAATTTTCAAATTCGCAATTAAAACTTCCAGTGCCTAAAATTCCCGCACAATTACGTTGTAATTAAATTATTTATGAGGAAATGTCCGTTATGTCATTTCGATGAAATTTTTGATAAGAATTTTGGAATTTTCGGCGATTTTCAGCGATTTTCTGCAAAACTGCCAGTTGCACGTCGCAGAAAATTATATGAGAGCACCTAGGGATCTTCCTTAATAGATTAAACTTAAAAAAACTATACACATACATAAGGAGTTTTCGAGAAATCGCCCAATATGTTAGGGATATTCGGTCGATTTCCATGCACGCATGTGTTCATTCACAAATTTCATCACTTTACCAATAGAATTCTTTTCCCAAATTTGAAGTTTCACCAATCCGGATATATACTCTATTAAACAACACTAGATTCATACAAAACGGTTCGCCACAGGGGAAGAATTCAGGTAACATACATACAAAAAAAAATACGCGACGAATTGATAACCTCCTTCTTTTTGGAAGTCGGTTAAAAACAATGACTAACTTTCAACACCAAGCTACTCCAAGCAATACTAATACCCTTGATAACCACAGTACTACAACAACCATACTTTACATACAGGGTCTTTCAGAAAGACTGAGAAGGGTGGTAAACAGATTTAATATTAAAACAACATTCAAAACAAGCATACACTGAAATCAAAAACTAAACCAAATAACGTAATGCAAAACTCAAAAAATTGCATTTAGAAGATTCGTTGCGAATGTAACAAATTTTGTAGTGGAGAAACCTCTAGATCTATAAATGTTCGAATAAATGAACAAAAAAATTATATACAGAAACGAGAATTCTAAAAGTCAAAAATTGTGTTCACAATTTTTGAGGAACCTTGGTCATAACGTACAATTTCAAAATTTAAGCATATTACACAAAGAAGAACACAATACAAAACGGAAGCTAAAGGAGTTTGCTTTAATTTTAATAAACAGACGCGATTGTATAGCTAGTACTACTATAGAATTTAGTCGTTCCTGGTTACCAATAATCAAGGATAAAATTAATAATGGTAATATCCTTTTGAACAACCCTATATAGGAGTAGTTCATAAGGTTTTTCCTTATGATCTCTGTAACATCAGAATTTCCTTGGGGCGCCACATGAAATTCTGAAGATAACTCTTTCAAATTCGTCCAATTTGAGAGAAGCTTTGTTATTTCACAAGATCTTTAGAATTTTTAGTGCTACCCTGTATATATAAAATTTGCATTAAATTCCCGTAGTTACATCAGTTTGACTATCAAACATTAATGTCAAATTGTGATTTAATAAATTTGTCATTACGAATCCTTCTAATTTTTTAATATTGTTGTTCATTTCTGTTAATTACCATTGAAAACGGGGTCTGATTTACTTGACACCTTTGGACTATTTGAAATATATAGACTTTCAATTTTATGTAGTGTTATTCCCAAAAAAAAATAACAGAAACGGAGATTGAGAAAAATGAAAGGCCTAAGAATCTAGACGCAAGGGTAAACGTCCACAGTTGACAAGCACTTGTATAGAGTGAAGAAAACCCAAAACAATGCATGAGCATGAAAAAATGGGTACCATAAGAGGCATTATGGCTAATAACTGAAGCGAAAAAGAAGAAAACTGTTATTATTAATATTGTAACTGTCCCCACCAGGGCGGGGGGCTTGAGCCGCTTAGCCCCCCTTGGATCTGCCAGTGGGCTGGCATGACGTGGTGCTGAGACTGAATGCCCTAAGATGATGTGTGGAACACATGGTGGTTGTTAAACGTACAGAAAAAATCGTATAATTCGACATTGTCTATGACTGTAACGGTGCCAGTTGTGATTTGGAGAACTATCTGGTAGCGATGCTGTTGTGTTGATTCAGTTTATAATGAACACAATATGTAAAAAGAATGGTTCATTTGTTGTTCCATATTTATAGGGCATCTCTGAAACCCTATTCCAGTAATCCCTGCTCCAAGCATGTGTGGATGAATGTTCGTTTATTTGACGAATATATCTCAACCAATATTCGTAAAGATTATTTGTATTTGTGAAATAAAACGGAAAAGATTAGATCAGATGGATGACTACACAATAGCAG
The DNA here is from genome assembly GCA_034190945.1 of Octodonta nipae. Lineage (NCBI taxonomy): Eukaryota > Metazoa > Arthropoda > Insecta > Coleoptera > Chrysomelidae > Octodonta > Octodonta nipae. The sequence continues at coordinate 35,110,046 of CM067217.1, read as the reverse complement.
CTGGGGATATTTTTTGTGCTGTAAATAACATTTAATTTTGAAGGAAAGGCAGTCTAGGAAAAGCAAAAGACATTCTAAAAGATGCCATTAATGAATCATTTTTCTCTTAAATATGCAATGGTGCAATTAAAAATTTAGACACCCTAGTTCTATTTTTAATTGAATTTTAATTGAAACAAAAATGGAACTACTAAAAATATGTACCAAAACAACATGTTGTTACAACGTTTAATTTTACATTACTAATAAAGTAATTGTCTAGAGGTTATTCATCTGAACAAAAACCACCAAATAAACAAAGGCCAACTTTTCCTCATATAAAAAGCTACGAAATTTCCAGTCCTACACTAGAGAGAACAGGAGCAATCGATAGTAAGTGCGATCAATTATAAATACCGCGGTGCAGCAGAAGCAGGCAGTAGTGGACTAAAATAACAATACCTTACCTAGAGATATTATTAAAAAACAGGAATCTTCATTCAAAACATAATTTTGTAGAAAACCGGCTCATGCTAACGGATACCTGAATTTCAATTTACATCACACAAATACAAATATAGTGAAGAAATATATTACTATATCATTGTATGAAAGAGTGGAAACCAACTGTTCAGTAGACATCCAACTCAGCAACGAAAAAAAATTTAAAAAAGTGTTCGTGCTGGAAACAGTTTGGTACCCTTCAATATTGATCATCATAGAGTTAAACAGAATTGAACATAAAACAAGCATTGAGAATCAATAAACTTCTCAAAGTAATACTTGAATTCACAACAACCTTATCATAGTAACTATACTATATATACAAGATCTATCAGAAAGACTAGAGTAGGCAAGATACTTGATGTCAAAACAAAATTTAAAACAAGAAATACACTAAGATTCATTATATCGAAAAGAAAACCAACAAAGATAACTCTTAAAATTGAATATAAATATAATTTCAAAAGTTTTCCCTTAAGACGTTAATGGCATCATTGGATCGTTTTTTTTCCGAATGCGCTATCTTACAACAAATCGCCCTTTCTTAGTTATGCCACGCAATAATGTCAAAGCGATCTAGCTTTCAATCTAAAATTTATATTTCATTGAGATTTAATTGTTATTGATAACGAAGTCAGAATAAGACCTTGAAACGTTTGGATTTTTTATAAAGCCCCTTTAGTTAATTGTGGTGTTATTACGCAAACAAACCATTAACAGAAACTGATAAATTCCACAAATAAGCTTCGTAAGATAGTTTAATTGGACTGTCGAGACTAATTAGCGTTCCTTTATTGCCTTAATCATACCTGTTACTATACTGATTATCGATTAAACATGCTTGGGATATAACAGACAGAAGACTCAATAATCTTACTCGGTAACCATTCGGATGATATTGAACACCATGAACACTCTAAGTCTAGAATAAATCAATAACATCATTCTCAGCATGGTGAGATGTATGAAATGTAATGTTTCTTCTGTAGTTGGAAAAATATGTTTTCAGTAGAGTGTATTTGTATAATAAAATTAAGAGAAAGCCAATTTATAATATGCAGTCATAATTCCTTACATGCCATAATATTTTCGTTATGGTTTTCGGGCATATTCTGTTCCAGTGATGCATGGGGTTTGATCAAACCTTTGGGGAATAACTAAAATTTGTATTGATTATTTTGCGTTTGTTTCTATACTTAGTAAACTTACGTTATACTGTGTTTCCAGTTCTCCAGTTTTTATGGCATCTTTGACGTATTCTTCCAAACAAGTTATTTTAATACGTTTAGAGCGGACTGATACGTATTGAGGAAGCTCTCTCTACAATTAATATAATAAATTAAATATTTAAAAAATATATTTTAGGTAATATTAATTTGGCCCTTAGTTAATGGTTTTATTAATTACATTAAAAATTAAAATTAAATTTCACAGTTTAGTCATAAGTAAATGGACTTACCTGCGGTTTAACAGTAGCTAACGCAATTGTGTCAGTTCCTGATGTAGCTTTGAAATAATATGAAATTAGAATTAATCTACATTTTTAATCAAACATATTACCTCTAATGTTTCTCTTCTTGCAATACCTGAAAAAAGTGTTAACTTGAATAACAATATATTATAAAATAAATGTCAAATATAGTAGATAGTAAGCAAATAGATATGATTTCATTACTGTTAAAAATGCTGACTTCTTTGCTTTCTGCCACAGGATCGAAAGAGAGAAATTAATTTTGTTTGATAAGCAAATAAAATAAGGGCGAAGTTTTTTAAAACAAACAACACACTGCAATACACAGAAAGTTCTAATAAATGACTGAATAGGAAACAACGAATATGATTCATTTAGACTAATTCTAAGGGCCAAAATTGAAGGACGATGACCTGGCCTTAAACAACATGCATGCGTCCGAGATATCAAGATATCAAAAACTGGTGTGATGTGAGAAAAGTAACAAAAAAGAAGGACAACGGCTCATTATCAATTGTAGAGGCAGTTTCGGAATCGTCTACACGCTGTACACGTATGGCGAATGCGACTGTACAAATAAAAGAAATGATCGTTATTTGAAATATGGAATGAAATTAATTAAAAATGATTGGAATTAAATGAAAATTTATGTTAATTTATAGTCTTCAAGATGAAGATTCTCAATTAATCTGCATATACAGTATGTTTGCATGAGTTGGAATCTAATGGAAGCCTTTCTTAATAATAATATTTATAAAAAAATTATGCTTCATAAAATGATTTGAAACCAAAACTAATCATCACCTGTCACTTTTGTAACAAATTTATATAGGAGGTTTGTCAAAAAAAATACGAACTTTTCTTAAAATTGAAGTACCTTTATTTTTTGTAATATCCAGACAAATAATAGGAACGTCTCTAAAAATTGTAAAATAAATACTATTGTTAAAAATATGAAAAACTGATATTACGATAAACTTTGGCGCAATATAATATGAATTCAATCAAAATGAATGGTAATTAATAGAAAATAAATAATAATTAACAGATTTCAAAAAGGGTGGAGGTTGTCATCTAGTCTCTATATTTTGTGTCTTCACCTAAGTTGAAATCAATTGCAAAATTATCTTATTAATATTTATAAAAAAAATTCTACATGCAAAACTGCATTGTCTGAAATTTAAAACAAAATAATCACATGTCATATTACTCAATAGTAAACGAGCTTGGTCTAAAAATTTGATGCTTAATACTAAAAGTGCTTATCTCTGCCTATATGGAAACATGAATTATAATCTGCATTCAATTATGCCAATATATAACTAAAAATTATAAATTAAGTAAATTAAAATAAAAGAAAACCAGATTAAAAAAATACACAAAAGTAACTTATTCATTAGTGCAACTACACGTTATATTGCATTTTAGAACATCGTTGTACTCAACTGAAGGACATTTACCTCTTGTTATTTCTTCAAACTGTGGCCAGATCAATTTTTTTCTTCTTTAAATAGTTCTCAAACAAAATCTCAGGAAATTTATTATAGAGTTGTTCCAAACCGACGAATAACCGATAAGGAACCGGTAATCGAATTGCGTGCAGCATCGTTGGATATGGTAACTCGTCTCCGAGCAAGGCGATTACTGGTTGTGCATCGGTTATTTGTTCAGTTGGAAAGAATTTTATTTGAATTCATTTTCTCGCCAAATTCAAATATACTTTAACTATGAAACTTGAGATTAACTAAGGTATTTTCTTAAACACATTCCTTATGACACAAGAAAGGAAAAATTAACTCCTACAAAAAATCTGTATGTTTTCAAAGTTTGGATATAGTAAGTGGAACTTTACTGTGTCTTACTTTACCATTTTAGTAGAGCATCTCGATATAAACAATTTTCGTTAAGACACATTTTTAGCCGACTTCAAAAAGAAGGATGTTCTCAATTCGTCTGTATCTATATTTTTTATGTGTGTTCACCGATTACTTGCAAACGGTTAAATGAATTTCGACCGTTTATACTGTATCCTGTTAGGGGGGAAAGCGAAGTGGTCCCATATTTTTTTCAAGAACCTAGCTTGTATCGTTTCTTAGAAAATGGGGAAAAAATTTTACCGACTTTCTTATACAGTAAACTTTGGTGGAGCCGCTGTTATTAAAAATATAGACAAATTTTCTTTTCGGAACATGGTGTATAACGAATTAAAATGGACTTGGATTATTTCCGGGGATCCCGAAGTGGTCCCATAATGTTTTCTCCAATACTTGTACCGTTTTTAAGAAAATCGGGGAAAACTTTTAACATCATTTTTATACAGTAAGCTTTGATGAAGTTGCTGGTATTAACTGCTCGGAACTTGGGGTAAATTGTAAATAATATGAATTAATCAAAATAAATGTGAGTTAATATGTATATACAGTGTGTATTCATAAATGAAACGATTTATTTTTATTAATAATTTTAAGAGAAAAAGTTATTCTTCACAAACCCATTTACATCGTGTAAAAGGTAAACAGTATTCCATGTCACTTTTTAACTGTAGACAAGGTTTATCATCAAAGAGGACTTTTGAATACAAATTAAAGTATCTTCATTTTTGTTAAGATCTAAAATTGTTATCAAATTAAAAACTGCATCTACTTATGCCATTGCACTAAAAATTGTATAAGTATTTCTGTAACTTTTCCCAGTATATACCAGGTTTCAATATATATATATATATATATATATATATATATATATATATAATTCATAAGTCATCATAAGTTGAAAATTCTTTATAAAATATTTGCATGATCGGAAACATATACTGCAATCATTACATGTTACTTTTTCAACTGTATACGAGTTTTGTTAGCAAATATGAAATTTGCCTAAAAGTAAAATACATTGATTTTTTATAATATTATAAATTTCTTATCAATCAGGGGTAATAAGAATTATAAAATGCATCTAAATATGCCACATCACTAAAAATTGTATAATAGATCTTCATGTCATATTTCCAAATTCTGTACTAGGTTTGATAAAGAATATAATTTGGTTTAAGTTAGGTACCTTTATTTTTAATAACAACTCAAATTGTTATCAGATAAAGTTAATTACAATTAAAAACTACGTCCTAGTATGATATATCAATTTAAACTGTATTAAGATTTATTATAAGATTACGCGGAGGGGAGACTATTAAAAGAATATCACTATAATTAACAGACATAAAGAATGATGGTACTCTGATCGTCTACAATATAGTGGATCCACCTAAGTTAGAATTATATACAATACTTTCTTAATACATATACATATATCTACAAAACAAGCTATTGTATTCAACAGTAAACGAGGTTGGTCAGGCTAATAAAAGAAAGTATAAAATAATTTGTGTTAGGCAACATCGAAAAAGTTAATTAGATTTGAAAACTGCATACAATTAAGCCATTCCATCACTAAAAATTGTATAATAAATAGATTAAAAAAAAAACAAAAAAGACTTCAAAAGAAAATTAACTAAAAAGTATGAAATAATTTTGGCTACAACAATTAAATACTTTTTCTGAAATCGGTGCCCATTTGAACAGTGAAGTTGCGAAGAACAACTATCAATGTACTTCCCAAAATAGTTTCACTTTAGATTGGTACCGACTTCATAAAAAGTATCTAATTGTTGTACCAAAAATTATTTCATGCTTTTTAGGTAATTTTCTTTTGAATTCGGTTTTTGTTTTTAAAAAATGTATTTATTTTCTATAGACTATAGCGACAAAAGATTTTTTATATTTATTTGTATATAAATACTTTTCCAGAAATGTGTGGTATGTCACATATAAATACACTTATTGCACATTTTATTTAAAGCCCCTTTTTGCAAAAAAGTTGGTTTCTGTTGAAGATTTAGGTAGGTATTGATTATTATAACTGAAAAAATTCTTATTTAATTAAATTTTCTCAATTGTGGGTGTTGTTTCTTTTAGAAACAATCTGGTTTACTTGGATTAGGTAGACTTGTCAACCATCCTGTTTTCCCAGGACATGTGTGTTTATACATTTCTTAAGTTACAGGCGGCCTCACAGTTCGCGAGTGTTTCCACTGCACTTTGTACTGTTCCGTATATACAATATACAGATACCCTTATTATATCACCCCGGATTTCTCCCTCTTTCACATCACAGCAATTTTCTCCTAAACTAATGGACGGAAAAGGTTGAAATTTGGTACCAGTGTATAGCTTGGTGACGCGATCAGGAGTACATATCGTAATAAAAAAAATTTGATTTTAGGGCTATTTCTGGGAGGAAAAACTAAAAAATATCGACCGGACCCCCCTTATCTTCGAAAGTGTAAGAGGCAAAATTTTGAAAAAAATTAGAGGTATAGGGTCTCACCTGAATTTTATGACAAATACAAACATGTTTTTTTCATATTTTTTAAATAAATTTAATTTAAAAGATATTAACAAAAATATAAAAAAATTAACCCATTCCCCCTACCTTATCTCCGAAACTATAAGCCGCAAAAATTTGAAAAATTAGGGATATAGGACCTCACCTGAACTTTACTGGAAAAATAAGGAGAAACCCCTAATATTAATTTTAGGTAGCAAATTACAATATTAAATGGAAAACATAAAATTAGAATTATTTCTAAAGCATCGTGTAATATATCAAATCAAAGGGCTCATTATGACGAATACAAATATATATTTTTTTATTTTTAAAATATATATTTCAAAAATATATTAACAAAATATAATAAAATTACCCATTCCCCCCTTTATTTCCCAAATTATAAGACCTAAAATTTCTTGTTTACAGGAAAAATACAAAGAAATCCCTAATATTAATTTTGGGGTCCAAATTATAGAATTAAAAGGAAAATAAATAAAAAAATAAAAGTACATCAAATGAAAGGGCTCATTATGAGGAATACAAATATATTGGTGTAAAATTATCTACGCCGTCCCTGGCAAAAGTAAAGTAAAACATTCAAGTCGACTGAAGTATAAAAAATAATATTCGCAAGGTCGATAGTGCTAGAAAATCTCGAAAAGACCCGACAAGCGGGAAGATGACCCTCGAAATTTGCTGGAAAAATTCCATGCAGATTATAAAAGGAACGGCCTATCAGCATCAGAAGTTAGTAGAGTTTACCTATGGTTATGGTTTCGATGTTATTATATTAGAATCAGCTGTTGAGAATATTTGATGTTTACATGTAAATAAAAGTTCTGGAAACTGTATGTCAGTTTTTAAATTTAATTAATTTAACCCACAGAATTTATAACAATTTAGTGATAAGAAGTGAAGGATTAATTGAAGTTAAAATCGCAATTGGATTTATGGAAACTCATAATATGGAAAAAGAAAAAATGGACGAGACTACAAAAATTATATACAAACAGATTACGGATGGACTAGATGACAAAATTACCCAGATCCTGAAAAAACGTGACAAGAAGGAGAAACAACATCAAGTAGAAATTCAACAAAGGTTAGTGTTATCTTTTGATGAAAAACGTAAAATAGAGTTAGAAAATCTTGTCACTGCCATGGAAGAAAAACAAATAAATTTAATGGAAGGATTATTCTCTAAATTTGAACAAGAACAAGAACAAATTGAATTTGAAAATACTAGAAGAAAAACGACAAAATGATTTTAAAGTATTTGAAGAGAAACAAGAACAAGTTGAATTACCCAGAAAAAACAAATCTCAAATATTGGAAGAAAAAAAGTTAATGAAACAGATAATGAAAGAATGCACATACTGGAATAAGACATAAAGATGCTAAAAAGTAATGTGGAGACTCTTGAATTCAAAGTAGATGACATCGATTCCATCCAGAGCGAGGTGAAATTTAAAATCAGCTCAATTCAAAACACAGTTCAACATAAAATCAGTGCTATCCAAAACAAAGTAGAGACAGATTAAAAAATGCAACAGGACTTACTGCGAGGAAAATACCAGAACACCACGAGTATCAAAAGGTCCGTCAGCAAACCACCCACATTTGATGGCAATTCAACTTGGCCCATGTATGAACGGGAATTTAAAACCGTGGCTACAGCTAATGGATGGGATAACCAAGAAAAATCTACCTTTCTTGTAATTTCCTTAAGAGGTACAGCTGTAGAACTTCTCCAAAGCATTCCAATCGATGAACAAGGCAATTTTGACAGGATCATCGCTATCCTGGACAAAAGATACGGCAATCAGTCCTTGAGCCAAGTATACCAGGTGCAACCAAGTGGAAGGTTATCAGAAATCCGGCCAGTTACCAACAACATCCAGCTCAGAACAGTCACCGGAGAGTCCATGTCAATACAGGGTGAACCGGATATAGTACTGCAGATAGGGGACAACTGAATCCGGCATGGGTCCTGTTAGCGAATATTGAGGACAATTTCATACTGGGTATGGACCTGATCAGCCAGCATAGATTTATGTTCGAGCCGAGATATGATGTTCTTCAATTCCTAGATGAGGAATTTGGACTGACCAGGCTCGTCAACAGTTCAGTCGCCTCCACAAAAATTGTGGCAAAATCCTCAGCCAGAATTCCCGGTCGAACGGAACAGATTATTCATGGACAGCTAGAAAGCAATCCTGGGAGCTGCGTTGAAATGCTGGAGCCCGTATACTCAGCTCATGACTACTTAGTTGGATGGGCTATAATTAAAAACGGACGAGATATACCAATTAGAGTCACAAATTTGTCCAACAACGACATCAGAATAGTCAGTGGTCAAGAGATAGCTTGTTACGAGCCATTAGAGAACATCATCAATTGCGAAAAAGAGTACCAGACGTCAGTGAAAGAGACAGGGCCTACAACAGTAGTGTTACGAAATTTACCTAAGCCGACCCTGTTTCCTTTCAGTACGACACCGATCGATTCTAGGACAAAAATTTTTTCTCGAAATGGCTCGGCAGCTGTAGAATTGATGATTCATTATACGAGAATTTTCGATGCTGCTTTTAAAAGGACCGACCCAAAATCGCGGGAGTCAGTTAGTACAGCGAAGAGCTTATATGTAGAATTGTTATTGTGATTTGAATCAGCTGTTATGTATAATTTGATGTAAATAAAAGTTCTAGAAAAGTGAAAGTGAATATTAGTTGTATAATTTTAATTGGACCCACGAACTTTATAACAATTTGGTGATCAGAAGTGCAGGATTAAGTGCAGTTAAAATCGTAATTTGATTTATGGAAACCCGTAGCATGGAAAAAATGGGCGAAACTACCAAAAAAATAATCAAACAGGTTACGGAGGGCCTAGACGAAAAAAATAGCCCAGATTCTAGAAAAACGTGACAAGAAGGAAAAACAACATCAAGAAGAAATTCATCAATGGTTAGTAAAACCTTTTGATGAAAAACGTAAAATAGAATTAGAAAATCTTGTCACTACGATGAAAAGCGAACAAGAAAATCTTGTTTCCACTTTGAAAAATGAACAACATAATTTAATTGAAGGATTGTTCTCGAAATTTAAGTTAGTGATATTGTTTTTGGTTTTTGGTTTCAAAATCATTAACAACAAAATAGATTCTATTGACTTGTTGGGTAGGTTAAATTTTCACGTTCCGAAGAGACATTTACGACACACTTCTTATTTTTATGAGTCTGAATATCACTGGGTATCGCCCATGGATAGAATATCGGAATTTATGAATAATAACTGTTCGTGGCTTGATTTGTATAATTGTAATGTTGCTAATGTCAGTTTTAAATCAAAAGGTATATTTAATTATTCGTAATCATTTAAGTGTTGTTTTTATTAATTATATATTTATTATAGTTTGTTAATAGATTTTTGTAGCGTTTCTTTGTATTCTTGTACTTTGTTGTATAATTTTATGTAATGTAAATGGGGTTTTGCCCCGTAAATTATAAATAAATAAATAAATAAATAGATGAACAGAGACAAAATGATTTTAAAGTATTTGTAGAGAAACAAGATCAAATTGAATTAAAACGACACGAAACTGAAAAGAAAAGACAACTGCAATTTGAAAAATTAATGCAAATAGTAGGATAAGTTAATGAAACAGTTAATGAAAAAATACAAATAGTTGAGTCAGACATAAAAGAGCTAAATTATGACATTAAGACCATAAAAAATACCGTGGATACTCTTGAAACAAAAGTAGATGATCTCGATTCCATCCAAAGCCAGAAAAAATTTGAAATCAGTTCAATTCAAGACTCAGTTCAAGATCAAATCAGTTCCATCAAACAAACAGTACACAGTGAAGTACAAGATAAAATCAGTGCCATCCAAAATAAACTAGAAACAGAAATTAAAAAAATGCAGCAGGACTTACAGCGAGGAAAATACCAAAACACCGTGAATACCAAAGGTTCCGTTAGTAAACCACACATATTTGATGGCAGTTCATTTCGGCCCATGTATAAACGGCAATTTGAAACAGTGGCTACAGCTAATGGATGGGATAACCAAGAAAAATCTACTTCTCTGGTAATTTCGTTCAGAATTCCGGCCCTAGAACTCCTCCAAAGCATTCCAGTCGATGAACAAGGCAATTTCGACAAGATCATCGCCATCCTAGACAAATGCTTTGACAATCAATCCTTGAGCCAGGTATACCAAGTCCAACTGAGTGGAAAAACGCAAAAAATCCGGTAAAAGCCTCCAAGAATTCGAAGCAGATATTAGGCGGTTAGTTCACTTGTCCTACCCAGACCTGCCAGAGGAAACGAAAGACCAGTTGGCCACACAGAGTTTTATAAACGGCATCAGAGATGTGGAAGTACAAAGAAATTTAAGACTGAGTGGCGTCAAGAAAAGTAATGAAGCTTTACTTCGGGCCTTGCAAGTAGAGGCCGTCATGAACATGTCCAAGCCGAGGGTCCGAGCAGTTTCCTTCAACCAGAAAAAGCAAAAGTCACCATTTCAAGCACTGTTGGCTGGTATGAACAAACTATTAGAACGGTCACAAAGAACTGGCACCAGAGGGGCATGTTACCGCTATGGGCCGATAGGGCACTTTCAACGCGACTACAGAGTCAGGCTACCTGAACCATCACGGACCAGGGGTAACCAAGAGAACAGCCACATGTCCAGGAACTGTCAGCCAGTCAGCATAAGGGGGCGAATGCTGACTAACCCCCCAAAACGTTATATATCCAGGGATTTTGCCGAGATAGCAGCAGCCTAGTCGTCAGGGGCACCATGAATGGCCGAGCAATTACCATCACCATCGACACCGGCGCCGCTGTTTCCATTGCCAAGTCCAGGGTTTTGAGAGCATCAGAAATTCGGCCAGTTACCAATAACATCCAGCTCAGAACAGTCACCGGCGAGTCAATACAGGGTGAGGTAGATGTCGTACTACAGATAGGGGACAACATGATCCGGCATAGGGTCCTGGTAGCGAATATAGAGAACGATTTTATACTGGATACGGACCTAATTAGCCAGCATGGATTTATGTTCGACCCGAGATATGATGTTCTTCGATTCCTAAATGAGGAATTTGTATTGACACGGCCCGTCAACAGTTCAGTTATCTGCATAATAATTGTGGCGAAGTCTTCAGCTAGAATTCCCGGTAGAACGTAACAGATTATTCATGGGCAGCTAGACAGCAATCCTGGGAGCTGCGTTGGAAAGGTGGAGCCCGTACACTCAACTCATGACTACTTAGTTGGACGGGCTATAGTTAAAACCGGACGAGAAATACCAATTAGAGTCCTTAATTTGTCCAACAACGACATCAGAATTGCCAATGGTCAAGAAATAGCTTGTTTCGAGCTAGTGGAGACCATCATCAATGGCGAAGAAGAGTACCAGTGAAGGAGACAGGGCCCAGTAAAGAGTTCCCACAACAGTATGCTGACCATTTGACACACCTTACACCTTACACCAGGGGAACAGAAGAAAGCCAAGCAATTTATCACAAAACACTGGCAAATTTTCAACATTCAAGATGGGACCACCGGTCGCACTAACATCATTCAGCACCGAATAGATACCGGAAAGGCTCAACCCATCAGAGTACCGCTTAGACGAATACCATTATGGCAACAACAGGCAGTAGAGGAAAACATCGAGACCATGTTACAAAACGGAGTTATTGAGCCATCCATCAGCCCATGGTCCGCGCCCGTCGTGCTAGTTAAAAAGAAGGATGGAACCACCCGATTTTGCTTGGATTACAGAAAGCTGGATGACGTCACCAAGAAAGACATCTATCCACTACCCTGAATTGATGACACTCTGACCACACTAGCAGGCTCCCGTTGGTTCTCCACACTAGACCTAAAAAGTGGATATTGGCAGGTTGGTCTCCACGAAAACGACAGAAAGAAGACAGCGTTCTCCACCAGTAAATGGCTGTTTCAGTTCACGGTCATGCTCTTTGGGTTATGTAATGCACCTGCTACATTTGAGAGGCTAATGGAGTATATACTGAGCGGGTTAACATGGAGGACGTGCTTAGGATACCTCGACGACATTCTAGTCATCAGTCAGACATTCGACGACCATCTGAAGAACTTGGAAGAAGTATTTTTTCAGAATTCATAACGCCAACCTCAGACTCAACCCGAAGAAGTGTTCCTTGTTTCAAAAAGAAGTAGAGTTTTTGGGCCACGTCGTTTCCGAGTCAGGAATCCGCACCAACGAGGACAAGATAGAAGCTATCCGTGATTTGTTAAGGGATTTACCACCATACCCGCGCCTCTAAATCGGCAGATCACTGAGAAAGAGACCTACCGTTGGAATCGGGATTGCGAAACATCATTCAGACGACTGAAGGCAGCACTATGTTCCAGCCCAATCCTAGTCTTTTCTACACAGTCCGGCAAGTCCATTTTAGACACCGACGCCAGCAACACAGGTTTGGGGGCCGTCCTATCCCAGGTGCAAGATGCTGAAGAAAGGGTGATCGAGTACTACAGCCGTGGATTTTCGAAACCGGAAAGAAATTATTGCGTCGCCACAAAAGAATTCCTTGCAATAATAAGGGCAGTAGACCATTTCCACAAATACCTCTATGGTCGTCGTTTGTTAACCGAACAGATCATGCTGCTGGACATGAAGGCACCGGAAGGACAACTGGCCAGGTGGATCGAGAAATTACAGCTATACGATTTCAAGGTGGAACACCGTGCCGGCCGTTTGTACAATAATGCCGATGCCCTATCCAGAAGATCCTGTAGAGCAGAATGCGGACATTGTCTGAAGACAAAACAATGAGAGGGTTTCTCAATCCTGTCACTCAACAAGAGAGGATCACCCAGGCCACGATGGGACGAGGTAGCTAGATACTCGGGCGTCTTGAAATCGTTATGGGCACAATGGGACTCTCTAAGAGTAGAGAATGGAATGCTCAAGCGGGTTTGGGAGAGCACTGATGGCCCAACTGGTAGTTCTGAAGAAAAAAGTACCAGCCATCCTGACCGAAGTACATGATGGGATTACCGGAGACCATCTGGGCATGAATAAAACTCTAGACAAAATTCGCCAGAGGTACTACTGGTCTTCGAAGACGTCAGAGCTTGGTGCCGCAAATGTGTCACTTGTGCAGCCAGTAAATGTCCGAAGATCCGGACCAAGGGCAGAATGCAGCAGTACAATATGGGTGTCCCATTGGAGAGAATTGCCATCAGTGTCGCTGGTCCGTTTCCCGAGTCTGAGAGGGGAGACAAATACATTCTGGTCGCAATGGATTACTTCAGCAAATGGCCTGCGGCATATGCGATACCCATTTAAGAGGCAACCACTGTAGCAACGGTGCTAGTAGAACAGCTATTCAGCAGGTTTGCTGTCCCGTTGGAACTATATTCAGACCAGGGCTGTAACTTCGAATCGAATGTATTCCAGAAGGTCTGTACGAAGTTGGGGGTCAGGAAAGCGTAAGCAACACCACTGCACCCACAATAAGACGGAATGGTGGAAAGATTCAATAGGACCTTGGAACAACACCTTTCCAAGGTCGTCAGCAATAACCACCGTGATTGGGATGAGCATATTCCTCTATTCCTGTTTGCCTATGGCTCAGCTGTTTTAACAGTACAAGTCTGAATCCAGCCAGTGTACAATTTGGAAGAGAGCTGAGATTACCCTGCGATCTGACCTTTGGCTCCCCCGAAAAACCGTCCCAAGACATCAACAATTATGCCGACCAGATCCGACATAACATGTTGGCAATACACGAACTAGCCCGAACGCAGATGTAAGCCAGCAGTGACCTGATGAAGATATGATATGACCTCAAGGCCAATTCTGTCGGGTTTCAAAAGAGGGACAAGGTTTGGCTGTACAACCCCCAGGGGAGCAAGGGTAAATCTCCAAAGCTTACACCCGCCTGGGATGGTCCATACGAGGTGGTCAAGAGGATCAATGTTGTTGTCTACCGTATCCGTCGAAACCCCAGGGCTAAGTTGGAGGTGGTTCATTTAGATCGACTCGCCCCTACCATGTTTCTGATGGGGACGATCAGCATTAAAGGGGGGGGGGCAATGTTGTAAAATTATCTACGTCGTCCCTGGCTAAAGTAACATAAAACATTCAAGGCGACTGAAGTATAAAAAGAATATCCGCAAGGTCGATCGTGCTAGAAAATCTCGAAAAGACTCGCCAAGCGGGAAGATGACCCTCGAAATTTGCTGGAAAAATTCCATGCAGATTATAAAAGGAAGGACCGGTCATCGCAGAAGTAAGTAGAGTTTACCTATTGTTATGGTTTCGATGTTATTATCAGCTGTTGAGAATACTTGATGTTTACGTATGAATAAAAGTTCTAGAATGTGAAGTGTATGTCAGTTTTTTAATTTAATTAATTGAACCCACGTAGTTTATAACAATATATTTTTCATATTTTTTAAATTAATTGTTTACAAGATATTAACAGAAATATATATATAAAAAATTCTCATTTCCCGCTTTATTTCCTAAACTATACTACCTAAAATTTTGAAACAAATTAGGGGTACTGGGGTTCACATAAAATTTCTAGTAACAATTAGTACAAAACCCCAATATTAATTTTAAGGACAAATTGTAGAATTAAATAGAAAATAAAAATTAAATTTTCAAACGCATCATGTAATATATCAAATAAAAGGCTCATTATGTAAATTACAAATATATCATATTTTTAAGTCATTTGTTTAAAAGATATTAACAAAAATATTAAACATCGACTTATTTTCCACTTTAGACACTAGACTGTCTAAAATTTAGAAAAATATATTTTGTTTGTAATTTTAAATAATTTGTCTAAAATATTTAATAATTTATTATTAAAACTTGACCTGTGTTCCCCTTTAAATTTCAATCTGCAGAGCCTAAAATTCAGACAGTAGATTATAAAGGCTTCCCTGAAAATTTATTAGTAAAATAAAACTCTAATGTTAAATTTGGGGGCCAAATTAGAAAATTAAATATATACTTTTATAAAAATCAAGCGTATCATGTAGCAGATAAAATAAAATGTCTATGTGTGGAAAATAAAATTGTATATTTTTTATAAATTTAAACCGCTCCCTTTAAAAAATATTAGGGTAAATATAAGAAAATGCACTCATTCACTGGAATATTAGAAGAAGGTGGTACGGAACCCTTAGTATCAGGGGCGACTGTCCCTTAAATGCACTCGTGCCCTGATGCACCAAATTTAATAAGCTCTTAATAAGGTTAAAAATCAACACAAAATGTTTAATAAATATCATTTCAATAACAACGAATTTATCAAAAAACAATTTAAGCTCTAATCCAAACTTGTATTAAGACTTATATTCGCTTGAAACAATATTTCATCGTGCACTTCGACTAGTGCACGGTTAAACTTATATAGCTTCTATGAGACAAGATATAACATGCTTAGCGCGTTAGATAGAAGATAGTAAATGCAAACTATATGGAGTAATGGGCTGATTCTCGTACGCCGCACGGATACACCGAGCTGTATTGATATTGACCGGAAGAATTCCGTAAGGTTCAATAATTCATATTTTGTTTACTTGATTTAATTAGTGGTTGCTTTGTTTTTGTCCTCGTAGTCTATGAAAGAATATTTAATATACAGTGTTTGTGTGTGTGTGATTTCATAACTGTGAAAATGAGTATCAACTTTAACATTGACTATATTAAAAACAATAATAAATCGTTTCAAAACAAATTAGATATAAAATTGACTGGTCCACCTAAGCCATTGAAAACAAGAGTGCAAAATGAAAAATAAAGTATTTACACCAAGTTTTAAAAGTGAAATTTATAATAAAAAGAAATGGTTGTGTGGATGTGATGGCATCAATACATTATTTTGTTTTGCTTGCATTATTTATGGCGGGGAATCAATTTGGACGGAAACTGAAGTAAAAGATTAAAAAGTTTCAGGACTGGCTAAATGCTCTCTCTGTACTTAGTATTGAAAAAAATATATTCAATCAATGCCAGATTTTAATAAAAAGGTCACTGAACATTTCGCTTTCGATAAATGTCAACGAATATTTTAATTAATCAAAAATAAATGCAGTATTAGTAAAGCTATGGTTTGTTTTGTTGCATCTTTGAATCCCAATATTTGACCAGTAAAGTGCACCACCACCACCATTTTCATAACCCACCAGCCGCCACTGCTTAGTATGCGAGCCCAACTCGCAATTGACCCAATTATTTACTACTTACACAT
Organism: Octodonta nipae; assembly: GCA_034190945.1. Taxonomy (NCBI): domain Eukaryota; kingdom Metazoa; phylum Arthropoda; class Insecta; order Coleoptera; family Chrysomelidae; genus Octodonta; species Octodonta nipae. The sequence goes on along the minus strand of CM067217.1, from coordinate 35,093,428 downwards.
TAATGTAACTATTGCAACTCTATTACTGCGTCCTGTTTTTAAACTGAATTGTCCTTGTTATTCCAACATAAAATTCTAGTGTTTTAAATTTGGGGTTGCCAATATCTTAATTAGGGGTTCATATCTAATCCTACAAGGCACACAGTTCATGGTTCGAAGCATTTTCACGTTACTTTTAGTTAGGAGCAATTGACAATGGTAATGATATATGAAATGGCATCAATAAATATGGAATTTCGTTACGTTTGATAAAATTGTTTCTAGCAGTTATATTGAGTCACATTACATAAATTATAAATTGTGACCAAAAATACCGCTATTTTCCTGCATGTTGATGCGAAGTTGTCTTTAACCAAATTCCTAAGGTTTCTACTCACACTATGGCTCTGAGTGATTTAAGCTCAATTTATTAACTTCTAGTCCTCTCGAAAATTTTGGAAAGGGTGGTTTATTATTAAATCGTGAATTATGTGGCTATCAAGAATGTTCTGCCCTCTACACAATCTGGATTTAGTAAAGGACACAGTACCACAACTTTATTGCCAAATCTGAGTGAGAGCGCAAAATTATCGTACTATGGGCTTTATAACTGTACTTTGTTCTTCTTTAAATCATATCCTTGGAGGAGATCACACATTGAATCTTTAAGTATCCTCAATCAACAATGTTTTTTCTGGGGTGTTTAGACCTGCCCAAAATAATTTTATGCGGATGACACTCTATTAATTTATTATTTATCTTCCTCTGAACCTTAATGCTATTCTAAAATTGGTAACCTTATTTTGCTGTAAGCCCAGAAGAGCTCACCCCGAAATTATTATTCGACTTAAACTGAATGACGCAATAATAAATTAAAACAGACAAAATTTTAGTTGGATTGTAGATAGTCTGCTTAAATTTCACGGGTATAATAGAATTCTTCTTAATAAAACTATAATAATATGCACATAATAAACTACCTTTTCTGTTGTAATTTAGTGCAAAGAATACAATATGTTCAAAATTGTTCCTGTGGTGTAACATACATAAATATAATGAGTCTCCGAAGATTTATGAGTTAATTTGGTTGACAATTAATAACAACTTTACAAATTTCTCTTTATAACTTTCTTCCACAGTTTTAGTGAAGATCGAGGGGGGGGAGGGCGGCTCTAAAAAGGGGTAGAAAAAAAGTTATTCAGGCGTGTCAATTATTCAGAGGAGACATTAAGTGGACTCAAAAAAGTCTCCCATTCAAATGACTGATGATTCGGACGAGACTAAAAGTCATGACCGATTTTTGAAAATGTAAAAAAACATACTGATTCATACTGATGGTTCAAGTTGATGTCCTACTCGTCCTCAATGATAATCTGACAATTATATGGAGGAATATTGTTAATCTGACAATTTGATTTTTTTTTAAATTACTGAATGTAATAAAAATACTATAAATATATTTGTAATTCTACCATGTATTGATATGAAAGTACATAAAAATATAATTAATTTAATGAAAATATAACAACAAAATATTAATCAAAGTAAATGTTTTAAAATGTTAATAATACAAATGCGAATGAAATATTTTTAAATGTAAGACTATAATATTTAATTCAAATATGAAAATCTGTGTCGAATAATAGCTTTATTCGCGGAACACAATTCGTTATCAATTCAGTTCTACTCAAGAGCGCATGCCTGATTCAGAACTAGTAAAAAATACTTGTGTACCGCGAATGCCATTGCAACTAATTCAATACCCTACAAATCTCATATACCTACTCTTTCATGCTGTCCAATTATATAATTACGTATGTGTCAATTAAATGAGTCAGTCTACATTCTGCTGCTGCTATTTATGGTAGAGGTTTGAATATTCTGACGAGGAGAAAAGATTTGCTTCCACCCTTTCACGACTAATCCGAAAATAAAACTCAAACTGATGATTATTAAAATGTGGCACAATATCTTCAAAATAATCAATTGTGTTTAGAACACTCACAATTTCCAAAAGTTCTTCCAAAACCCCGTCACTTGAAATTAAGTGGTCCAAGTCAACAAATATTCTAAACAATTTTAAAGTCCAAACGTAAACACAGTTAACAATAAGTAAATTTCCCGATGTAGGCAACACAAAATAAAAATTTTACTAAATTTGACTAAAAATTATTCAAACGCGCATGTCAGAACCATGAATCCTACCTATAATTCAAGAACTGATAATCTGGTTACGAATCAATAATGAATCGAATTTTCCTTCACCACGAACACAGAATTGTTACTGCCACTTCAGTAATTTCTGTACCGCGGATGCTTTTATTGCAACTGCGCATGCGATCAGTAATGAATCGATAACGAATTGTTACCCCGAATAAAGCTAATAATCATCTTATATTTCCCGTGGTTCAACAAAATTGTTGTAAAAAAGTAACTAAAATTCGTCGAAATCTTTTTTTCATTGTAGCATATAAAAAACAATTAATCTTCCAGTTATTTGACTATACCCTAAGGGAGCAGTCGAAAACTAAGATATAAAAAACGATTGAGAAGGAAAGAGAGGCGCGGAATGGGAAATACACAGCAGCCAGTAGCTGTACTCTCCACACTTTTTTAATGATTTTAACTCGCCCCATTAAAAACGTCAGATCATATTTTTTCCGTAATTCTTAAAAGATTTCCTTCAAAAAAAATCAGTCACTCTCGAGTATTTCGACCATTTCCTTATGCCACGCTCAAATCGTCAAATTACTTTAATATACACTTTTCTAGATCAACTTAACTTACTCTATCTTAATCTCAACGTACGCCCCTGTATTAAGGGTTTATATATGGTAGGGATATATTGCAAGGAGTAAGGTTTCTCCCTATATAATTTTCTGAGGCGCTCGAGCAACTCCCAAATCCCCGCTTGGGGACGATTTATTATTATTAAAACATATGGCAAATAGCAAGAGGTTTGCATGACAAAAATAAGCAGATGAAAACATTGCTGGGGCAAACCATCATTAAAGCGTTTTGTGTGACTCAGTTTTTTCAAGAAAATTAGGTTATTTGGGAAGAGAACGTAATATTCAGATCTCGCAGATTACCGCGTTTTTTCTGACCGGAAGGGACAGTTAAATAGGGCTGGACAATTTAAAGTTTGGAGATCTCGTAACTTAATAGGTCTTTTCATATTCGAAAATTTTCTGTTCCCGTGCGTCATTTTTTCAAGCAGTTTTCACACTATTGCTATGTAAATACAATGTTATTTGCCCGAAAAAAATGACAGAATTTGATGCAATCCCACTAAAAATTTTCAAATAGAAAAGGCCTATTGATAATAATGAAAAACTTCTTACCAATATCCAAACAGAATACCCGGCAAGGCTAATAATAAAACTAGGGCGTAGAGACTATTGTTACTGTTATCATCTTCTTCAGTCCTGCAGATGTTTTGTCCGTTTACATCCAAGGTACACAAGAATTTCGTTACGTTGCTAATTCTCACAAAATCATCATTTTGCTGACAAGTATTAATGAACACTACTGAGATGCTATAATTTCTTCCATATTTCAACGGCGGATTCTTCGGAAATTCTGAACAAAGCAGATCTGGATTTCCAATTACAAATTCAAATGGGAAATGAGTGAAACTACAGCGAAGCTCTTCAATAGAAGACAGATCCGAGTCTGAAAAAACATTCTAAAATTAATTTTCGACTTCAGCTACCTTATAGTCCATACTCCATAATATGTAACCCCTTTTGTAAATTATTACTATTTTTTACGGGTCGGACAACTTTTATTGATTTGCAAACAATCTTTTCATCTTACTTTTTAATTTAGATGAGAAACTCGAATAAACATCGTAGAACAACACGATAAAATTATCGGGTTTGTGTTAGTTTATTACCATATTAAATTATTTTCATTATAACAATTGTTACAATCCACTGTTCACATTCTTCTGCCCAGATTATGTCTTTCTGATGATAAGGATATTCCAAGTCAGATGTATTGGGTGGGTCAATAGTGTGTGGAATAAAACTCGTCCAAGAAGTAAATGTAAAAGACACAAAAATATAAATCCTAAAATTATTCATTTGGAAACGTCTGTTAATTTTACTAAGACTTTATTCACCATACATGTTACATAAAATGCACCCTTTGGGGGTTATTTGATATTTTGTTGACATCTAGGAATAGGTGAATATTAAAGCTAACCGGTATCCCAGGGGACTTTGATTGGCGAGACTATTGACCACCCTCCATACTCCCAAGTGGCAGAATGACAATGACGAATTATTTTTATTGTGCCAGATAACGTCATTCCAATTTTGAAAAGTTTAATCATGGTTTTAACTTGATGTTTTTTAATGGAACCCCCCCATTTTTTTTATCACGTTATTTGATAACTCATTTCATTTCCTTCCCTTCTATATCAAGTTATGCATATATGTTTCTAAGAGTTTCTTGAGAAACCAAGAAATCACAATGATTCATGTTTTTTGTGTGATTTCTTATTATTCATAAAATATTTTTCGTCTTAGAAGGCCGTGGAGTTTAATTGTCATGCCATTTATGTAAAATTTCATTACCTTTCCAACGTTATAGTGGATGTTCTATATCTATTTCTAATACTTTTCTTTTAATCCTAAATTGCATTTTTTCCAACACTCAGAAGTAAAGTTGGTCATGAACAACAGACACTAAAGTTCTGTCACCTTAATTTCACTTTCACAATAATAATAATTGTTCTCTACGATATGTTTAGTTTTCATTGTTAAATTACGTTTCTGAAAATGGCGAATTTTACTCAAAATTAAATGATCGATTTGATTTTCATTGAGAATGCTTTAAAAATCCGTTATTGGCAAGTCGGATATACAAATCTTGATCGAGAGCGTCCTCCAATAGAAGAGTATTTTAAAAATCTTTTGGGAAGATTTAGTTCTACAAGAACTGTTCAAGAAGTGTTTTATAGTCTCAAAAACAAGAATAGACTAACTCAGTGATAACTGAAGATAACAAATTCAGTATTCTCACTGTCTTAATAGAAAAATCCCCATGTCACTATCCTGCAACTTACGAATGATTTTGGTATAAGTGAAATCTCTATCAGTAGAATTATATAAAAGTATAATATCCATCCTTATCATGTTCTATAATACCAAGAGCTTCAAAAGTTGGAATTTCAAAACAGAATTAATTTTTGCATTTGGGTAGAGAAACAATTGAATGGAAGTTTAAATTTTTTGAATGAAATCTTATTTCCCCACGAGTGTACTTTTCATCGCAATGGATTCGTGAAAAAATACAACTATCATTATTACTCGGTCCAAAACGTAGACCTTTTCTATGTATATAGTGAGTAGAGATGGACGATTAAGGTTTGAGTAGTAATATTCGGCATCCGTATTAGTGGTCCATTTTTCTTTGACGGTATTTTGAATTCCAACATGTAACTAAATTTCTTAGATAAACATTTATTTGAACTCCGCTTGTCCAATTAATACATATGTATTTTCAGCAAGAAGGGGTACTTTCTCACCGTGCCCGTGGTGTAACTCCATGGCTTAACGCAAACTGGATGGGAAGCGATGAGCCAATACATTGGCCAGCAAGATCGCCGGACATAACGCACCTTGATTTTTTTCTATGGGTATACGTTAAACAAAAAATATATACTCAACAACCAACGAGAGCTGAACATATGAAAATGAGAATAAGGAAATCTTAATCTAAACTATCGCCCAAGAAATCTTAATTAATGAAGTAAAACTGTTAGAAACAGATACACATAGCCTGATATAGAAGGAAAGGAAATTAAATGAGTTAACGTGAAAAAATAGGGGGGTTCCATATAAAAATCAAATTATCCATAATTAAACTTCAAAATTGGAATGACGATATCTGGCACAACAAAGAATTCGCCATTATCATTCTGGCAATGGGGAGTAGGGAGGGTGGTCAGTAGTTTCCCCCCATATAAGCCTCCTAGAATACCAGACAGTTCTAATATTCACATGTTTCTAGATGTTAACATTGTGCCAAAATATCAAATAACCATTAAAAGATTAATTTTAGGTAACATGTATGGTGAATAAAGTCAGTAAAATTGACAGAGGAATCCAAATATGTAATAATATACAGGATGTTCTATTTAAAAAACTGTAACTTCACTATGAATCACCCTGTATATATCTCGAAATTCCGGTGAATGTTTTTTTAGTATTTTCCTCTCACCACCCCTCATCCTTCCCTGACGGCAGATTTTTAATATATATATATATATATATATATATATATATGTATATATATTTATCCCTCTATCATTTAGACGACCATACATTTGCAATTTGCATTCAATTGGACGGCCACCCGAATATGACGGCCATATATGGTCGTCAAATTATTTTCAGTGTATTTCAAGTTACTAGGGTTACAGAAACCTATACCAAACATTTTGTTGGTCGTCATATAGTGGGCGGAAATATTTATTTTATACATTTCGTATAAATTTAGTTCACAGGAATTGCTTCAAAATAGATGTCGCTGTTTAGAACGTATATTCTCTAAGCGTATAAATATTTTTACCTATTTCATTTAATCGAATTTCCGACGGCCGTGTTTTGGCAACTGTGTCCTTTTGAAGAAATAAATAAGAAACCCACAGTTTTATTTTAAATCTGTGATGTATTGCAGACAGTTTGTAAATTATTGTTAAGTTTTCATATTGTTTTGTTGATGCTTTTTCGGGTTTCATATGACTTAACTCTTATAGATTGGGTCTACCGGAACTACTGCACCAAAACAGCTGAAATTTGGTATCAGTACATAGTTTGGAGACTCGAGCCGAAGAACATACCGTAAACGAGTAAATTCTGATTTTAGATGGTAGTTTAGGCAAGAAGTTTTATGAAAATCGATCTGATAAACTACTGAATTAAAAAATTACGGTACATAAGATTTTACTCAATGTTTACAGAAAGATCGAATTGAAAATCCTCGTATTAATTTTGGGGAACAAATTAAACATGTAAATGAAAAATAAGATTCAAGGGCATCATGTAATTCATGTAATATGTTTAATGAAAGTAACTAACAAAAATATTTTATCGCGAAACGAATTGTGCCATTACGAGTTTCAGGAAAAACCAGCTCATAGAGACTCCAAATCGGCAGTCGTACGGTGTATAAGGTCCTTTCCTTGTCATTTCTAGGATAGAAATCACACGAAAAAAAAACGTAGGTAAAGTAAAACCAATAGAAGAAATTATGATACCATCTTTTCGAGATTTTTATATCGTTGAACGCAAGGCAATATATTGTTCCTGGTCGAGAAACGTCATCAGTTGTGCCCCTCTCATCTACATGAAAGCCAGACAATTTTAAATTCAGTTATATATAGTAAATACATAAATAATTATTCCATATTGATGATAGAGCAACTAACGAAGGTTTTCGACTAGAAACAATATGTGGTCTTACGTTCAGTGGATTGAAAAATTTTGACTAGATGGTATATTATAAACATATTAACATAAAATACTTAGGGAAATTATTCAAATAATAATACAATCCAGGCTTATTGCGGAAACTACCAAGCTTTTAATTGAATATTAATACTATAATAAGGCAAATAAAAGGACTTCTCATGAGAAATTCAACAGTATTTTTTTATAAGTTGGAAATGTATAATTTAAACGAAGTTAAGAAAAGGGGTCACATATCGACCCATCCCCCCTTCATCTCAGGCCTTAGTATACCTAAATATTGAAAAAAATTAAAAATAAAATAATATTTAGGCTCGTCATATACATAATATATAAACTTAAGGGGCTTATTTTGGGAAATACATATTGCAATAAATTTCGTGGGTTCAAAATTAATATAACACAGATATTCACTTTTATTTTTTCTGAGTTCACTACATAAACGTGAAAGTCTGTTTAGTTCAAAAAGTCCAAGGTCTAAATAAGACCCCATTTTCAATGGTAAATAACTGAACACAAATGAACAAGAAATAAAAAAAATTAAAAGGTTTCGTAATGACCTATTTAGTAAATTTGTCATGAAATATATAGACTTTCAAGTTTATTTGGTATTATTCTCAAAGAAAAAATAAAATCCTGAAATGCCAGAACTATCGTTCAGAAAACAATATTGATTCATGTTCACTCATGATGACTTTATTTACACGAAAATAATCCACTATTTATTGACTACAGTTGATTGCTATCGATACAACACACGGCAGTATAAACAAAATAATACAACTCAACATGTACAAATCTCGTATTTTTTATCAATTTAGAAAAGACTCGAATGCCAGGATTACTCGGTTGTTGTAGGAGAGTTCTACAAGAAATTATCGAGGCCAACCGAAAATTCAGAATAGCCGCTTGTATGTTTATATTTTTGTTTTTGTCGGAATGATTAATTTAGAAGGTTTGTTAATTTCGCAATTTCTCCATAGTAGGGAGCTAGTCGATCCAAATGAACCACCGAATATGATAGACAACCGCCTCGCATGAACCATCCCAGGCGGGTGTCAGCTTTGGAGATTTAAATTTGCTCCTCTGGGGTTTGTACAGCCCTCCCTTGGAACTCGACTGACTTGGTCTTAAGGTCATATCGTGTTCACATCCGATCGCTGGTGGCCCACATCTGTGTTCGGGCTAGTTCGTGTATTGCCAGCAAGTTCTGTTAGAGTTGGTCGGCATAATCATTGACTTCTTGGGGCGGTTCTTCTGGTTAGCCAAAAGTCAGATTATAATTTAATCTTAGCTCCTTTCCGAATAGCACCGTTGCTGGAGTCATTTCCGTGCTGTTATGAACAGCTGAGATCTAGGCTATAAGAAAAAAGGGAATGTGCTCATCCCAATCACGCTGGTTTCAATGTCCTGTTGAATGTTTCCTCCATTCCGTCTGACTGGGGATGCAATGAAACGGTTCTCGTTCTCTTGATACGTAGCATCGTACAGACCTTCCGCAATATATTGGATTCAAAGTAACGTCCTTGGTCTGAATGTAACTCCAACGGGGCATGCTGAATAACTGTTCTATCAGCACTGACTCCACAGTGATTGCCCTCTGGATGGGTATAGCATATGCATCAGACCATATGCTGAAATAATCCATTGCAACCATAATGTATTTGCTCCCCCTCTCAGACTCGGGAAATGGACCGGTGATATCAGTGACAATTCTCTCAAATGGACGCCCACATTTTATTGCTGCATTCTGCCCTTGGTCCGGGTCTTCGGGCTCTTTCTGGCTGCACAGGTGTCCCCATTTGCGGCACCAAACTCTGACGTCTTCGAAGTAATTTACCCAGTAGTACTGTTGGCGATATTATCCCAAGTTTTATTCATGCCCAAATGACCTCCGGTAATCCAATTATGTATTTCGGGCAGGTGGCTGGTACCTTTTTCTTTGGGACTACCAGTTGGGACTTTGTTTCTCAGCCGTCATTGCTTTCACAAATTCTGTTTAACAATCTATTCTCTACTCTCAGAGAGTCCCATTGGTTCTGGTTCAGTGTCTGGATCAGCCATTTGGTCCTGGATGCACTGTTCCGTTATTCAGTCTTCATTGGCCTGCACTCGGATCTGTCGGATGGAGATACTCTCTCGCCGTTCCGTCTTCAGACAATGTCCGCATTCTACTCTACAGGGTCTTCTTGACATGTCATCGGCATTGTCATGCCGGCACGATGTTCCAACTTTAAAATCGTATTCCAGCTCTGATTATTGCAATAAGTTCTTTTCTGGTCACACAATATTTCCTTTCCGGTTTCGAGATTCCACGGCTGTAGCACTCCATCACCCTCTCTTCACCATCTTGCACCTGGGATAGGATGGCCCCCAAACTTGTGTTGCTGGTGTAGGTGTCTAAGACTGTGTAAGGAATGCTAGGGTTGGGCTGGATGATACCTCTTAATCTTGATCCCAACGGCGGTATCTTTCTCAGTCGTCTGCCAATGTAGGGGTGCGGCAATGGTGGTAGATCCCTCAACGAATCTTCTGTAGTACGAACGGGGCCCAAAAAGCTTCGCAGTTCATGCTTGTTTCTCGGGACTAGCCAATCACGACTGGGTGCTATCTAGTCTTCGTTTGTGCGAATTCCTGACTCGGAAACGACTTACTTACTTCGCCCAGGCTCTTCAGATGGTCGTCGAATGTGTGACCCATGATTAGAATTTCGTCGAAGTATATTACGCATGTTCTCTATGTCAACCCGCTCAATAGCCCTTTCATTAGCCTCTCAAATGTAGTGGGAGCATTACATAACCCACGGCATTACCGTGAACTGAAGCAGCCCTTTACTGGTGGAGAACGCTGTCTTTTCTGTGCCGTTTTCATGTAGTCCAACCTGCAATTATCCACTCTTTAGGTCTAGTCTGGAGAACTGACGGGAGCCTGCTAGTGTGGTCAGAGTGTCATCGTTTCGGAAGAGTGCATAGCAGTCTTACTTAGTAATATCGTTCAATTTTCTGTAATTCACACAAAATACTTTTTCTAACTAACACAACTGGAGCAGACCATAGGCTAAGATTGCTCAATAAATCCATTTTGTAACATGCACTCGATGTTTTCCTCAACTGCCTGTTGTTGCCCCAATGGCAGTCGACTTGGTGATATTCTGATAGGTTCGGCCTTCTTGGTATCTATTCTGTGCTGAATGATGTTTGTACGACCGGTAGTTCCATCTCGACTGTTTCCCAGTGATTTGCGATAAATTGCTTGGCTTTCTTGTGCTCCTCTGGTGTGAGGTGTGTCAAATTGTCAGCAAACTGTTGTAGAAACTCTTTACTGGGCCCTGTCTCCTTCACCGATGTCTGGTACCCTTCTACGCAATAGCCCATCCAATTAAGTAATCATGAGCTGAATGTACGGGTTCCACCATTCGAACACAGCTCCCAGGATTAGTTACTAGGTGTCCATGAATAATTTATTCCCTCCCACCGGGAAATCTTTCACTTTGTTTTGGATGGCTCGTTTTTATCTTTTACTTCACTTTGTACTGTGTTTTTAATTGAACTGATTTCAACTTTTACCTGGCTTTGGATGGAATCGATGTCACAATCTGTGGTTTGGTATTTTTTGTGATTTTAATGTCATCATTTATCTGTTTTATGTCTCACTCAACTATTTACATTCTCTGATTAATTGCTTCATTAACTTGCGTTTCTATTTGCATTAGTTGTTCAAACTGCTGTTGTCTTTTTAATTCATCAGTCTGCCTCTTTAATTCAGTTTGTTCATGTTTTTCTTTAAATGTTTTTAATTCATTTTGTCTCTTTTCACCTGATATGTTAAATTCATTTTGTTTCTTCAATTCAGTTTATTAACGTTTTTCTTCAAATTTCGATAATAACCCCTCAATTAATTTTTTTTGTTCACTTTTCATGGTAGAAACAAGGTGTTGTTGTGTTTCATCTACATCAGTTACAAGGTTCTCTAATTCATTTTTACGTTTTTCGTCAAAAGATTTCACTAACTTTTACAGAATTTCCTCTTGATGCTGTTTCTCTTTTTTGTTACGTTTTTCCAGGATCTGAGTTATTTTTCGTCTGGTTTATCAGTGACCTGTTTCAATATTTTTTTGCTAGTCTCGTCCATTTCTGCTATACTTAGAGTGGTAGCCATAAATCAATTTACTATGTTAACTTTACTTTATCGCACTTGTCTGACACCAAAACTGCAATAAACTTCGTAGGTTCAAAATTAATTCAACACAGGTATTCACGTTCACTTATGATGACTTTATTCACACGAAAATAATCTACTATTTAGTTACTACAGCTGATTGCTATCGGTACAACCTACGGCAATATAAACTAAAATAATAATACTCAACATGTACAAATCTTGTAACTTAGAAAAGACTCGAATGCCAGGATTACTCGTTTGTTGTAAGAGTGTTCTTTAAGAAATTTCTCGTGGTCGATGCCTTTTGCGCCGATCGAAAGTTCAGGATAGCTAGTTATATGTTTATGGTTTTGTTTTTGTCGGAATGATTAATTTAGAATGTTTGTTAATTTTTCCATGGGCGGTTAAAATTAATTTTATAACGATATGTACATAAATATATTTATTTAAGATATATTTAAAAAATTTACCAGTAAAGATCGGATATTACACTACAACCGAAGCCACTTTACTAAAAAGTTGTTTTCGACAAACCGCAAAACAAGCAACAACACTGCTTCGTCCTGGGTAGTTCCAATATTCATAGTCCATTGGAATTCGGGTTATGTAACAAAAATTCTTATTGAAGAATTTTATATGGAAACGAAGTAAAAGTCTAGATCTTTGCGTCACTAGCGTAAATTATTAGTTTAGATACACCAAGATGGTCTACGATCCTTCCAAGGCACAACATAGACTTGCTGGCTTAAACGCCTACGCAGGTATAAGGATGCAACCGATACCAAGGTTTGATCTAGGGTGAGGCAAAAAATTTAGAGTGAGGCCAAAAAATGTCAAAGGTACGTACCAAATCCTACTTCATACTTTACACAAAAGATTCGTATAGATCTTCTAATAAATTAAAATCGCGTTCTTTTATTGTTAAAATGTTTATTTAATTGAATATAAACTTGAAATTCAAGAGATCATTCATAAGCGAGTGAGCCAGGGTAGAGCAGTTACCCAAACGTTGCTACGCCCGCCACGGGAATCATTTAGAAGACGTTTTAACTTTGAACAACGATAAGTCCACTGTTACCTCTGAACTCTAAGACAGATTTTTTGTAACACCGAAAAGGCGGTATTAGGAAATATGGACACCCGTCAGCAAGAAGTGTTTAGCTGGATAAGATTCAGATAACTCAGCTGATAAGATCCCTCATTAAATATTAATAAGCAGAAAAAGTAGTAATAAATATATAGTATTTCGAACCTTTATAAGGCCAGCAACTTCGAACATTTGAAATAATTTGAGAATGCAACAATACTGTGTATTCTTGGGGTATAACACAGGCCACTTGAACAAACATATCACTACGTCTTGAAAGAAATCAAGGGTAAAATCCTTTACAAGACATAATCGTCTGAATTTTTATGAGTTCCTTACTTTGTTGTGTATCTAAAATTAACAAATAATCACCAATTGGCATTAACACACATATTTGATTAAGAAATGTGAATATAGCAAACAAATTCAGAATATGATTTTTGATTTTTTAAGTATTACAAATTTATATTCACACAACTTCAAATCTATTGTAAAATTTAAAAATAAGATATTTTTTCTACTTATATGTAATGTAGTAAACATCCCAAACATACCAAAATAGTTTAAATGCTACATTATTATATTGGTAGAAAAGTCTGGCAACGCTGCCGGCCGTTGCATTGCATTACATATGTATATTTTGACCGTCACATTGGCGTATGGCTAAAAAATTATGTACAGGACTAGGTTCCGGGTGAACCGCGTCTGAATTTGTTATATACTCGACGTTTCGACTCCTGCTTTGGAGCCATTAGACACAAGTGAAAGATAGTTGCAGAGTCTAGATCGAACTCGGGGCCTCAATCTACCTACTCCCCAAGAGTCACTAGGTAACTGAACGAAATTTGAGTCTGCTCTGCTGATTTTATTTATAGTTAGCAGTGGTTTAGAAGGGGATGTCACGTGATGAAGGGGCTGTGTTGTTATTGGTTGGGTGTTGGTGGGCGTGTCTGCTTTGTTTAATCTGGCAATTACGGAGGTCCATGCTGGGGGAAGGCGCGAGCTGTCATCGCGTCCGTTTGGACAGAGGGGTCTTTTCTCTATTTCTATAGCGTCGCGAGTAGTAGATGCCTTAAGGGAGTTAAGAGGTACGATAGTCCAACTGTCCTCGAAGAAATTTACTTAAAAATGCCGAGAAGTGGAAACTATTTGCTAACCTCCAACTAAATGTCTGCTTGAAAATAATCATCCAGCCAATAATATAAAATTAAAAAAAACAAAAATTATGGATAAATTGTTCTGACGAGTCTCATTATTTTTCAATTTGGAAAGGTACATTGTAACTATTATAAAAATTACTATTTTTATGTAAAAATTTTCGTCGGATCCAAATCATAAATCAGAAAAATCATAAAATCGACGTTAAAAGTAATATGTTTTTTTTTGCATCGTAGACTTTTTTCATCTTAAACTGCAAGTAATTTTACATAGGTAATACAAAATATATCAATGTTTATGGGATCTCGATTATTTTAGGAGAACTGTGGTTCCATTTTTTGGCTTTTCTCAAAAATTTTTGAAAAAACTAAGTCTGATTCTACCGAAATTCTATAGAAGATATTACTTTTTACATTTTTTTTCGAATTACATATTTTATTAAGAAAAAATATAACAAATTCTATTCTAAAAAGGTAAAAATTCTCGAAATTTTAAAGTTATTCTAGAGGGTGCTCTTGAATCTTCGTGAGTAACATTTTGCTGAAGTTAATTTTTTATGATTTAGAAACAGTATCCAAGATTTCAACTAAATGAAAATACTCAATCTGAAACCGATTCTACATCTGACATGGAATGCCCATACGATTTCTTTGCTGATTTTTTTTTTTAAATTGAAGTGAAGCGTTCGGTGCACAAATTATCAATGAAACAATTATTACCGTACTAATTAATAGAGATTATTGAAAATTAATATAAGTAGATAAATAAAAACAATATCATTAATTGATTTTATTTATTCCTTTACAAGAATTTAAAAAATGCTTATGTTTTAAAATAGTTTAAACTAATACTCGGCCACAAGGCACAATGAAACATACAAAAATTTTATTGTTTTCTGAAGGTTATTTGGGGCATTTTCTTGTTTCTTTTTACGGTATTTGCGTCTTAAAATATTCATGATTTTAATTAGCTTTTTCTAAAAATGAAGTTTTTCAGATCTTCTAGCGTCTCTTCTAGGCCAATTCGGAATATAGGATTTTACCAGAAATATTGTCAATGATATATTTTGTGGTAATCTGTTAATGTTTATTAAACTCAGAAACAGCATTTGTTGATTACGAACTATGCTTCTCGGTTATACGAGTTTGTTGGTCGACAAATGGTAATGAGGTTGTCGTGAAAACAACACTTCCTAGAGGGGGAATGACAAAGCAGCAGAACAATTTTACAAATTTCAGCTGAATGCTAATAAACTTATATAACCTGGTTACTTTAACATGTTGGTGGTTTTTAGGTGTTTGCCTGGATATTTTGTCCACATTTTTTTCCGAACTCGTCAAATTGAAGCTACCCAAGGAGTTTCAGAAGAACGATAAAATGATTACAAAAGGAGTTATGTATCTACAGTGGACTATTATTACAAACACTAAATGATTCCACTTTGCATCTACTTACAGAGGTGACTAAATACATTATACTTCTGCATAAAACACACTAAATATGAAGAAACAATAAATTTGCATGAACAGAAATTGAATCGAATTGTCTAGTCATTCGTGTAAATTAGGCTCATGTACCATTCACACATTATATATGTACAAGAAAAAAATAAATATTGAATATATAACGGGTAATTCAAATTGACATATCGACTTTCAGTGGATTTCGCGTCAGATACGTTACAATGAATGGCATAGTTCTGAAATGAAAAATTTGGATGCAAGCATAATCCAAGAAATTTACGGAAAAAATACATTTTCGTAACAAAATTATAGTCTAAGATGCTAACTAAGACCCGTGTCTGCTTACTGAATAAAAAATATTGGTAGCAATCGTAATATATGAACATACATATTGGGAATAGGTTATCTGATGTCATTAAAGGCGCAAAGAGATTATCGTCACGTCACGTGAGTTCATGTGTTGTCACATCGGCGTAACCTCACATGCTGTCATGCCTTAGAAACAGACATCGGATTTATTACCGTCCTTTGGGTGTCACGAGTTGGAAGAAGAATTAGAAAACGTAGCTAACTTTGTGTTAATAATAATTTGGAAAATACATCATTCTATAAATATTAATTTAGTTTCATTTGGGTTCGTGTTCTTTCTGATTACTAATTAGACATGCATACTTAAATGGTAATGAATTGATAATGAATTCGTGCAAAATTTACACATTTATTGTCAAAATTTATAAATTTACCTAATGCGATTTACAGCTTTTATTGACCTTTGTGGACGTTCTAAAAATGTGGTTTTGATGCAAAGAAATAAAATTTGGCAAACATAAGAATTGTGGCAATACAACAAAACAATCTATGGCATCAGATCAGATTTTTAACTTTTTAACTTTCTGTGTAGTCATTATCACTTAATTGTGACTGTTCTTATTTTCATGTTTCCTTTAATATTTATACATTAAATTTGTAAATACTATAAAGAACAAGAAAGACAATAATTTGAGACTGAACGATGAAAGCGAAATCTTCTTATGAAATATTCTTTCCTTTTCTCATTATCTCCCTGTCCTTTTCAGGAGAAATAAATGTTACTATTTTGTTACGACTCAAGTATTAATCCAAAAGTGTCATTTAATTATTAATTTCAATATAACTGCAAAGCAACCTATGACGCAGTTAATTTTTAATAGAAATATAAAATTTGTTCAATTATAATATTTCAAAAATACTTCACTTACAAAATTACCGAAAGATAAGAGGCGACACTAGCTTCCCTATACCAGGCGTGCCGAAAATTTAAATTTACAGAATCGAATTCAGGCTGTCATGTATGTGACGTGACAATAGTCTGGTTCCATCTTAACTCAAACTAACATTTATATAAATTAATGTAATAAATGCTTTAAAATATTTACAATATTTACTTATTTCTGAACTAAACGAAATCAATTTAGATTGAAAGTATAAAGCATAAGGAAGAAGACAGTTTTGTTGTCTATCTTTTTTTGGTCTCTACTACAGGGTGGTCACGTATAAATAGCTATAACTTTACTATAAACCGTTTTTTTATGAAATTTATAACAATATCTAATTTTATTACGAAGACGATTTAATTACATAATTTTAAACTGATATTTTCCTGAAACAATTATATAACAAATTACTAATTTTTTCTTGAGTTGTAAGAACTATTGTTACTGTTAAGGTCATCTTCAAATAGATCTGATACCTATCGATCCTGTTTACTTTGGTAAATAACGTTTCAATTAGTCTGGCTACCTTTCTTATTTGTCCCAAGGTGTCTGATCAAATTCGTTATCACTGCATCTGTATACTTTTCTGACACTAAAACATATCCTCTTTGTGAAACATTATTTTTGGTATCCTTATCTGTAGTCCTGATTGCAATTGTCGTATTTGTGTTTGAAGTCTTGCGAAATGTTTGACCTGGGAGATTAGGAGGTGTTGATATTTTTTTTGTTTTCGGATAACTTTTAAATTCTCCTCTATTTAGAGCTGCAATAGATATATCTACTTCACTGCACCAACTAATATTCAATTCCTCTTGTTTAAACTGAAAAGTATACATATTATGAATGCATTTTAATGCAATGAAGTTATCTTACCGTATAACTATAGCGACGTTTATAATCTTCTATAGAATTGATCTTATAGAAAGATATTAAAGTGGATCTTTGAACGTTTATTTCAAATTGTGTTAGTATTCCATTAGTTGCGTTCGGGTGGGTCCAATTCACTCTTAGATCATTATTGTCGTCCCATTCGTAGCTAATTTCCTCTGGTGACAAGGGTGCTGTAACAATAAGATACATTTAATATAAATTGACAAAACAAAAAAAAGCATAGAAGTAAAATAGTACAATATTAAAATGTAACAAATTTTAGTGACTATTCTATTTCACCTTGGTAATATTTTAACGAGAGTTACTCCGTTCGACATCTTAAGGAAGAAGGAGCACACAGAAGTTTCGATATGGTGTTATCATTGTCATCCTGTAATTCTTAAGCTAGATTTTATATCAAAAAATCGTAGGGTTAATTATACCAATCAGATTGTATCTAGTTAGATCGAAGAAGTTGTTTGAATAGTATTTTAAAATAATTTGTCTAGACTATTTGGTTTGATCCTAGATGTAAATTGACGAAAACACTACAAGAAAATATACATTTTTTGCATTTAACTGATTTCCGAGGGTCTTTAGTTCTAATGGGGAAGTACTTTAGATAATTTAATCCAAAAGTAGAGATCAAATACTTAATTTCGTATTTGTGGTTGATTAGATTTTATACAATTAAAACTAAGTTTGAAATGTTTGAATTCCTGGAATACATTCCGCTAGTAAACTAGTATAATGCAAATCCTTATTCATAATTTGGAATTTATAAGAACACAACCACCATATAAATTAAAAATGCTTCGATTTGACTTCTTTATGATTAGTTCAACAAATCAATAATTATGAGGAACTAGGCACTTAGACAATGAAAGAGAAGTGAAAAGTTCTCTAAAAATTTCAAAAAATACTGGTCGTTATTCTTTGGTTTTCACTTCTGGGGTAAGCTATAATAAAATCACTTTTTTTTCAAATGATGTTTATGTTTCTAGACACTAATACACTTTAAAGAAATGTCGAGTTAAAGATTTTTTTCACCGGTTGCTAGGTATTTAGAAATTTGGAATTTAGTAGCTTAGTGAAGTCTGAATTGTTTCGAATAAAACATCATTAGACTATTTCAATGATACAGTTCAAAGATTCCAGGTGAGAACCAAGTCTTAATTTGAAAAATAGTCGACGTTACCGATCTTCCATTGGAGCCATTATTAAAAACCACTAGAAACTAAACTAATATGGAACATAAATAAATAAATACATATAACATAAATAAACATAAATAAATAAATAAAATAAAACATAAATAAATAAATAATAAATAACTTCGGCTACTTGAGATGAATTGCCTGTGCTTTTTATTGCATAACTATATATTTTTTGTTTAGGTAAATAATACATTTGTGAATTATTTTCGAAATCAATTTCGTTCACCGATATTAATTTTTAGAAGGGTTATATAGTTCACAAGTCTTTGTGCATCAGAATAAAAAGGCTATTTACATATGATTTAAAAATAACTCGACACACAGTGACTTGAAATGATCTACTTTAACTCTTACATTATTTAGCAACACATTAGGTAATTATTAAATTTATATGTTGCTGTTAGATGCATATAAAGAATAGTTTATCATTGTTAGGGTAGCTATGAATCCATATAAACTGTTTAGCATTTACGATTCTTGGCGACTGTGAAAATTGTAAAAACTGTAAAACTCAAACGTTTCAAGTTCTCAATTTGACCTCGTCAATGGTGTTTTATAATTATACTTAGTTATTAAAGTATAAATTTGAAATTGAATGTTTGACGTTTTGAACAAATTCACTGTCATATTACTACGAAAATCCGTTGTTTTTAGATATAAGGAGTAGCAGAAGAAACTCCAAAGATCATAAATAATAATGAAGTTGCTTTCAAGTTATTGTCTAATTTAAGGACAATATGAGAAGTACAGTAAAAATGCAAATATAGCGTTAATTGTACAAAAACAGATACAACATTCCTTTAAGGTCAATTCTCAGTTCTACAAATTCCCCATGTAGTGAAACATATTTCTCTTTTTTTACTTCAGTGCACATTTCTTAAAAAAATTCACACGTAATACAAAGATACTTTCACATTAGCAAGTTTTGACTTAGTAAACCTTTACAATAATGTTCCTGTCTCTAAAACACTTTGTGCAGTAAAACAAACACTTCTTTAAATCAAAGTACTCAGGTATCAGTGGAAACGGTACTAATAATTTTTACAAAAATATTTTCAAATGAGAATAAACCAGAAGTTTGGTGGCCTTATGTTGACGACATATTCACTATTTGGGAACATAATCTTGTAGAGTTAAATGACAAACAACAAAGAAGAAACTGCAGCATTTACATTAGCAATTGCACAAAATAACAAACTACCTTTGCTCGAACATATTAAGACATATCAATATCAAAAACAAATACTCGAAACTGAGGTTTACAGGTAATCAACTCAGACTAACACATAACTCAACTTTAGTTCAAATTACCCAATTATAGTAAAGGAAGGTGCTATTATATCATTATTATATAGAGCAAGGATAAACTGTTCAGGCGTCAACAAATTTAATAAAGGATAAAGAACTACAAAACGTGTTTTCGCTGGAAACAGTTACCCTACAAAATTCATTAACGGAATAAAACAGAATTGAAAGCCGAACAAATGTTGAGAATCATTCCCAAATTTCCATAATTAATACTGGCACCCAGAACAAGCTCATTCCAGTAACAACTAAATCATATATACATATAAATACATATAAATCATATATAAACACAACTCAGTACTCAAAAAGTGCATTTAAAAAATTCCTTGCGAATGTAAAAAAATATGTTGGAGAAACATCTAGTCTTCTACATATACGCATAAATGATCAAGGTTATTTAAACTTTTTGAAAATCTTGACAGATGCAGCTTTCCAAAAAAAAATAATTTTTTGGAAGAGGGCCAAGTCAAAAAATTACCAGAATTTGCCGGAATAAAACCTGGATCTTCCTAAAACTTTGGAAACTTTCAAAATAATATATGAAGTGTTCAGAAATCGGCCCCGGATTCGGCTATCTCGCCAATAATTTAACTCATTTTTTTCCAACGGCAATCTAGTGGATTTCACGCTTAAAAATAGGGGGAGATATGTTTAAAACCCCATACCTAAAATAAACGGTTTTTGTATAAACTTGAAAAACTAAAATTTCTATAAGAGATATCTGAATTATCAAGAGGCTTTCTTGAAAGAATCGACAAGAAATAAATGCCGAAGTGCCAACAAACAGTATTTGCTAATAATTTGGAGTTAAAGCACAATTATATGGAAAGCATTTATCATGTCCCGTTTAGGATTTAGTCGCCATACTCGGATAGACCAATACCCACTCATGACACGCTGATGAGGCTCATTCACAATTGCAAAACAGATGGGTACATTGTGCGAAATTAAGAATAAAGGAAACCTATCGTAGATAAAGAGAATTATGTTACAATCTTCACCTGCATTAAGCATATCCAGAAAATTCCTCAGTAGATGCAGAAAGACATGTGGGAATACTTATGATGAGTTTTCAGAGGATTCTAAAAAAAACATAAGAACCATCCGTTTTCATTCTCATTAGTTAAAAATTTAAGAGCAGGTGACGCTTAAAGACAGAATGATTTTTAGAATTCATATTAATCAAAATTCAGGAAGACGAACATTTTTTAAACAAAATGATTTGAAAGGAATAGGCAAAATTTATGGAATGTTCAACAACCATAACTCACATTACTGGAGTGATAGTAATTCACACATTATTTTTAGGCGAGAGATATCTCGAAATTTTAGAAAATGGTTTACATCCATTAGAGTTTACTAAGAATTAGCTGTGATATCAACACGACCTCATAATATTACACCTGTGGATAACTTTTTAGATAATCATTTTGAAGATCGTTGGATAGAGAATAATGAACCTCATTGACGGCCCTCTCGTTCTCTTGATATCACTGCATTAGATTTTTTTGTTTGGGGTCGCTAATAACAAAAGTAGGTTGCCGGGAAATGATCTGCGCCATGGTGTCATGAGTATGCTTTGGTCTATAGCGTGGAAAGGTTTCACAGACTTGTTTTATAACCATATCAAATTCTACATAAATGATTAAGAAATTAAAGTAATGTATATACATTTCATGTCGGTTCCTTCAAAAAACCCTACTTATAATTCATATATCTCTCATAGCTACACGGAATTTTTATTTTTTCCATGTGTATATAAAAACTGTTTTATTTAGTCTTGTAAGCATAAACCCTTACTTTTACGTAGCTTCCAATGGTGTTCAGAATAAAATGGGGTTGCCATTTGAAAAAAAAAAAGAATTATATAATTTTCGAATTTAGTACCAATTTCTGGGCAGTCCATATATTTTCTTTGAACAGTTTTCAATGATTTAGGAAGCTTCAAGTTTTATTCAGGCAAATTCTGGCAATGTTTGACCTGGCCCTATTTGCTGGCAAAAAAATATTTTTTGTGAAGATCAAAAAGTTGAAATAACTTTTAACTGGAGCCCTTCAAACATATGATGTTTTCAATAAAGTTATATTAAAATTCATCATAGATTCTAAAAATGCTATAAAAACAATGTTCCATTAAAAAACAAAGTTTGGGTCCACTTCCGGTAGAACCGGAA
Organism: Octodonta nipae; assembly: GCA_034190945.1. Lineage (NCBI taxonomy): Eukaryota > Metazoa > Arthropoda > Insecta > Coleoptera > Chrysomelidae > Octodonta > Octodonta nipae. The sequence goes on along the minus strand of CM067217.1, from coordinate 35,071,277 downwards.
GTAATAGACAACTGAAAATATTTTAACTAAAACCAGCTCCTAGAAAACCCCCTTAATACTAATTTTCATATTAATACTCCCAGTAGTTCCTTATATACATATCGTCTCAGCTCCTCGTGGTATACTCTGACCATAAATATAAAATTAATCATAACGTGAAAACCATCAGTCATCGGACTTTGCGGCCATGAAGACATTTGTTCATTTTGTTGAGATCAACAAAATATGAAAATTGCAGTCAAATCCACGGAGGGCCACTTTCCATAAGGACTGTGCGGGTCTTTTGTGTACATGGTTGGAACATAGGACGGAAAATATAATTTCACAATTTAGCAGTACAACAAATGGAAGAACACAAAACAAAAATGAAAAGAGTCTGTCTTAATTCTGTTAAATCAGAGCGATTGTTTCGCTTCTACCTCCGTAGAATTCAATCATCATTCTGGTTACCGATAATTAAGGATGAAATTAGTAATGATAATTTTTGAACAACCCTTATCGAGATTGCACAAAACATTTTTCCTTATAACAAAGTTGCTCCTAGGAACACCAGATGTAAATTGTGACACCTCTTTCTTGCAATTTCTAGGCAGATTAACTATTATGTACATATTGTAAGGAAATTTCCTTAAGCCGGCCCTGGTTTCATTCCAGGACGACATCGATCGCTTTTAGGAAAAAATTGTTCTCGAAATGGCTCGGCAGCTGTAGAATTGATGATTGATTGTAGGAGAATTTTCGATGCTGGTTTTAAAAGGAAGCAGCCCACCATCGCAAGTCAGTTAGACAGTGACGACGAGCGTATATTGTAATGTTATTGTGATCAGCTGTTCTGTATAATTTGATGTAAATAAAAGTTCTAGAAAAGTGAAAGTGAATATTAGTTTTTAAATTTTAAGTTGAACCCACGAAATATTATAACAATATGTATTTTGGATATTTTTGTGTTACATTGAATATCTAAAAACAAAATGTTTTCTTAGTGGTCTCAAAGGAAAATTTTCAAAAAAGTCAAACATTCAATTGTAGATTCATTTTTTTTTAAATTTAAAATAACACTGACAACGAGATCAGATTGAGGTCTTGAAACGTTTGGTATTATTTCCCTAGTAATTTAAACAGTAAATAAACTGGACCCCAACTACAAAAGAAATAAGTATAATTAAAGGAAACAGTTTCCGAACCTTTAACCTAACTGGGGATAAATAAATTGATCTAGCTAGTAAGAAACAAGTGTAGTGTTGGTTGCTGTAATCGTTATATTGAGTAATACAAGTTTTACTATATTAGTTATTTCTATTTTAGTGTGAGAGATAAAGCTCGTAGAAATGAATGATAGAATGACCCCTACGAAAATGTATTGGAAAATTTTTAAATAAATAAACTTTATAAATTTTGCAACATGCAAACAAATAGGGGGTTATGATAAACGCTAAAATATGGCAAGATTACTTTTTTTTATTTGGTATATTTTGTACAGGGTGTTAATTAAGACCCGGGACGGCTAAAGTACTTCATTTCTGGGAAGAGTCAAGGTCATTCCTTTAGTAGGTTTGATCAAGGAATCCGATGGTGACCTTGGATTTAACTTTGAACCTCATTTTTGAGGTTATTTTGAGGTCAACCTCATTTTTAGAGTTCCGTATATTCAATATACGGATACCCTTAAAATAAAAGTACGTTTCTAAAACGAATCATACCCGACAATACTAACATAGAATTGAGAAATTTCACAAGTAATATGAACTTGCAATGTCATAAAAAAACTCACCAATAATTCAGTAGTTTTTAGGGTTCCGTATATTCAATATACGAATACCCTTATAAAATCACTCCGGATTTCTCTCTCTCACACATCACAGCAATTGTCTCCTAAATTACTGGACGGAAAACGTTGAAATTTGGTATCAGTGTATAGTTTGTTGACCCGATGAGGAGGACATATCGTAAATGAAGAAATTTGGGTTTTAAGGGTACTTCTGGGGGGGAAAACTAAAAAAATCGACCCTTGCCCCCTTATCCCGAAACTATAAGAAGTAAAATTTTGAGAAATTTGGAGGGACAAATTACAGAAATAAATGGAAAATATAAAATTAAAATTTTTTCTAACACATCATGTAATATATCAAATGAAAGGACGCATTAAGGCGATAACAAATATATTTTTTTAATTTTTTTTAAATAAATTATTTTAAAACTATTAACTAAAATATAAAAAAATTTACCCATTCCCCCTACCTTATCTCCGAAACTATAAGCCGCAAAATTTTGAAAACATATTCTTTTCGTATTTTTTAAATGAATATTTTAAAATATATTAACAAAAATATTTTAAAAAATTACCTATTCACCCCTTTATTCTCCAAATTATAAGACCTTAATTTTTTTGTTTACGCGAGTCCAACTCGAACTCGACCAAATTATTTTAAATGAGAATTCCTATTTTTTTTTCCGGAATCGAAATGAGCCGAAAATTTTACGCCCGAACATGTATTGAGGTATGAGGTTGTGGCAACTCCTAGAGGTCAAATAGAGCTCAAATAATGACTTCTGAAAAATCCCGCGTGTTCAGTGGTAAAACAAAAAAAAGGTCATATCCTAGGTAAGTCTTAACGAGAAACTCAATGGTGATATTGGATTTGACCTTACAGTTCATTTTCAAGGTCATTTGAAGGTCAACCTCATTTTTTCATGTAAAAACCCTTATTTTTGATACCGGATTCGAAAGGAGCGGAAAATTTAACATGTGAATTAGAACTCAGCAACCCCCAAAACCCCCGAGTAAGAAATTTCCAGCCAAAAACGTGATATTTCTATGATTTTCATCCGCCATCTTGAATTCGCCATCTTGGATTAGAAAAAATTTAAATTTCGTTAGTTGCTCGAACTCAGCGACCTCCAAACCCCCGAGTAAGAAACGTCAAGCCAGAAAAACTCATTATTTGAAAATGTAAAACATGTAATAAATAATTTGGTCAAGTGCGAGTGGACTCGCATACTAAGGATTTCGTAGCTCCTTCAAGATTCTAATATTCCAGTTTCAGACAAGCAGGGAATGAGTGTATTTTCTTATACTTACCCTTATATCTTTTAAAGGAAGCGTTTTAAATTTGTAAAAAATATACACTTTTATTTTCCACACATAGACTTTTTATTTTATCTGCTACAAGATTCGCTTGATTTTTATAAAAATACATATGTACTTAATTTCCTAATTTGGTCCCTAAAATTAACATTAGAGTTTTATTTTACTAATAAACTTTCAGGGAAGTCTTTTATAATCTAGTGTCTGAATTTTAAGCTCTGTAGATTGGAAGATAAACGGGAAAATAGGTCGAGTTTTAAATAACAAATTATTAAATCTGTTACATAAATTATTTAAAAATACAAAGAAAATATATTTTTCAAAATTTCAGATAGTGTAGGTTCTAAAGTGGGAATTAAGTCGATGTTCAATATTTTCATTAATATAAACAAATGATTTAAACATATGATATATTTGCAATTCACATAATGAGCCTTTTATTTAATATATTATGATGTGTTTGAAAATTGAATTTTTATTTTCCATTTAATTCTATAATTTGGACCCAAAATTAATATTGGGGTTTTCTATTATTTTTCCTATAAATTTCAAGTGGGCCCCTTTATCCCTAATCATTTTCAATATTTCAGGTAGTATGGTTTCGGAAATAAAGCCGGAAATGAAAATTTTTTATATATTTTTGTCAAGATCTTGTAAACAATTAATTTTAAAAATATCACAAATATATATTTGTATTCCTCACAATGAGCCTTTTCATTTGAAGTATTGCATGATGCGTTAAAAAATATCTTTTTATTTTTCCTATAATTCTATAATTTGGACCCCAAAACTAATATTAGGGATTTCTTCGTTTTTTTCCTGTAAACAAAAAAAGTTTTATAGTTTGGGGAATAAAGGGGGAATGGGTAATTTATATTTGTATTCTTCATAATGAGCCCTTTGATTTGGTATATTACATGATGCGTTAGAAATAAGTTTAATTTTATATTTTCTATTTAATGCTGTAATTTGCCCCCTAAAATTAATATTAGGGGTTTCTCCTTATTTTTCCAGTAAACTTCAGGTGAGGTCCTATGTCCTTATTTTTTTTTAATTTTACGGCTTATACTTTCGGAGATAAGGTAGGGGGAATGGGTAAAAAATTTTATATTTTGGTTAATATTTTTAAAACAATTTATTTTAAAAATATGAAAAAAATATATTTGTTTTCGCCATAATGAGTCCTTTCATTTGATATATTGCCTACATGATGTGTTAGCAGCAACTTTAATTTTATATTTTCCATTTAATTCTGTAATTTGCCCCCCAAAACTTACTTTTCCGGTAAAATTCAGGTGACGCCCTATATCCCTATTTTTTTTCAAAATTTTACTTCTTATAGTTTCGGAGATAAGGGGGAGAACGGTTGATTTTTTTAATCCCCCCCCCCCAGAAGTATCCCTAAATTCAAAATTTCTTCATTTACCATATGTGCTCCTCATCGGGTCACCAAACTATACACTGGTACCAAATTTCAACCTTTTCCGTCCAGTAGTTTAGGAGAAAATTGCTGTGATGTGAGAGAGGGAGAAATCCGGAGTGATATTATAAGGGTATTCGTATATTGAATATACGGAACCCTAAAAACTACTGAATTATTGCTGAGTTTTTTATAACATTGTATGTTCATAATACTTGTGAAATTTCTCAATTCTATGTTGGTAGTGTCGGGTATGATTCGTTTTAGAAACGTACTTTTTGATTTTCTATGAAAATGTCAATAAGTTATTATTTCTAAATGCTTACTCAACAACTTTAAGTTAAAAAGAATTTCCTTGTAAGGCTTCAGTAAAGCAAACATATCATATTGAACGAATTTGTTAGGAATCTATTGAACAGGAGCAGGTCATTAATGAACACAATAAGTACAAAAACTACATATTTCTGGAAACCATCATTCAAATTTAAAACTTAAATACATTTCATTTTTTAGTATTTTCTTTCCGTTTCGTAAGTATTGTATTGAGATTTCCAAAAACTTAATAATGGAATTAACTATACAAGGTAGATATCTCTTTCTTCCGTGTTTAATTCACCTAGGAAAATATCTGCACTGCATTATGTTATTATATTATACAATTTATAAGTTTGAATTAAATTTATTTTGTAAAATACTTACATTCCATAGCAGTGTTAAACTTCATGATGGATGCTATTTGAGTGGGATAACTGTTTCCTTTATTTTTTGCATAAAGCTGTAAATAATTATTTAAATTATTAGAATGGATAGATAGTAATACATTTCCTTAATTATTAGAATTGCCTAAATTATATAAATATGGAGTTTACAAAAGTATTTTCAATAATGTTTTATGTTAAAGGGGGTATGATTATCTTATCTACATAGTGTTTTTACTCTCTACAGAAAAAAATATTATCGAATTATCATTAGTAATTTACGTTACAGAGTCCTTAAATGTAGAAATCGGATTCGTACACGATTAAACTAGTTCCGGAGTTAATAAGAAGTTGAAGCCATCACATCTGGTATCAATTGTAAAGCTCAGGTTTTGTGGGCATCCGAATCCAGTCGGTTGCCTCAAAGTCGAGCTGCAACCATCACCGACCAGACTAGAACTGTCTTAGTTTCGAATTGCCTTTGAACCGGGCATGGATTTCATTAGCTAGCATGGGTTCACTTTTAGGGTTCTGTTCATTCAATATACGGAAACCCTTATGAAGTCACTTCTGATCTGTCACATCACAGACAATTTTCTCTGAAACTGCTTGAAAGATAAGGTTGAAATTTGGTTATAAGTGTATAGTTTTGTGACCCGATCAGGAGCACATGTAGTAAATATAGAAATTATGATGTTTAGTGTTCTTCTAGGGAAAAAATCGACAACTCCCCCTTTATCTCCGAAACTATTAATGTAAAAACACAGTTTAGCACCCTAACTTCATAACCTTTATTTTAAACACTCAACGCCGTTTCAAGAACTCTAAGTTGTCATCATCAAGAAGTAAATCAAACTAAATCTAAATTACAATTTTCTCTAATTTATACCCACTAGTAAACTATTAGCAACTTACAGTAATTAGTACAAAGGGTAAATCCCAATTTTAAATAATAGATCTCACAGATAATGCATATAATGAAATTATGTAAATTAGGATCATCCTTAATTACCTACCTACTTTTACTCTACATTATAAAGTAATGACATTTTAATACCTATTTTATGGATTCTTACAAAGTAAACTATACAATGAGCTGTATGGGATAGGACCCTTGTCTGAATTCATAAGTTGGTATGAAGGCGGTGTATAGAACTACAACACTACAAATATTATTGGGAAACTCTAAAGATAAACTTGCTGATTTCGAGTGTCGGGTATTTATGAAATCAAATGTAATTATTGTGATTTAAAGTATTATGGACAGACACGCAGATCTATCAGTACCCGTTTCAAAGAGCATATTGCCCATTTGAAATACGGAAGATCGGATAAATCTAGTGTTGCACATCATGTTTTAAAACATAAACACTCCGTAGACTCAACTTCTTTAAAATTCGTTAAACATGTAAATAATTTTAATGAACTGGACTCTTAGGAAAGCATAATGATTTATAAAAACTAGTGGTCGCCCATTGGTCGAAATTCGACCCTATTTCATGTATTTGTAAAACATATATTTTTATAAGAAACAGAGTTGTGGAGAAATTGGATAAGTAGATGTAATGACCAAAATTGTTCACTCATATTGACAAATCTATTGAAATTAAAGGAAAATAAAAATGTAATCAAATAGCGGTATTGGAAATATTTTTGACAAATGAATGACCCCTCAAATTTTTGGCTGGAACCGCTCCTGGTAAAATATTCGATATAACAATTAGAAGATTGTTCTTTGCGGTTTCAATAAGGTTCAGAAATATTAAAGAAAAGTGAAGACCAACAACCCTAGGAGAACATAAATTTTTAATACATTCTCTATTGTCCGCTGTCTGACAATTTTTTACACAACACCTTCAGGAAGATTGTGATAATAATATATTAATTAAATAATTAAATTCACATTAAAAACAGAATACTTAATATGAAAGATACTGCAACGCGTCCAAAAAGTCAATACTGATCTACTACATTGATTATTTTACCACTAAACAATAACAACGCTTGCATGCCACTTCCAGAAGTACATGCTCTAAGAATATAACAGCATCTAATGATCCATATATAATTACTCAATGTTTTGAGATTTGACTGTCTGGCGGCGGCGGCACTGTCAGTTGTTTGGTGTTGACAGTATGGACGTAAATAATGAATTTTTATTATATTTTATTTAATAAATGAACCAATATTATAAAATAATATTAGCATTCTGCACTGAGGGTCGTCAGTAGCTACTAAACAAAATGAAAATGAAGAAAATCGGTTGAGAGACAGAGGAGAAAATGGTACCTATCGTTTAGTTTTTGCCTATTTATATATATATATATATATATATATATATATATATATATATATATATAATAAACTACTGAATTCAGACAAGGGTCCTATTCCATACAGCTCATTGTATAGTTTACTTCATAAGAATCCATAAAATAGGTATTAAAATGTCATTACTTTATAAAGTAGGGTAAAAATAGGTAGGTAATTAAGGATTATGTTAATTTACACAATTTCATTATATAAGTCCGTGAAATCTGTTACTTAGAATTCAGGTACTTGGGATCTACCCTTTGTACTAATTACTGTAAGTTGATAATAGTTTACTGGTTAGGTATAAAATAGAGAAAATTGTACTTTACATTTAGTTTGGTTTACTTATTGATGATGACAACTTAGAGTTGTTGAAACGGCGTTGATACTTTAAAATAAAGGTTTTGTGTTAGGTTGCAAAACTGTGTTTTACATTTGTGACACACCAAAGGTTTCACAGCATTTCCATCCGATACTATTAGGTCTAAAATATTGAAAATAATAGGGAATATAGTACGTTACCCAAAGTCTATTGGAAAAATAAGTAAAAACCCCTAATATAATTTTGGGAGCCAATTTATAGAATTTTTAAATACGTTGTTTGGAAGGCATTAATATACAAAAAAGACACATCCCCCTCCCCCTTTATCGACGGAATCATAAACATATGGATCATTTGAACTTTACAGGAAAAAATAAATGTTAATTTTGGGGGTAAGTAATAGAATTTAATAGAAAACCAAAAGCTACTTTTCTCATAACGCATCATGTATTTAATGAAATGGTTTATTATGAGGAATAGAAATGCCTATATTTTTTCATATTTTTAAGTTAATAATAAAAAAATATATAAAAATATACAAAAATCAAGCTACTCATGTGACAGATCAAATAAAAAGGCTCGTTGTAAGTAATATAAGTTTATATATTTTTATACATTTAAAACGAATAGTTTAAAGATATTGGTCAAATATAAGAAAATACATTCATTCACTGGTTCTCTGAAAATGGAAAAAAAAGATATTATGATTTACCTAAATTGTTATAAATTTTTAATGTGGTGCGAAACTCATAGATTTTGAGTCCAACTTTCACTTGACCAAATTATTGACTAGACGCACACATTGCCATTTTTTAATGAAAAACTTGTATTGTTCAGGAATTTGATGGAATCAGTTAGACATCAGTGAAACCATCTCCAAAGGTTGACAGTAAAAGGGATGAAACATAATAGTTACGGGGAAATGAATTAGACTTGGAGAAGCCAGGGGTTAAGACAAGAAAGAAGGTCAAGTTTATGATCACGACCAGAGCCATTTTAGAAATCGTCGTAAAGCGAGAGATAGATATACCGTCTTCACCCTCTCCCTTTCTGGGAAAAAGTTTATATTCTAAATTTACGCATAAACCAACAAATATTGATTTTGTTTCTGTTTGTGGCAGCAACACAGGAAAATTATTTTATCCTTCCAACTTGTCTCCGTGGATGACTAATATTGGATCAGAACATGTCAGGAACCCTTGCATCTCAAAAGTTAGTAAGTATGCTTTTTTGATATTTCGGGATCCTTTAGCCTCTAGATCTGCTAGCGATTTTATAGAAGTCGTAAGCTGGCGATTGGTAAGAGCTATCTTATACTCATACAATGCAGTCGTTGAAGAGCAAAATAATTTTAGATCCAGTAATTCTCGTCCGCATTAACTTTTCTTATAAAAAAACAATAAAATTTACAAGAAATGCTTCACGATAGTTACTAAAGGAAATATTTTCAGAGCTTCACATAATGTCATCTAAGGTCGAGGGCGATAAAATATGTCTAATTGATTAGGTTTAATCTGGTTTCTAATTTTTATGAAGTTTCAAAACCTACTATAGAAATGATAAGTACATAACAATATTTTTCCACATTTACTAAAATATTAAACTTATCTAATTTGTTCAGTTTAAAATAACAATGATTTGGCAGGATAAATTTCATATTGAATAAACCTATATGTATGTTTAATTAATTTCAGAACAAGAAGTAATCAGGAACTACTTAGCACAATAATAAAAGTTCCTAGCTTATTAAGAAGTCAATATATCAAAAAACAAATCACAGTAACAAAACGTAGTAAGAACAATATGAGGAACTACGAAATATCATATTGGCAAATATTTCAATGACGACTTACCTGTACGGAACATTCTTCAGAATGATCTATATTTATGTCTCCACAGTAATAGTTTGGCCACAAACAGTTTTCGTTCAGCTCAAAAATTTTAGTATCCTGTTTCTTAGAGCATTCATAATTGACTTGAAACTGTTCTAATTCACCAGTTGGCGGATAAGGTGCTTTCCATCGAAATGATATCATAGTGTCATCTTTTGATGTAATTTCCAAGGAATCAATAGAATTTGGTGCTGTAAGAACAAAATTTTAATTAAATTCTGATTTCAACGAAAGAAATCACATGATGCAGCTAACTGAACGTCAAAAGTTATTATGATATTTGCTTTGCAAGGTTCCGAAACAATGTATGCAAAATATATTGTTTCTGGTAGGGCGCATTTTGATACATGCGGACACAGTTTTTTCATTTTTCAATTACATCCAGACGTAAGAAATTAAAGTCTGAGTTTCTGTTAATTCGGAAAAATCTAGGAAATCTTTTTGTGATCTGTATGTGGCTTTTTAAATTAGTTTGAAAGTTAAGGATTTTTATAAATTAATTATATTTTCGTAGACAGAACTAAAACCTGTTTTCCTTTTTATTCCATATTATTTTTTAAGTCATTTGAAGTTCATTTTCAAGTTAAATAAAATAAAATCGTCTTTTTCGAATTCTGATTGGAAACAAGATGTCAAAATCTGTCGTTGACTGTACAGATCCAGTGACAGACTCAAGAATTATCGGTAGTCGCAACTATAAAAGATATTATTTATTTTTTGCACGTGTCTGCAGACTTTTGTCTTTAATTATTAAGGTATAAAAAATTTAAACAGGATCTAACATTACAAACTTTCGAACTTTTTTGCCAATAGATTATTTTGTATAACGTTGGTCTAAATAAAATTATGAGTGTTTTCTTCCTTGAATAAATTACAAGATAAGGCGACTACTAATGCTTTTTAAAAATTTATTTATAACAATTTTAAGGATTTTACTTAAAATGCATAATCCTTGCTTTATCTTTGATAAAGAAAATATTTTTGACTGACAATATTGAGAATTTATGTAAATTTAATTAAATTTCATAGATACCCAGAAATATGAATTATTGGGAAATCTGGGTATTTAGGAATTCAAGTAATTTATTATGTTTTAGGTAAAAATATGGTACTTGTAATTTATAAAATAGGTATTCTCCATGTTTATAAAGGTTTCTTTTCAAACTGCTCGCACCCTCGACTTGGACATCTTCATGACGTCCTCTACCGCCAAAGCCCGGAGCAAAGCTTTGTTACTCTTCTTGATGCCACTAAGTCTTAGATTTCTTTGTACTTACACATCTCTGATACCGTTTATGAAACTCTGTGTGGCCAACTGGTTTTTCGTTTCCACTGGCAGGTCTTGGTAGGGCAATTGTACTACCCGTCTAATCTCTGCTTCGAATTCTTGAAGGCCCATTTCCGGATTTTGGCGTTTTTACACTTAGTTGCACCTGGTATACTTAACTCAGGGATTGATTGTCGTATCTTTTGTCCAGGATGGCGATGATCTTCTCGAAGTTGCTTTGTTCATCGACTGGAATACTTTGGAGGAGTTCTAAGGCCGGACCTCTTGAGGAAATTACAAGAGACGTAGATTTTTCCTGGTTATCCCATCCATTAGCTGCAGCCACGGCTTTTAATTACCATTTATACATGGGGCAAGATGAACTGCCATCAAATGTGGGTAGTTTACTAACGGAACCTTTGGTACTCACGGTGTTCTGGTATTTTCACGTTAGTGTGTTGCATTTTTTAAATCCCTATTTCTACTTTGTTTTGAATGGCACTGATTTTTTCTACTACCTTACTTTTGATGGAATCGAGGTCATCTACTTTGGTTTCAAGAATATCCACGGTATTTTTTATGGTCTTAATGTCATCATTTATCTCTTTTATGTCCGACTCAACTATTTGCATTCTTTCATTAATTGTTTCATTAACTTGCGATACTATTTGCATTAATTGCTCCAACTGGAGTTGTCTTTTTTCTTCAGTTTGACCCAATTTTTCTGCAAATTTCGAGAATAATCCTTCCATTAAATTTTGTTGATTTTCTTTCATGGCAGTGACAAGATTTTGTTGATCACTTCTCATCGTAGAAACAAGGTTTTCTAATTCTATTTAACGTTTTTCATCAAAAGATTTCACTAACCTTTGTTGAATTTCTTCTTGATGTTGTTTCTCCTTGCCACGTTTTTCCAGGATCTGAGTTATTTTTGAATATTTTTGGTAGTTTCGTCTGTTTTTTCTTTTTCCATACTTCGGGTTTCCATAAATTAAATTACGATTTTAAATTCACTTAATCCTTCACTTCTGATCACCAATTTGCAATAAACTCCGTGGGTTCAATTAATTATATAATTAAAAAAATAATAATATTCACTTCACTTTCTAGAACTTTTATTCGCACGTAAACGTCAAATATTCTCCACAGCTGGTTCTAATACAATAATGTCGAAATTATAACATTAGATAAGCTCTACTAACTAACTACTGAAATTAATATCGCTTTATATAGCGTACGCCGATTTTTCTGGTAATTCTACCTTTGTTCGCACAGCGTCCAGATTGACAGTTCTTGCTCATTTTGAAGACCCTAGAAATTGATGTTTTTATGTTCTTTAGGATGAATACTGTTTGTATGTTGCTTTTGCCAGGGACGGAATGGATAAACCGCCTATGTATGGTTGACGAAATCTTAATCCCTTGGGAATAATTAACATCTCCCTATATCTGCACAAGAATGCCAAGCTATTTTTGGTTCTTGCAAGCTTTTTATACAAGTTTTCTAAGTCCCTAGACGCTTTGGTTACTGCAGAGAATTTAATTTGATAATACACAAGACAGCACAGAAACTTCTAGAGATCATGTGATTATAATTTCCTTTCAAATTTGAAGAATTTGAAAAGGGTGATCTTCAGAATTCGCATCTAAGAGCGCCACATAACATTCTGAAGATCTCATATACGTCGGCCAAACCAAGCGAAAAGCAAATGCCCGTAGAGAAGAACACAGAAATGCAGTAAAGGAAAAAACAACGACGCCTGCATTGTCACAACACAATTTAAATATCGGCCATCAAACAGATTTCGACCAGATGAAGATATTAGCAAGAAGTGAAAATTGTAGCACAAGGCTCGTTAGGGAAGCGATTGAAATAGAGAAACGAAATACAAATCTTAACAAACAGGACCATGAACAACGTCTTCCACCCACATGGAGAACCACACTAGCAGACCGTTAAATTAAATCCAAATCTCCAGATTAAAGGTCAATTAACGCCAATATCGGCAATATCCTTTCCAAGCCAGACAATAGCGCAATGACCATAGGACGGATAACGCATCACAGAGCGAAAGCTCTGATTGACCAAAGGAAACAAAACCACGCCCTCTCCGGCCAATAGCATAAAACTAAGACGCACAGCAGCATCGCCCATTTTGTACTACGCTTAGTCAGTGACAACATCGATTATTCCGAAGAAGATGAGTGAGATCTCGTCGAAACGTCAAACTGTCTTTTCTAAGACAACTAAACCACACACACGAGAATCCCGAGAACCTTCAATGACTTCTATTATTGACAATAATAAAATCATTTTCAATACACACTAAACATCAACATAAATTACCATGAAATTAAAATTTTATCTATTATCCCCTTGAGAAATTTCTCTTTAAATATTCTTATAACCCTACTTACTCATTATAAAAATTAATCTACATACAAAATTATTTTCTAATTTCAAACACTTAGCAAAGTACTGTACCTTTTTATTCATTAGCTTTGTCCCTTTCATTAGTTCTTATTTGTCCTCAGTTATATTGACTTTACTTATAAAGTTCATTCCATACACTTTTATTATTTCCCATTATACCATTAACAATTATTTAATTTCATAATTTTTGTCCTTCATAAACTTTTAAAGATAATTCCAAATGTTCAATATAATTCGAGCTTTACAATCGTTGACTTGGCTTTACGTTAATTAAAGTATTTCGGAACACTACATCAACGACACAACTTAAAACTATTTTGACATTTCAAACTTCAAAACCACTTCAAATTTTGAAGTTATTTCAAAGGAAATTGGGCTTTAAAACTTAAACCAAAACATAATAATCATCTAACGAGTCATAAGAGACAAAAGAGAGACCTAAACTTCAAATCGTGAGTATTTATGCTTTTTGTGATAAAAATGATTAACGTGAGCGTTATGTCTTGCCCGTCCCCTCGGTTGGCCAAATAATCATTTGTTTTTTCGAAAATTGCCTTAGATCTTGTCCGTCATACATTTTATTCATCTCACCGGTTTTCCCATATAAAAATATAATTTTGCTTTTCCCTATATATTTAGATAGCTTGACAAATTCTAAGAACTTTTTAATCCTTGTGAATTTTCATTTAAATGCTTCCTTTTCAAATTAATCCCCTTTAAAAATTCCTTGAATGACCTTGAATTTTGTTGATATTTTAAAAGATATGAAATTTTTCAAATAAATACATTTTATTCCTATCTGAATATAATTTCCTGTTTTTAATATATAAATATGGTTCTACTACACCTTTCTAACTATTTATTCTGTAAAATTCCTATCAATTATTATTGTTTCATTATATTTTATATGTAGGTCAATGAACTCTTGGGTCATCTTGTTATTGTTTTAACAATTTTTCCACTTTATTCTACATTATCTTAAGTTTAACTACAATTTCCCTTTAGCCTATAAGTTTTTCTATAATAAATTATTCTTGGTTTACTGAATTTAGAATACTACGAATTTTTATGAAGCTTCGTGATTAGATTTACAAGCCCTGTTATTATATTTCCTAATCAAACTTATTTCACCGTTGTTTCATATATATGAGTCTATTAATTATATTTGTTTTATTTTAGCCTGGATGATTATGATTTCTTTGGGTTTCTTTATAAGTTATCTATGGATCTATTCTACTTATGTACAGATTTTACAAGATAACACATTACTCTCTATAAACAGTATTTTTATATTATTAGTAAGTATTCATTGTATCCTTTATCAACAAACACCTTATTACTATATCTACTAAACAAATATTAATCATTTTAAACAAATATTCTTATCTCACACATGCATGTTACAATTTAGGTACTGTTATTGAAATGCGTTCATTTGCTTTCGATCATTGTATTCACAAACGTTGTTGCAGTCTTTATTGTCAAATTATACTATTGACTTTTTAAATTTATAAAATGTGACATATTTATGGCAACAAATTCTGTTGAAATAAATTTTTTAAATAAAATGTAATTTCGAACTATTCATTTTTAACATGGTCTGTTGTTATGCAATCGACATTATCTGGGTTTATTTCACTGAAGGATGTTTTTTATTAGAAGACTTTATTAAACATACATTTTAATTTCTGTTCCATTTTCTCCCCTGTCTCTTAACCGATTTTCTTCATTTTTGTTTTGTTTAGTAGCTACTAACGACCTTCAGTGCACAATGCTAATATTAATTTATAATATTGGTTCATTAATTAAATAAAATATAATAAAAATTCATTATTGACGTCCATAATGACAACGCCAAACAACTGAGTGTGCCGCCGCCGCCAGACTCAAACATTGAGTAATTATATATAGAGAGACCAATGCTGTTATATACTTAGAGCATGTACTTCTGGAAGTGGCATGCAAGCGTTGTTATTGTTTAGTGGTAAAGTAATCGGTGTATATTATAATTATACAGGGCGATTCCAGATATGTTAGAAATCATTTTTTTTCGTCGGTGGCACATAAGCAGTTGCATATATAAGGTGTTTAAAATATAGAGTAGAGTCTAATTATAACTAATAAAATAATTATATAGGGACGCCCATTAGCGGTTGAATTTACAGGGTTCTTGGAATAGAAGGTGCAGTAGAATTATAGTTATACAGGGTGGTGCAAAAAATATTATACAGAAATACAGTGGCGGAAATGGAAAAACATTTCGTAACCCATAAGCAGTTGTATATATAGGGAAGATGAAATATAGGGTGAGAGGAATTATAGATATACAGGATGATGATAAAAAATGTTAGAAAAGGAAATGATTTATAGAGTAGAATTATAGTTACAGAAGATAGTTAAAAATTTCATAAACAAAAAGAGTAAATACGGTGGCTCATAGGCAGTGGCATATTCAGAATGGTTTAACGGGTGGTTCAAAAATGTTAAAAAATATTATGCGTAGTCCATGAGCAGTTGCATATACAGGGTGGTGGAAATATATAATGAGATGAAATTATTATAATGAGGATTTTAATAAATGTAAGAGAATTGAGTGCAATTATAGCTATACAGGGAGGTTAGAAAAAATAAATATGTAGGGTAGCCCATTAGCGGTTAAATTGTTGTCATATTAAATTTAGAATTACGAATTTGAACACAAATAAAGTCCTATGAATTATATCTAAAAAAATTGAATTTCGTTACTTATTTGTGGAAGCGAGATGTAAGACCGACATCTAGGATTTTCGAGGATACTATCACACAGAGGTTCCGAATATGGATTCGTTCCGTGTAATTGCTGTTCTCCCTAAAGTTTTAGGATAGAATGTGACGATAAAATTTTCAGGTTACTTAACCTGCCAGAGATATTGACACAAGTGGTCGAATATCGACCACTGGGCGACAGCTAGTATATATAATTCGGTTTAGAACGAAGTTTTTCTAGGGACAAACGGGCGTACAGCACTCACACAACGCGTACTGGAATATCGGAAAAAAGGCGCCATAATTTCGTATATTCAGTATTACAATATGTTGTCGGTCATTGATAGTTACCATTTTGAAACCCTTTTCCTTCGAAAGTATGGTAGGTAGGGTAAGGAAGTGTAGGGCCCATTAGTTATGACGTTTAAGACAAAATATACTCGACCCCATATTGCGCAGGTGTCTTTGGATTGTCTAGAAGAAGAGACCATTGATATTATCTTCACATACTCTTTCTCAGACTTATCATCTCTGAATAAATATGACTAGGGTATTCCCCGTCGATCACAGACCCTTAAATTTCAATTATTATTTTGGATGTACATTATTTAAGTTTTGAAGTTTGGTTCGACATTTCGAAATCTTTGTATTTTAATAAGGCCTAAACAAAAGATATATTCAATAGAATTTTTATTCCAATACTGTAATTGTGTCATACAATTATGATTAATATCTGATAAAAAATATTGCCTTACCTCCTTCTAAGGTTTGAAACAATGTTTTCACTAGCTTTTGTACTGGATGTGTTATAATTATAACATAAAATGTGTACGGGTGTAGCTTTTTAATAACATTAGTAAAGTTTGCTTGATTATGAACTGTAGTTCCGTTAATAGTATAGCTGTATTTTGTTATGTCACACATCTTATAACGGGATTCCTGCAAGATGGTATATTTTAGTATGTATGTATTTTTTAGTGTAAAGAAATATTTAGTTCTATACTCTATGGATACTTACTGCATTTCCAAAGCAGACAGTTTGAATTAACACATACTGAAGTAGTTATAGGAAAAATCAAATTTCATAAGGAAAGGAAATTCTAAAACGGTCCCTTTATAATATATTAATTACGTCACTTTAAGCATTTGGATGCTACAGGATTTTTAAAGCATATTTAACAGTAGTCATCTGTTATGTAATTGGAAATTGTTTTTCATAGTACACTCAATAGTAATAGTTCTTTTCAAATGGTGCATTTTTATAAAAAAAAGAAATAACTAAAATTATTACTTTAATTAGCATGATAACTATTACTAATGAGTTGGTTGCAGTAATAAAGGAATTTCCTGCTATCTACTGCGTTATAAAAATGAAGTTCTCAAAGTTTCGACTCCTGGTTTGAAAAACAGTCTGTATATATATATATATATATATATATATATATATATATATACAGTTTGTGCAACATAAGTTGTGTGTATGTGTGTGTGCGTGCGTAAGTGCTTGCGTGCGTGCGTGGGTGTGTGTGTGTGTGCTATAGGTGGTTTTCGAGAATTCATCCGCATAGTTGATGACTGATCACTACCGGGATCGATGGTAAAATGACGACGTTTTGGCAGAACCATTTCTGCCCTCGTCAGGTCGGTTCGCATAATTCTCGTAGCGTTCTCCTTACGCTTCTAGTTACTCGAATACTTGAGTATTTGAGTAACCAGTAACCATCGATCTCGGTAGGGGTCAGTTATCAGCTATGCGGATGAATTCCCGACAACCACCTAACACATTTTGTGCTCGCGAAAATTAAAAACATATATATAATTACTTACTTTTTGTTTTATAAGTATTGTAGCACTTATATTGGTTGATTGGACTGAGACGTCGTCACTGGTTATTCCTTCAACAGAATATATAACAAAACGAACATATACTAATTATAACATTAATATTTTATCATACCTATGCAAACAGTAGTACAATTGGTGGTTTTCCTGAATTTAAAATCGTTTTCATTTTCTCTATTATCATAATTTACTTTCAGCCGTATTGAATATGTTGTCTCTGGTTTTAAATTCTTAATTTCATACGACTGTGATATGTTCAATGGAAACGGCTTGCTATTATCCCATTGGTTTCCCTAAAAAAATCTACAAATTATTCCAAATAAATACACCTGGCGCATAGTGGGGAGTTTTCAAAAAATGATCAAACTCTGGAGAGTCTGGACTCAGTGGAATATTAAAATATATAATGTATGAAAGAGTTGGAGAATGTTTATTTTGCAATTGCGTTCATTGTTTATCTGATGTTTTGACATATCTTTATATATTTTTTACATTGGGTAATCAATCATTCATTAATGCAGTACCTACACCAACAAGAGTTAATATAAATAATTGTGTGTCATTAATATAGTACCAAAAATTTGACACTTAAGAGTCGGGGACATCTTTCTTCACAACACGAGCAAGGAGTGATACAAATACGACAACACCTTTACAAAGGAAATTATAGTCGTTTATGCTTTAACTGAACACATATTCATTAATCTATAATTTATTTATTTATTTAGCTCACACACAATTCATAGAAAATCACCTAAGCAATAATACAATGTAATGTATCCTGTAAGAGAAAGATGAACTCTCTGTGCACAGGAGCTAAGAGAATTCAAAAAAATCAAAAACTAATACAATACAATAACATGGCCCAATGATCCTACTTGCTAATTACAGTATTTAAGTGATTACGTTATATCAGTAATAACATATACTTATACATACGCACATCCAAGATACACATATACTATTTTACGTTCTATACTCATACATACATCATACTCACATATACCGCTATACAAATATTCTTCTACATTTATATCTATAGTGTTCGAATTAATGTCTACCTATTTCTTATAATATATGGACTAACTAACTAACTATCTAGGCGTTGTATTTGAAACCCATAGTTTAAGCTTCTTTTTTATCATTTGTTTTCTACAATTCATAGCTTTAAGATTCTTGTCTGGTTTATTGAAATATTTAATGGCTTGGTATTTAATTCTAATATAAAACATTGTTTTGGGCTTAAAGGAATTTGATCTACTGTTAGCTTATCTATTTTGGCTCTTTTTAGTAACATGTTTTGTATATTTTTAGATTTTATAATTTTTGACATTTTTATTTATATCAGTAAATTTATTTAAACCTGAACGTATAAACCCGTTTCTTCTCGTTTTCCTTTGGTCACAGAACGGCTTGAATGTTGGGTAATTGTTAGTAGCAACAATTCAATTTTACGCCGTTTCTGATTGCGAGTTGTAAATACCTCAGAATAATAAGGGTCTTCTCCAAAACTTCATCAGCCAAATATTCCACAACAGTTGGAAGTGATAGATATACGGGTTCGAAATAATTTTCTTTCCTCAATAAACGGTAAATACGTCCTACCGGAAACTGCAAAGCGGAGCGACTTGACCGTGATTTCTTTAGCTCTGCTACCTTTTCCACTAGACAATATTATAAGGTCGCAGTTACAGTGGATCCAAATTTGTAAGAGAATTAGTTCGTAGCAATTGGTATGAATTCATCTAAAGTCAATAAACAAGTATGCGTTAATTCGGTTAAAGCACAGAATAATTTTGTGGTTAAAGTGAGTACGTCTAATTCGTACGGCCTGTTACGTAGTCGTACGATTGTTTTTATGAGTTTGTGTACGAACTGATATACTTGTTAAAGAACGGTGGTATCGAAAATGTAACAGTGTTTATAAAGTTTACTTGCAACAGCTTTAAATATCTAATAAAAGGTAGATTATTATAGTAACACATCAAAAAATGTTTCGCATGTAGAGACAGAGAGAGAGAGAGTTCTGCCTGCTTCTTACGGTTCTTCGCACGCCTACACATTTTTAAAAATTCGGATCCTCTGTAACCGGAGCCTAATGACGACTACACTTCTTGAAAATTGAAATAATTATGTTTAGTGAAAGACAACTTACTTAAATATTTTTAATTCTGTTGTTATTGATATAATTTTACCCATTTAAGACCCTCTCAAGGGGTTGCGCATGGGTGTATAATTATATGTATTTGTCAGTGTTTAATAAACATAATTATTTCATTTCGATGTAATAGTTATAGTCAGATTAATCGATGTATTTTCTACATTTTACTGCATAGTTTATATTTAAATTAAACGAAGGAAACGAACCAATAAAATAAATACTCAACCTATTATATATAACTACTGATTATTTAGTGTCCAAGATAGACATCCTCATGTTTCAGTCAATAATATCATGAATAATTTGTCTGTCCACTTGTCTGAGATAATTCTTTATTATTTTTTTGATTAAAGTTAGGGAGTTAATCGTTGGCATATAAATGTTACAGATCTTACTGCTTAAATGTGTGTACACTCCTTGACCAATGGATTTTTGAGCAAATGTTATGTGTACTATTAGTTTTTCTTTGCCTCTTGTATTGTACATGTACAAATGTACATTGTAGGTATATAATTGCCCGCTTCTATGTATAGCTGGTTAGTGTCATGCCATATATCTTTTCTGTAAATTATCTTTATTACCCTGTTTTTTAGCGTCTACAAGTTTTTTAAATGGTTTTTAGTAGTTCCAACCCAAGCAAGTATTCCATATTGTTACGAAATTTACCTAAGCCGGCCCTGGATTCATTCCGATAAGTCATCAATTGCTGGGCTTAAAAGCAAGAACTAGAATTTTCTAATGCTGACAAAAAAAGTTAAATCTCGAAATCGCTCGGCAGCTGATTTTAAAAGGAGCGGCCCATCATCGCAGGAGTTAGTCAGACAGCGAAGAGCTTATGTTGTGTTATCATTGTGATATTCGAATCAGCTGTTATGTATATTTGATATAAATAAATGTTCTAGAAAGTGGTAGTGAATATTAGTTTTTAAAATTGATTAATTGAACCCAAGGAGTTTATATCAAATTTGGTGATCAGAAGTACAGGATTAAGTGAAGTTAAAATCGTAATTTGATTTATGGAAACTCGTAGCATTGAAAAAACGGACAAAACTACTAAAAAATAGTCAAACAGGTTAGGGAGGGACTAGATGCAAAAAAACTCAGATTCTGGAAAAACGTGACAAGAAGGAGAAACAACATCAAGAAGAAATCCAGCAAAGGTTAGTGAAATCTTTTGATGAAAAAACAACAAATCTTTTTCCACGATGGAAGAAAAACAAAAAATTTATTGGAAGGATTGTTCACGAAATTTGAAGAAAAACAAGAACAAATTGAATTAAAACGACAAAATGAATTTAAAATACTAGAAGTAAAACGACAAAATTATTTTAAAATATTTGAAGAAAAACAAGACAAAACAGAAGAAAAAAGAGAACTGCAATTTGAACAATTAATGCAAATAGTATCGCAAGTTAATGAAACAGTTAATGAAAGAATGCAAATAGTGAAATTAGACATAAAACCGATAAACGACGACATTAAGATCCTAAGAAGTAATGTGGAAACTCTTGAAATCAAAGTAGATGACATCGATTCCATACAGAGCCAGGTGAAATTTGAAATCAGTTCAATTCAAAACGCAGTACAAAGTGAAGTAACTGAAGTACAAGAGAGGGAAATATCAGCACATCGTGAGTACCAAAGGTTCCACAGAACAGCCACATCTCCAGGGACCGTCAGCCAGTAAGCGTAAGGGGGCAAATGCTGACTACCCCTCCACCAGGAGGGGATTTTGCCGAGATAGCAGCAGCCTAGTCATCAGAAGCACCATCAATGACCGAGCAATTACCGTTACCATCGACACCGGCGCCGCTGTGTCCATTGCCAAGTCCAGGATCTTGAGATTGCGAAGAAGGGTATCAGACATCGGCGAAGGAGACAGGGCCCAGTAAAGAGTTCCTACAACAATTTGCTGACCATTTGACACACCTGACACCAGAGGAACAGAAGAAAGCCAAGGATTTATCACAAAACACTGGCAATTTTTTAACAGTCAAGATGGAACCACCGGTCGCACCAACATCATTCAGCACCGAATAGATACCGGGAAGGCTCAACCCATCAGAATACTACCTAGGTGACTACCATTGGGGCAACAACAAGCAGTCGAGGAAAACTTCGAGTCCATGTTACAAAATGGAGTTATAGAGCCATCCATCAGCTCATGGCCCGCTCCCGTCGTGCTAATTAAAATGAAGGATGGAACCACCCGATTTTGCGTGGATTACAGAAAGCTGAATGACGTCACCAAGAAAGACAGCTATCCACTACCCCGAATTGATGACCCTCTGACCAAACCAGCAGGCTCCAGCAAAGGGCTGTTCCAGTTCACGGTCATGCCCTTTGGGTTATGTAATGCCCCCGCTACCTTGGAGAGGCTAATGGAGTATGTATTGAGCGGGTTGACATGGAGAACGTGCTTAGTATACCTCGACGACATCCTGGTGATGGGTCATATATTCGACTACCACCTGAGGAACCTGGCGAAGTACAAGGAGGACAAGATAGAAGCCATCTGTGATTGGCCAGTCCCAGAGACAAGCATGAACTCCAAAGGTTCTTGGACCTCCGATCCTACTACATCGGCAGGCCACTGAGAAAGAGACCTTCCGTTGGAATCAGGATTGCGAAACATCATTCAGACGACTGAAGGCAGCACTATGTTCCAGCCCAATCCTAGCCTTTCCTACACAATCTGACAAGTTCATTTTAGACACCGACGCCAGCAACACAGATTTAGGGGCCGTCCTATTCCAGGTACAAGATGGTGAAGAGAGGGTGATCAAGTACTACACCCGTGGATTCTCGAAACCGGAAAGAAATTATTGCGTCACCAGGAAAGAACTTCTTGCAATAATAAGGGCTGTACACCATTTCCACAAATACCTCTATGGTCGGCATTTCTTAATCCGAACAGATCATGCCGCCCTCAAATGGCTGCTGGACATGAAGGACAACTGGCCAGGTGAATGGAGAAATTACAGCAATACCCGAAGAACCTTCCCAAGACATCAACGATTATGCCGACGAGCTCCGACATAACATGCTGACAATACACGAATTAGCCCGAACGCAGATGTTGGCTACCAGTGACCGGAATTTAGTCGGGTTCCAGGAGAGGGACAAAATCTGGCTGTACAACCCCCAACGGAGCAAGGGTAAATCTCCAAAGCTTACAGCCGCCTGGGATAGTGTTTACGAGGTGGTCAAGAGGATTAATGATGTTGTCTACCTTATCCGTCGAAACCCCAGGGCTAATAGAAAGTGGTTCATTTAGATCGACTCACTCTCTACCATGGAGAGGATGTTTCTGACCGGGACCATCAGATTTAAAGGGGGGCCCTGGCTTCATTCCGATAAGTCAAATTGCTGGGCTTAAAAACAAGAACTCAAATTTGCTAATGCTGACAAACAAAATCGCTCGGCAGCTGAAAAGTTGACACTCGATGCTGATTTTAAAAGGAGCGGCCCATCATCGCAGGAGTTAGTTAGACGGCAACGAGCTTATGTTGTGTTATTATTGTGATATTCGAATCAGCTGTTGTGTATATTTGATGTAAATAAAAGTTCTAGAAAGTGGTAGTGAATATTAGTTTTTAAAATTAATTAATTAAACCCATGGAGTTTCTAAGAATATTGTAATTCTACTAGATATTGAATATCTCTGACAGCTGAAGTAACCTGAAAATTTTATCGTGAGATTCTGTCCTAGGAGTTAAGGGAGAACAGCAATTACACGGAACGTCTCCAGATTCGGAACCTCTGTGTGCTAATTCTCTCGAAAATCCTAGATGTCGGTCTTACATCTCGCGTCTTCAAATTTAACGAAATGTATCAAATACATAAAGAAGTGTTCGAGAGGACATTCAATTGTGGGAAGCGCAACTGATGAAGGTTCCCTGAGCAGAAACAATATAAAGGAATGACAGCTCGAAGAGAGTATACATCTTGTAACTTGAAAATTGAGATTTATTTTAAAATTTGATAAAATGTTTTATGACAAAAAAATGGGAATAATATTATTTCTTACAAATAGTAAAAGCAAATTTTCGAGGGCATTTTACTGATATAAAAAAATGTTTTCTCAAAATTTCACTAAATGCTTCTCTACAACAACTCTATATTATTTCTGTATGCACTTGTGGTAGCTATTCATCCATATCACACTGATCAAAAGTCCTCTGTATTAGCATCATCTTCATCCCATTGGTCGTGGACTTATTTAGTATTTATTTCTTTTTTGTAAATATATAAATATAATAATTTAATACTATAACTTTTTATTTAGATATAGATTGACTACACAAGCATAGAGCAAAATATGGAATTTACTTCTCTTTACTTCGGGGTTACTATATCCAGCGATGGATATATTGAAGAAGAGCTCGGATTCAAAAAACAAAATATTTAAAGAAAACAATATAACAGGTAAACAAAACGTCACGAAAATATAAAGCATCGATAAGACCAGTATTGACGTACAAACCCGACCGCAAGACTTGATTGAGACTTGTCACATCTTGGAAGCAAAGTGTGAAGTAAACCGCAGAGATGAGAATACTATAAAGGAGTTTGAAAAAGTACCTGAGTACATGGTGCGTAAATAAAAAAGTGTTCTAAACAAATACATTCTCGCATTTATACGTTCCGGTGAAAATGCTCCCTTCAATGAAATTTTTCGTCAGTGGTTTCCCCTGAATTCTAGTACCGTTGTATAATTTAGACGGTTTGATTTGTTCTTATCACTAAATAGATTTGAGTCATTAACTTCCTTTTTTGATGTATTTATAATTTCCTTACGCCACATTTTTATACAATTCACAAGACAATTATGATTAGGTTTTCGAAGTCTTCTTTTGCTTTTCTCCTTAGCAATTACTAGTTTGCTTTTTCTTTGTATAGATAATAGTCTTCGTTATTATTAGTAAATGTAATTGTCCCTTTCTTTTTGCACTTTTCTTACCTCTTTGTCCACTTAACTCTTGCTTGATCTGCGCTAGAATTCTAATGATTACTTTACTTATATTAACTGAAAATTTTTCATATAACCTGTATAAATTTTTCACACTAATTCTCTCTGAATAATTATTATATCACTGCTATCGAAATCTAAAATATTGGTCACAGCCAGTTTTTACTTTCCATTTCTGTACCTACAATTTGATGATGAGTAATCATTAACCACCCCCTCTAAATATATTTGTAAAAAAGTGATCCAGTAAGGTATCCGAATTATAGAGCACGTAGTTGTATTTCTGCAGTTCTTAATATGTTCAATAACCTAAGGGTATTTGTAATTTCTTTTAGTAGATTAAAATTGAGATCACCAGCAATTATTCCATTATTGCAATTAATATATTCATTATCAAATAATGACTCGGAAAACTCTAAAAATTGAATTACGCTTCCACTACGTGACCTATAGATGCCTCCAATAACAATTGTTTTTGTTCTCAATATGCACCTTAACATATATACAACTAAATTGTTTTGAAATTTGCTTCTGCTCAACTATATCAATTTTTTGAGCACACTTTACATATATAGTTACACCACCGGTATGACAACTGTCGAAAAAGTTTACAAAGCTGTTAAAGCCTTCGATTTCGTAATCACAGTCTAGAATATCATTACTAGTATGAGTTTCCGACACTATCCCTATAATGGGATTACTGTTCAATATCACTTCTTGAAGTTGTTGTTGATTTGTGGTTTGTCCTTGTATGTTAACGACTAATATTAAAAGTTATGTTTATATTTAATTCTCTCAATTTTCAAACAGCAGCTGCATGCTTACAGTTAGTACATTCGAATTGCTGCCTTTCACATTCCTTTTTTTGTCGTTTGAGTTACATAATGAACACACTAGAGACGTTCTGCAAAAATCACACTGATATTCATAACGCCTACTTTTGAAGCATCATAAAATACCTACTAACAAACTCGAAAAACTTAAATGGACTCCATTCTATAAAAAATTTGCCCTAATTTTTACTTCAATAGTTAAATTGCTCGTATGTTAATTTCACTTATTTTACGTACTAATTTTATTTTGCTTACAAGACAGCCTGGGAAGTTTTCTTTAACAAATTCACCTTCATGTGCATCATCAGTTATCACATTAATAACTTTTATTTTTGGAGCTGACACATTTTCTTAACGTAATTAAATTTTCCTAGAAATTAGAATTTGAACAATATTTCCTCTACTAGGGTCGTAGTCCCCGCCTACTCACTTCTTGTTGGCCAATCAGGGCAGACTACGCCCTCACCGGTTTGCATAAATATAGACATTTGGAAAAAGTACCAGGCATCAACAACGCACGCGGCTACGTTGATATCGGCCGTAGCTGCAGATGAAACAAACGTTCTATAGAAATTCTATAAGACACCGGCAAAACAGCCCGGAAAATTACAGTGGATCTATTGACACCGGCCGTGAAAGCTTTAATGAACACATGTAACTTTATTTCGTCGTATGTAGAAATAACTGATGAATATATAACATGGTTAGAAAATTCAAAATATCCTACCTCAAAAAATTTAAATATAGTAAAGGAAAGTTTCTAGGTGTTAAGTACAAACACACAAAGTAATGAATACGAACAGACCTGCTTATTGTGTATAAATTAATTACCTACCTATCTAATAGGTATATTCTCGAAGTCGGCGCTAAAAAGACTTGAAATCTTGCATTGTTTTCATGTCTACTACTTCTTCTTGTAATAGAATTCAGAATTCAAACTATGTGTTTGAATTGCTAGTTGCTCGGCATCGACTGGATAAGTGGGTAATTAATTTGTATATAATAAGCTCAAAAGTCTTTGAGGATGTCTAAGTTAAGTATTTAACTGAACAACATAAATTTCACTCGTCGAATATACATTTATATTTGCTAATATGATTTCATAAATATATTTAATATTTGCTAATTATTTTTGTAATAACGAAAACTATTTTACCTCATCCAGGATTTTATGCTCTACAGTGTAGTTATTAAGATTAGACCAGTTACCGGATATGTCAAAGTTGTCAATCCTTATTTCGCAGTAGTCTGTACCCGATTTAGTAACATTAGGTGCATATTTAAATAACGGTTCGGGACCTGAAATTATTTACACAATTTATTAAATATAGTTGTGCTGTATATTTAAGTCAGTGGTTATAGTGTGTGACCGCATAAAACACAAACCTCTTAACATTGTGTCAGAGGGAGGGAAAGAATCTAAAATACGGAATTTATTGACGTGACAATATATGCTATTGATAATTGTAATGGTATGGAACTACAACGTTGATGGGTTTTTACTGCAATCCTTCAATTGGTTATTCAGAATTAAAAAAGTGCTCTGAAATTGCTGTGTGAAAATTGGAAATAATAAATATCCAACATTTACGATTTTCTGAGTATATCTCAAAATCCAAGTAAAATTTGTGGTATTTTATACAATAAAAAAAAATTGTAGATAATGTAGATTGTCTATCGTAATAGCTTAGAAAAAATTTAGTTAGTTGCAAATATATTAAAATCAGTTCAACAAAAACATTGTTCATTCTGAATAACCATCGAAGGATTCATGCAATAAAGCTCATCAACTTTTTGGTTCCTTAGTATCCTGCTTCTTAGGACATAATCAATAGTATAAATAATCTAAAAAATACTAATAATTCTTCTTTTAGTAATTAATTTAATTTTGAATTATATAATAATTCTTCATTTTGATAAAAGTTGATCTGGTCAGTTTCATTCGAGCCTGTACTTGGACATCTGGGTTCATGTCTGATGCAATTCAGCTGCCAAATTATTTAAAACTGCTAACCTGGTTCATCTTGCTAAAAGTTCTACTTTAATTTTCACTACATTGATTTCATTTTCTGTTACTTTTTAATTAATCTTTGTAAAGATTATTGTCTATCTGCAGTAATGCATATAGTATATTATAGATATTCGGATATTCCTACGAATAATTTTCAGTCTTAGTTCATCTTTGTCTAGCGCTAGATTCAATGTCTATTCGGAGTATAGGAATCTATTTTCCGATTGCCATGTTTTAACAGTAGCTTTTTGATACCAGTGTAGATTTTTAGTAATCTCAATATCTTGACTATTAAAGTCAGTTTTTTGTAGTTATGAGGCAATACTCTAGTGAATATTTCTCATTTCTATGCTATAATAAACATACATTACGATTTCAAAGAAATATTTTAGCCAGATTCAAAAAATTATATAATGATAGATTAGAATACATTAGATTAGACACGACTAGTTTATAGGTTTATCTTCCCGATTGTGGCAAACCTCCTATTACTTTACAGTAAACGCATTATTAGGTATTTATATGTTTGATTCCAAACTTACGTATGTCACATTTTGGTCCAGTGAAATTATTTTTGCAGTTGCTGCAAATTCCATTTATATAGTTGCATGCCCTACCGCAGTGTTCACTACATTGTCTGAAACAATTGTGGCCATATGACTCCGCCCTACACCCTAAAAAATATATAAATTATTAAACATAGTTCTGTAAGGCCATTATTTACTATTAAAATCATATAAATATCACGTTTGGCGACATAACATGGCAACATATTGAAAATTTATTTACCAACCTGTTATGAACCTTCATGCCTTTAATTTGAGTGATTTGTTTTTTCTCTTGATATAAACGTTCGAAATTGCAAACGGTAAGCCGTCATTGTATAGTGCGGAATTATATAAGCTTAAGAAGAATGAATTAATATTTTTAATAATGGGTGCCGCAGAGGCCATAGCTGTAACTTTTTCACCAATATAAATATCAATATTTTCACTGCGGCAACATTTGTTGCTATTTGGATACTAATTTGTTACGCGGTAAGGTATTTTAGGCATATAAGTAGCTACAAAGATTTTTTTTCGGAATCGGAAAAAGCTCCAAAATTGTCTTCACCGTAACATCTCTATTGACTACATAGTTATAGCTAAGGTACCTGTAGTTTAAACGTAATACATGGTCCATTATATCTCACAATCGATAAGAGCTAAAAAATTCCTTTCAGCGTAACAACAAAATATTGCAGTAAACTTCGTAGGTTCAAATTAATTTTTTAAAACTGATATTCACTTCACTTTCCAGAACTTCATTTACACCTAAAAATCCAATATTTACAACAGCTAATTTAGACAACAATTTAATCGAAAATAATACACGACTCAAGTAAGAGAAAACTAAACTACCTAAACTGTTCAATGTCTTATATATTCACATCAATTTTTCTCCTATTCTCGATGGCATTCCATTTTTAATTCAAAGACGGTCAATGTTTTATTTTATGACCAATGTTTAGCCTAGTGGTGGCAAATAAATTTTATGACAATATCTAAGAAATCTGAGACTGTCAAAATTAAATTTAAGCTACAGAGGGTGGTGTTTCTCGAAATCGGTAACAGTTACAAAATTCATTTCATCGTATCTATTAGCAACAAAACAACAATAAATTTTGCTGCTATTCAAATTTCGATATCTTTATTGTTTAAGTTTGAGCTAGGTATTTGTAGCTTAAATATAAACTACAGATGCCATAACTGTAACTTTCTAAACAATAGAGATATCCTAATTTCGAAAGCGATCAACTGTGTTGCTATTTGGTTGCTAATAGGTTTGGCTCAAAGGAATTTTGTAGCTCTTACAGGTTCCCAGAAACAATGGTCTGTGTAACTAATTAGAGTTCCAGAGACTTAGGATTAGGAATAAGCAAGTGCTAAAAATTTAGACATATCGAAAAAAACGACCACAAAATTTGCCGTTTTCTCACTGCTGATACTGCTTTTAGTTAAATAATACCTGAATCACCGAGCGTCGCTCCTGAGTTCAAAATTTCACCAAGTTTGCTATATAAACATATTTTTTCTAAGACGATTACTTTTTAAAACCCCCTTTCAGTTACCTAAGAAAAATAATAATTTATATGAATTTTTTATTTTAATTTTGTTGATAAATTTATAAATTCACAAGGTAGTCAAACATGATTTCATAAAAAAGCGTACACCAAACCAAAACACTTTAATGAGTCTGTTAAGCAAGTGGTGCCGCCACCTAGTGTGTTCTACTTTTTCTTTTTTTAAATACATAATTCGAATACTGTATTCGAGTAACTAGAAGCGAAAGCAGAAGGCTACGAGAATTATGCGAACCAACCTAAAGAGGGCAGATGTGATTCTGCCGAAACGTCGTCATTTTACCATCGATCCTGGCAGGGATCAGTTATCAACTACGCGAATGAATTCCCGGAAACCACCTAACAAATTTAGTGCCCGCGAAAACTTAAAAACATATATATATATATATATATATATATATATATATATATATATATATGTCTGTGTGTGTGTGTGTGTGTACAATATATCATATTATATTATTAGATTATATCTATAGCCTCTGTAGCTTAAACGCATTGCCAAAAAATTCATTTTTCAGAATGAGTACGAGATACACAATTCCTTTTAGTGCAACAAATTAGCAAAAGAAAAAAGAAAAAAAATTGATATCTGTATTGGTTAAAAATTTACTGCTTAAATTTAAATTACAATGTTTCTCAGTATCGATAACAAATACAAACTTGCTATCAGCTTAACAAATTAGCAACAAATTCTGACCCTCTTAACATCTTGAACGCTATTGTTTAGAAACATACAGCTTTGGCTTCATTGGTTCTTGCAATCGGTAAGAGTTATAAAATTATTTTTAGCGTAACAGTTCAGCAACAAAGAATCAAATAATAGCACTGATTTTCATGTTAATTTCTTAAATGGCGTCTCCAGTTTAATAGACGTAAATATGTTGTTTAACATATTACTGCACTCTATGAAAATATTAAGCACAATAATACTGTTGCTATGTTTTAAACATCTAATTAATTAATATTTCAAAAACTCTACGATCTGTTCTAATGACGTGGAAGTATAGGTAAGTGTTGCCCCTCTCCCCCTATCAATTTTAAACAGTGGAGTATATCTATCTTGTTTGTCTTTAACATTTGAAAATGTTGAATTTATATTTTCCTAATTCGACGTTTACATTAAATTAATTTGAGTTCGTAACTTATTTACTGTGGCATTTTTTAAAGATTAACTAACTTGAACAACAATTGTTGCCTTCATATCCAGCCATACAGCGACAACTTACGGATCCATTAACGTTTTCACAATAGGTAGTTGAATCACAATATGGGTATCCAAATATATAACAGGGTATACATGATGAACCAAAAGTGTCTTCAGGGCAATCCAATGCTGAAATTTAAATATAAAAATTAGTAGATAAGGTTTTTTATTCTAAATTAGTAGACAAACTTTTAATAATTTCAATAGGATAACAGTGAGATTTCTTTTTGCGAAGAAAATTTTGCTTACGTCAAAAATTCGTATTCTTAAAAAAATCATGGTCTTAACTATTGGAAATAAAAAATAAAGTATTCGTTATTCCTTTATAACATACTTTTTCATTCCAAGGACGAAAATAGAGGGATACTTCTGGAACCGGTAGAAATTCTTAACGTCCATCCCACACTACATATTGAAATAAATGAATGGGTGTAGCGAGCAATTTTCCCTAAACAGCAAACTATCGGTGGTATTAATGTATTAATCATGTGACGTTCACCAGATTTCTAGAGGGAGCAACGGGTTTTCTTGAGCGGGGCAGTCCCTACCTTCACTCCCACCTGTAACTACGCCCATGAGTGAATATACCGACCTATAACCTATACCTGGCTTAGGACTTTATTTTCGTCCAATTTTGTACGTCATATGCAAAGCCGTATCTTCAGGATTTTGATTTGGGGCGGGGTTAAGAAAAGTCATTTTCATTGGCGAGGCAAAAAAATAGAATACTGTGTAAGAGATCAAATTTAAAATATCGTCAGCATTTATGGAGAGCAACGGGCGCACGTTTTTCCTTTGATAAGAGTGTTTGGACGGGAGTCTAATGTACCGGTGTTCTTAAACTGAGCGTAAGTATACAGGCTGTTAATAAAGTAGCACATATAGAGTATAAATTTACAAGGTGGAAATATACATGGTGGCAATAAACACAGCTTAAGTATGCAGGGTATATATTAGAGGTAGCACCTAAATACTGGACCTGTGAGTAGTCGTCACAGGTATGAAATATCAA
Organism: Octodonta nipae; assembly: GCA_034190945.1. Taxonomy (NCBI): domain Eukaryota; kingdom Metazoa; phylum Arthropoda; class Insecta; order Coleoptera; family Chrysomelidae; genus Octodonta; species Octodonta nipae. The sequence goes on along the minus strand of CM067217.1, from coordinate 35,038,942 downwards.
AAGTAAAAGATCAGGAAAACGATGATGGAATTCCATCCGTAATAGATACGAAAACGAGTATAGACTAGTGGGAATCTGAAAGTAACAAGTACGAAAATGAGAATGGTGATTCAACCGTAATAGATATGAAAACAGGTAAGGGCTACGATCAAGATCTGAACATAATTACCCCTGAGTAGTATACAATTCCCAAACGTAACAGACTCGGAATACGAGTACAGTAGACTATTATGCATTTCGGTTAGACAAGTGCTACCGGTGCTGAGACTTCGGGCATACGGCGAGTGAATGTAAAGGGGAGGATCGGAGGCAGTGTTGTTTCAATTGCGGCGTCAGGGGACACACTGCCAAAGAGTGTAAGTGTAAGCCCAAATGTCATTTGTGTAGTGAGGAAGGGCATAGATGGGGCACTACCGCGTGTAGGTTCTTTAAGAGGAGACTGCTCGAGGAGAAAAGAGAGAATGCGCATACGAGGGGGAGAGAGCGAAAAAGAGGGTGAGGAAGGAAAGTAATCCTGTGGGGTATTAAGTTCCTTCAAGTGAATGTGGGGCGTGCAAGGGCTGCGCATAATCTGGTGGTTGAGAAGATTGTCCGGATCAGCGCGGACGTTTTGGTTATGTCCGAACCAAACGTTAAGTACGCGAGTGGTGGCAAGTGGATGTGTGACAGTAGGGTGGATGTCGCGGTCCTGGTGGTAAACAGGAACTGTGGAGTAAAGGGGGTGAGAGTGAGAGAGGGGATGTTAGTGGTCGATTTTGGGTGCTTGAGAGTGGTGGTACTGCCCTGGTAGATTGTATTTTCCAGGAGGTCCGCGCGAGTAATGGGGAGTACCTGGTGAGCGGCGACTTCAACGCAAAATCAGCGTTGTAGGGGTCAGACATTAGGGATGCCTTGGGTCTCCTGTGGGAGGAAGGGATTGCGGCACAGGATGCTATGGTCCTGGATAACGGCGCCGGGCCAACATTTGTCAGGGGCGAATAGCGGTCATACGTCGACATGACGCTGTGCTCGCCATTGCTCGCGAGGGGTCTGGGGAGCTGGGAGGTCCTCCTTGAGGAATTTCTCACTCTCCACAGGTACATCGCGTTTGACGTAGGAGCCTCAGTGAAGCACCGATGTCTTGACGGGCTCTTCCGGGGTAGGGGTGTGAATGAGGACCTTGTGGTGGATGCGTATGACATTCTATGCGGGGACGTTGGAGGGTGTTATGCGGGTCTGGCGGGGTCTTCAGGCGCGCTCAGGCGCTTGGGATGCGTAGTGAGCGAAGGGGAACGAGATGACGTCGAGAGCATGCTGGTGGGATGAGTCATTGGAGAATGTAAGAAAGGAATGTAACAAAAAGAGAAGAGAATGGACGAGAGTAAGGGGAAGAGTGGGTAGAGAATGGGAGGAAACCGAGAGAAAGGCACGATATGTGGAGGCCCGGAAGAAGCTTGTAAAAGTTATCGGAAAGGCCAAGTGTGAGGCTTGGAGGAGTTTGGTGAGTGAGGTGGATGGGGACGTCTGGTGGCAGGGCTATATGGTAGTCACCTACAAATTGAAAGGCAGGATGAGTCCATATGAGTTGCATAAGGATGAGAAATTGAGGATCGTTAGGGAACTCTCCCCTAACGTTCAGAATGAGACGAGGAGAGAGGACTGCCAGGTGAGGATTTTCACAGAGAACGAGTTGGAGCAAGCATGTGGAAGGCTGAAAGCGGGTAAAGCACCTGGGCCTGATGGAGTGCTCGTAGAAACGGTGAGGGCGATCATTCGGCACGATTCGGGAGGGATTCTTCAAATCCTGAACGTACTATGGAAGAGACAACGATTTCCTGAAACCTGGAGGAGAGGGAAAACTGTCCTGATCCCGAAAGGTCAAGGGGAAGAGGGCGTTTCGAAATACAGACCGATTATCCTGTTAGACGTAATCGGCAAAGTATACGAGCATCTTATCAGGGGACGTGTGGAGGAAGCGATTGAGGTGGCTGGAGGTCTTTCGGACAACCAGTACGGCTTTCGAAAGGGAAGGTCCACAATACAGGCTATGAGCAAAATCTTGCAACTGGCTATGGATCCTGGGTACGTTTGGGCGGCTGTTATTGGCGTGGATGTTGAGAATGCCTTTAATACGGCCAGATGGGAGGGAATCTTGGAAAGGGCGGAGGAATTGGGAATGGATGGGTTGAAAATGTCCTGAAGGAATACTTGACAGGCAGAGTGATTGTGGTGGAAGACACCGAGATTGGACTTACGCAAGGGGTCCCTCAGGGTTCGGTCCTTGCGCCAACGTTGTGGAACCTGCTGTATGACCAGATCTTGAGGTTGGCTCTGCCAGAGGGATGCGTCAGCCTGGCTTTTGCAGACGACATGTCAATCGTCGTGCGGGCCAGGGGTCTGGATGAGATGGTGGCTAAAGGCAACGAGTCTTTGGCTATCATCAGGTAGTGGTTCGATAGGAACCATCTAAGGGTAGCTCCTCAGAAGATGGAATGAGTCATTCTGAGGGGCCCCCTTGGGAAGAGGGGAGGCGTTGCTTTCTCTTGGGCCGTGGTGAGGGTGGTCCCTAGGAAATTTATTAAATGTCTGGGGATCACCCTCGATGATAGGCTCATCTGGAATGAGCATATTCGAAGGGCTACCCAGAAAGTCAAGGGGGTGGTGGTGGCACTGTCAAGGATACTCCCCAACATCGGGCGTCCGCGGGGGCAGAAAAGGGTGGTGTTGTGTAGTGTCGTTAGGTCTGTCCTGCTCTTTGGCGCACCGTTATGGAAAAAGGTTATGAGAGTGGGAACGTATGCGCGCATGATTCAGGGCACCTATAGACAGATGCTTTTGCGGGTGGCGTGTGCCTACCGGACGGTATCGTACGAGTGGCTGTGGCTTATCACGGGGCAGCTGCCTATAGGATCGAGGTCGATGAAAGGAGTAGGATCTTTGAAAGGGTCGAGAGGGGGGAGGATCGAGTGAGAGTGAGAAAGGAAGAGAGGGAGAGATCCTTAGATATATGGGAGAGGGAATAGGCAGTCCAGCTATTATCTGACACAACTGCTGTCTGGGAACGGGTGCTTTCGGCAGTATCTGTTCAGATTCACGAGGAAGGAGGATGAGTGGTGCGTTTACTGTGGACAAGTGGGTACCCTTGAACATACCTTCTTTGAGTGTGAAAGATGGCAGGGGTATAGAATGAGAGCAGAGAATGAGTTGGGTTGCGCTCTAGAGGCGAGGAATGTCGTAGAATGGTTGATGGAGAGCGAGAGGAAGTGGGGAGTGATTGTGGAGTTCCTGGCCAGGATGGTAAGGGACAATGAGAAAGAGGAGAGGGAATCTACGATTAAGATGATAAGGTGTGTCGTAAAAGTTCACTATACCGAAACCCCATAATTTCTGTAATATTCATTATTTTATCAAAATGTAGTGATCGTTTAAAGTGTCTCAGCATACTCTTTTCTTGTTCCGACTGGGGTCTCCTGAAGGATAATATTTTGTGTTGCACTTGTGGAAAATTCAATATTGTATACAAGGTAAGAAGTAAATACCAATTAATTAACCAAAATTTCAAATGACAAGTACGTCTTTAATTTTAATGAAACATCCTGTATTTTATGTCACTAAGAGTAGTAGACTTTTATTCTCTATTGCACAGTATAACATTTCCCTATACCTCAGTGATTACTGTAAATATTAATTAATAAGAATGAAAGTTTATAGCAAAGAAGAACAAATCGTCATGATTTTTGTCCTTGGAGAATGTCTGCAAAATTGTTTATTAGCTGCTAGAGTCTACTCTCAGAAATTTCCTAACAGAATTCATCCAAATAAATTAGCATTCGTAAGGCTGTTGGACCATTTCAGGCAAACTGGTAGCGTTGAGTACAGAAAACCTACAAAAGAAAAACCTGCGAAGGAAAACGAATAAATCGAGTTAGCTGTTATTTATAGTTTCTGTAATCGAAATTCCCCACATAGGGCAGAACCACATTGCCCGAAATGCCAAGCCATTATGTCTAGAATTCTTAATAAGCATAATTATAATGATTACAAAATCCAAATTCATCAGGAACTTTCCGGAAATGATTTTGAAAAAACGAGTCCAATTTTGTATGTGGGTGTTGGATAAAGGGGCTGAAAATGAGAACTATTTTAAGTTTGTTCTGTTCACTGATGAAAGTACTTTTCACAATAATGGATATGTTAATCGACATTATTTCCATTATAATCCTGATTCCAATCCGCATCAGTTTCGGAAAATTGATAATCAACAAAGGTGGTCAGTAAATGTGTGATGCGGTATAATGGGTCGCTATTTAATTGGTCCCTATTTCTTTGAAGAAAATTTAAATGGATTAACGTTTGTACTCTTTGAATATCACATTGGACAGAGTTTTGAATTGAACTCATTTCAACTCTGGATGGAATCTACTTTGATTTCAAGAATATCCACAGTATTTTTTAGGACCTTTATGTATTCGTTTACCTCTTTTATGTCTGATTCCATAATCACTATTTTCTGGTTAACTGCTTCGTTACCTTGCATTACTAACTGCATTAGTTGTTCCATTTGTTCCTTTTGCATCTTAGAGTCATCTTGCCTTTTTTCTTCTAATATTTTAAAAGTCCTTGTTTTGTTAATTCAAATTTCGAAAATAACACCCTCAATTAAATTTTGTTGTTTTTTCTTCCATGACAGTGGCAAGATTTTGTTGGTTTTCATCTATATTAGTTACAAGGTTCTCTGACTCAATTTACGTTTTCAATCAAACCTTTGTTGGATTTCTTCTTGATTTTGTTACTTCTTTTTGTGATGTTTTCCAGGATCTGAGTTATTTTATCGTCTAGTTTATCAATAACTTGTTTGAATATATTTTTTTGCTAGTCTTGTCCATTTCTGCTATACTTCGAGTTGTAGCCATAAATCAATTTAAGATGTTAACCTTCATTTAATCCTACTTGCATGACACCAAATTGCAATAGTATCCGTGGGTTCAATTCACAAATGTGCAGACTCACTTTCAATGTATTTATTTAATCAAAACAAACAAATAATTCACTGTTTACAAAATAATTACTAATACTACAGCTGACTTCTTCTTTCGATTCAATCTCACGAACACATACTCAACCAACTAACACCCCAACTTGTACGATCGTCGTCTTTTATAATTAGCGTGGAATATACCCGAATTTCGATGGTGATTTCTTTTTTATTATTTCAGTTTTTATCGAAACGATTAATTTAATAAACACTCTTCTCTCTGTATAATCTGTAATGAACACTCTGTCTGTCTGATACAACCTATAATTCTTTAAACAAATGAACTATTGTGCAAAGATGAGCATTCGACTTATGAAGAAGTAGAAAGTAAAAGTGCCCAAATTCTGAAGTCAAGAAAAAGAAGAAGATCTACTCATGCAGCTCAAATAGCATTAATTCTGAGACTCTTTTTTCCTATTAAAATCTGGTGTCTTAGGCCGGGCGCATACGCTCGGTTTCCTGATTAGGTGTCCTGATCAGGAATTCAGATTCGGAAAGCTGAATGCCCCATTTACATACAAAATGTTCAACAAGGCGCAGACGTATGTACTATTTCCGAACGGAAAAAAACCCGACGTTCGTTTCGGAATTTATTGTGTGCGTTCGGGTAGTCAGAACGGAAAAAACCTAATGGCGTCTCCACGGACGCAGCGCTCACATACATTTCTTATCGTTCGCCGCATACGCACGGAAATTTCCATTCGGAACCGCAATCAATTCATCGTCGTCGACCATTTGTGCTTTCATAGAAGCGTCTCTATTCGAACTGACCGTGTAAATTCTTAATACAAAACAACGAATGGTTTGCGCTAGGCACGCGGAATTCCGGATCTAAATTCCTGATCAGGAAACCTAATCAGGAAACAGAACGTATGCGCCCGCCCTTAAAATGATTTTTGCTCTTGGCACTTCATTTAACTTTTTATCTAATTTAGAAATCTTGATTTTCAATCGCTGAAGCTGAAACTATAAAATTCGTCTTAAAATCTTCTCTCCCAATATCAAACAGTAAAATATTTGTCATCACAATTTGTTCTTTTAGACTTACCTGCTAATGATTTGTTATTCGTTTTAACTTGTACTCTTTTCCTATTTCCAAACATATTTTCACAAGGGGCTGGACTCGGCCTCTCACTTTTCAGATATCTGTATTCTAGAAAATACACACAAAATTAGATTTGCAATCTGGTTCATTATAACATATTTGATAAATAGATTACGTCCTTTATTTAAGGAAAAGCTGTATATGCTAAAATACGTATTTTTTAAATTTGTTATGACTTTAATTTTAAAATAAAATTCATAAAAATATATTACTGAAAAAGTATATGCATTAAAAGCAGATTCAATGTTAGTTGTGGCATTGTTCTCAGCTGCGAAAACAAATTACCAACCCATCTTGAAGAAATTTGTTTTTATTAAACCTTATTTTACTAAATGTTTCTATGTCTTAATTATTAATGTTTTATTTCTCAAAATATACGATCTACATGTCGTAGTTCCCGTTCACTTTAATTGGAAAATACGTATTTTGAAATACCTGTCAGAAGTTGCAATTAATTTAAAACAATAAAAATTGAACTCGTTGTTATAAAAGTGTAAATTTCAATAAAATGTTGAAGTTATGCTATTGAAAGTACTACCTATACTGGGGTTTAATTTGCATTTTAGTATTGCACCTAATTACTTTCTAACCATACAATTCAGATATATAAATAGCTGATACTAGATACTAGAAAGTTTACGATATTCTTCGTTTTCTAACAGGTACTTGAAAATTTTCATTGACCACTCCAGATCGTAGGCTTGCCATTCACAAGGCTTTTTTAATTTTGTTTGACAGGTCTCAATTGTTTCCATAGTTAAAATGGTACAACACTGAAGCATGGATAGACACCCTATGAGTCTGATCGCCCGATTTTACATTTTACATGGAAAATGGATGCCCACCACAGCTTCCTTCACTAACTTCCATGGCTAAGTACCTTCAAATTCCCTTTTCTTAGTGAACTATAGTTACAGGTATCGGATATCTAATCGGTCGATCAATCCAAAAACACCTCAATTAATAATATTAATACCCAACGAAAGCAAAAAAAAAATACAAATATATCAATAACATCATTCATAGAACCAAATAAACTCGAATCACTCACATCAGCCAGCTGGACTCGGGTGGATATAATTACGGGTTGGAAGAAAAAATTGATGTGACCGGAGGTGAAATTTGTCTTACATAAAGTTAATAACATTTAACTACTATCCTTGATCATCAGTCACTTAGTTGGGGGTGGGCAGCCTGTCAGTGGTCATGTGAAATCGAAAGTTCGCTACAATGTAAACTGATTTGATCAGTGCTCATCTTTTGATATGTTGTAGTTTTTATGTAAATATTAGATAAACAACCGGGAGCCATCGCAGTCGGTAAGTGGAAAACTCGTCGTTCGTTACTCTAAGGCCGGCCGCACATTAGATGCTAATTTTAAGCGTACGTAAACTTACGATACTTTCACGTACAAATTGAGTGCACACACTGAATACGTTTTTTTCGTCAAATAGACAGTCACCTGCTCTTTGGTGCGTGCTGAATAATCTGTATCTTCAAGATAATTTTCTTTCCAATTATGATACAGCAGCGGCGGCGTCGACGTTAACCGAATGTGTGCTACAAATATATTTGAAAAGAGCTGAATTGGGTGAATTTCATCATATTACGGAAGATCTATATGGTGACCTCATAATATTTCATGGTTAGGTACACATGAAGAAATAAACTATAATCTCGCCATGCCTTACGCTGATGGCTCTTATGTGATAACAGGAATAACTTTGATCCCACAAACATTTGTGTCCGTAAACCAAGTAACAAAATCCCAACAAGTTCGGATTGTTTTCGGACGTCGGAGCCACACTTACCTATACGGACGACTAAGGGTGGGTTTAAGTTGGAGCTGCGATAAGTGATAAGAGCATCGGCTAGAGCAGCGGTCGTCACACTTTACTAGCCAAGGGCCACACATGACAATGTGAGTACCAGGGCCGGGCCGCAGAGTATGTGAAGGCGCTTCAAGAGCCTTTGCACACTTATCCATACTAGTCCATACTATAAATGCGAAAGTTGGTCTGTCTGTCTGTGTGTTACCTCTCTACGCTTAAACCACTGGACTGTATGGAGATAGTTTGAGTTCCGGGGAAGGACACAGGATAATTTTTATCTCGGGAATAACTATTACATAATATGTAGGTATTCAGCTCATTACATTATTCACTTCGCACTAGCGTGCGCGACGTCGTTCGTGTGGGAGTTGATATCAAAAAAAGTAGGTACTCATATATATTATTAATTACAATATTTATTAGAAAAAGATAATTGAATTTATAAACATATGTAAGTAAGGAATGATTTATTAAAAAGTTCAACATGGTAATCAAAAATACCTATGTTTTATAATTAGGAATTATGGTGTTGAACTTTTTTAATTATTTCTTGTATATTAGCATCTTTTGGACTACATGCTATCCTCATTGTGTCTTCTAAATGAGTGGAAAGACGATTAGGGTATTTATTTTTCAAGAAGCTCATTTTCGAAAATGAAGCTTCACAGAGGTATGTTGAAGAAAATATGGTTAAAACGAATTGTGCGCAGTCTTGCAAAGATTTATACTTACTAGGGGCATTTTTCCAAAATTCATTGTACTCCTGCTTTTCACGGTGCTCAATGAAACTAGCTTTTCCGTCGCCCAATTCGAACACAAAGTCGGATATTGATTTTGTTTATGATTATGACATGTAGGTATAATTGACTATTAATGCAATTTACTTTACTGCGGGCCGCACAAATAACGCAATTTGACGACCACGGGGCTAGAGCATCGATTAAAGCATAGCGTTGACCAAAGTGTTGCATGACGTGTTCATGTTGAAGCTTCAAAAATAGCGAACAGTAAAGCTCTTTCAATACTGATATTGCACTTTAACAGTCAAAACATTGTTTAAAATGAGCGACTTTGGGGAATAAATTCATTTATAAAAAATCTCCCAAGTTGTAAAAGACCACCATTCTAGGTAGAATTTCCTAAACGTAACAGAAATCACTTTCAAATATTTTTATACAATTTCGATATCCAACTGCTGCTATTGAGGATATACCAGAAAATGAACAGTTTGCATAAGCGTTGTTTATATTTCAAAGCCACTTCAATCCATATTTTGTCAATAACATATCTGTAATGGTATTTTTTTTAATCCCACAATGGGGATCTGACAAAAATTTCATTAATTAAATTGTCAATATCCATACTCGATTGAAGCAAAGAAAATACCTTTATCGATTTTCGCTGGTCTTATGGTTCGTCCAGACTGAAGAACGATTTGTAGCGCTACTCCCATATCTACAGTTCTGTGGTAAGCAGGTTTGAGATTTTCTTCGTTTCACTAGTATCGGCGTTTTTTTTTATCACTTATCGCAGCTCCAACATAAACGCACCCTAACTCTTGTCCAGTCTGCGCGCCCGTTTAGTAATTAGAAAGTTCGCATCGTTTGTAAGTGTTCGTACGTGTTCGCACGAATCAAATTCGTGCGAAAATGCGTTCGAAATGCGGTCGGCCTAAAGATGCTGAATCGACATATGGCAGAAACTCAACTCGAAAAGATTAATGGAGTCACATACTAACTGATGCCTGACGGTAGATTATCGAATATTAATATAAAATAATACAACATATCCAAAAATGCACCCAGGTCACATTATTCTGAATAAATTATTGTTTTTTATGTGAAATTAATATTCTTTTGGTATGTTCTTTCATGGCGAAGGTAAATTCGTTGAGCTTCTTTTTTTCGAAAATGTTTGTGTTGTATTCATCCGTAATTCAATTCATTTTAAGTCGTCCATATACAGCAAATGGTTTATCTTTAATGCTTAACAGTTGTGCTGTTTGATACTAAACCCAAAATAAGTGTAGTTCAGTTTGTGTGAGAGTGGATTCATAGCAAGTGGCAAGAGCAAACGGGGTAAATGAGTCTCTTCGGATGAAAGTAGAACAATCGATCTTTTTTTTCAAAAAGATTTGTTTGTGCCAGGTGGGTATGGCATGCTTTAAAAAATTAACAATAAAGTTATTTTATTTATATAAAGTTTCAGTATCAGAATGAGCCAACAATGTAGGATTAAATCGCTGGCTTTTTGTAGCCATACATATGAAATGTAAAGATTTCGTTGCAGGGCATGGGCTTGATTGCAGACAACCGAGTTATTTATAACCTGTTCTTTGCATGCCATCGAATTCCTTGCTTATCCCTTTTGCTTTTCAGAATACGTAACACCACGTGTAAGAAAATTAGGTGTGTGGATAGATAATTAGTAGTTAATAAGGCTCATTAATCTAAATGGCTCTGAAATTATAGAAAGTTGTTGTGGATAGTTGCGCCGTTATAGCGAAATAGGTGTGGGCTTAATTATTATTGATGTTGTTAAGTTTTATATAAAACTCATTTTTTCATTGCCGGAATAGTGGGTTGTGTCGTTGGTTGCTAGCTTTGTACCTTCTTGGTGGTCGAGGAGCGTAGACCGTCAAGAACTGCTAGGATGTGTGGTTTTGTGAGTGTATTCGGTTGACAACTATTACTATTTTCTTGTTCCTGACCCCTCTTTTGTACTCGGTCAGCCTTCCGCTCTTCTCAAGCCTTCTTTCCCATGGTGGTATTCGAGGACTCTGTCTAATTTGGAAAGGCTCTTAGTTTGGTCTTATTGCTATCGCTATTATTTTGCAGATGGCTAAAGCAGTGCAGTAAATGATCTTGTGAGTCTAACGCATTAGCAACTAAAAATGAATTTGTTCATAGCCCTTAAGAACATTTCAGTTTGGGTAGAGTTGGTCTAACCAGAGGATCTATTACACCGTACTCTAGAAAAGCTCCCACCATTTCAAATTGGATCCTCTCAAGTGAGTCAGGGTTGGATTGTTGTACGTGCCGAAATTCTTAATTTTCATCCGCTTTTTGCTAAAAGTTGCGTAAAGCTCTGGTAAAGAAACGCCCGTTATATTTCCTTTTAACTAGTCATTTTTTAAGATGAACAGACTCCTGGTGAAGCACTGGATTATGTTCAGTGTTCCTAGCCTCAGTAAGCTCGTTATAGTTTTTATGATCTTAATTTTGACTTATTTGCTGTTGATCTTACCATTACTTTGACATATTCTAAAGTTATCCAGGGCCCAGAAAGGCGAAGAAGAGCCTTTGTTCTCCTTATATGTATACATTTTAACACTCGTGCTTGGAACTTCTTTAAGAATTTTTACTTCCTGCCAGGTGGAATTCTGAAAAAAACCAGTGGTGCCATAAGTTTTACTGTTTTATTTATTTTTAATTCAATTTTCATGGTAAAAATATAAAATCGTAAGATTCTGTTTAATTTTAAAAAATTACATACATATTTACTGGTTAATTGGAATTAGATACTATCAAATTTTGGAATCTTTAATTTTTAGAAAATAATAATTTATCGTTTCAGGAGGTGGAAAGCACATTTGTTATCACTACAATAATCAATTTCAAAACAATTCTGTAGATAGGTAGAGAGAGAGAGAGAAAGAGAGATTTTCTCGCTTCTATAACTGTGTTAACCATAGAAAGAGATACGGTACAATTTTAGCGTGACCTCCTTCTCACAAAACTGGCGAAACAAGTGAAGAAGAGTCCGATTTAAGACTATTCCTAGCCTTCTCATATGTATTTTAAAATCAGAGAAAGAGAGAGATAGAGAGATAGAAAGACAGAGACAAAGATATGCAAATTATCACTTCTCTTGAAATATCTCTTCCAAGCTATTTTATTGCCCACGATTCCACAGCATGTAATAGTCCCAAATTTGGAGTCGTATCCAATCCTTCTGCTATTGGTGCTGTTGTAGATGTCATCTGCTCAGGTGCCGACTCTTTTACTCATGCACTGCAGCTCCAGAAGCAGTTGATATCACTACTCAATATCTCGAGTCTTATAAGGTATTTACAATATTTTAAACAAAATCTCATACTTGGCGCGACCCATTAGGACTCCTAACGCGTCCTACTCTCTCCATGAAGCTCATTATCGAACACTTGTGCTCTAGTGGTATCGACTGAGATGCTATTCCAGACGCTTAGATGCTTATATTAAAAATAGAATCTTTGCATACCCCATACTGATTCTCTCGTTTCCCTTCTGTTCTGTCCAATTGCATGGATTTACAGATACCTCTGATAAATGATAGGCGACGGTTCTCTGTCTCATTGTTGAGCTACGGACAGATAAATATTTGTGTGGCAAGTCACGGGCTGCACAACTCAAGAAAACTTCTTTACCTCTCCTCTTTGAACTAATGAGCTTCGTAAGATTCACTAAGAAGGAAACTGTAATTTTCTTCAATCACTGTCTTCTCTGATTCTACGGTTGCCTTAACTTGGATAAGAAACTCTCCTCATAATTGGCTCTTTTTACGCAAATCACAATAGTCTACTGAGGTTCTCCCAGGTCTCTATAATATATCTTAACTTCTGTAGAGCGATGTCAGATTGATTGCACTGTCTCAGTTCAGTCTAATTTTCTGGAAAATCTTAACAAGTTTTCCTCACTGCAGAAAATTCCCCTTATAATCTCTTACGCAATGAGATTTAGTCATTTATTCACAACGTACTTCATGCTACCCAGTGTGGTCAGTTTTTCAGTTGAGGATTTTGATAGATTCTCTGTGAATTCTAATTAAACTTGCTCAAACTCAACACTATTCGGAGAATATTGCTGCTCTTAAGAAAAATTGTCAAAGGTTCTTTATAATCTTGGTCCGTATAGATAGTATACTCCAAGTAGGTGGAGGTTTAATACACTCTGAATTACCGTTGTCTCAAAATATCCCATTCTCCTTCGAGATAATCATCGTCTCACGCAACTGACTATTTAGGCCACTAGAGCTTCATTATTTATTCTTTCAAAGATTCTGAATGCTAAATGCACAATCTCTAAAATAATATATTATTTTTCGTTCCTTTCGCATTAACCATAAACCCACTCAAGCTCGAGTAGGTGATTTATCTCACGTTCGCATCTATCAAGTTAAACCGTTTTCCAAAGTTGGAGTAAATTAACCTAGTCTCCTTCGAGGTGCTAAAATTCTCAAATATTATGTTTGTCTTTTCGTATGTATGATTCCTAAGGCAATACATATAGAATTAAGTCCAATTCTCTCAAACCCAGCACTTGTTGCACACTTTGGGGTCCCATTTCTACAATAGGCCGACCTGACGATATATATAGTGATAATTGTAAAAGTGTTGTATAGGTTCCTAAAATGCACTCACAAGACTCGCAGCTACAAAGTAACACTTTCGTCTCGTCTTATAGTCCCAATTTTGGTGGATTATGAGAAACTGGAATTAAATCCTTAAAAATAATCTCTCTCGGGTCATCCGCGACATAATACTTTTGAAGAATTTAATTCTTGTTTAATTCAGTTAGAATCTGTTTTGAATTCGCAAACTCTATGTGCTGCCAGCGCTAATCCCAATGATTTGCTACCACCATTCTCCTTCTCATTTTCTAAATTTCTCTCTTTCTAACACAGGTCTTGATCCGGATACATAAGGGTTAAGTTATATCATTTCTCTCGTTTCTTTTAGGTCACATGGCATAATGGATACCTATACACTTTTCAACAGAGGAGTAAATGGACTGAAAGTACTGAAAGCAAGAGTACTTTCAGTACTTTCTTCTTCTGAAGGGTGACAACTTGCCACGCCTGCAGTGGGCGCTATCTAGTGTAATTGACGTCCATTCTGGTGCGAATCGAGTAATTTTTGTTATAACAGTTTGCACCCAAAATGACGAAAATAAGCGTTCCTTTTCTAAATTTTGTTCTTTACTCTCCCTCTCCTTTTTGTTGAACTCATATTCTCCCCTATTTGTTAACTCTAGGTACCTAACCTCTCTGAGTCACTTTGGCTATTATTCTAAAAGTAAATATGTTTAAACTCTATATCTTTAGATACCCGGTACTTTATCATTTCTGAAAACTCACGTGTACGCGGATTAACTGGCGAAAGAACAAAGAAACAAGGATGCATAGAAAGACTGTCTTTCACCGACGAGCAGTGCATTATATAGTGCATTTAGGGCAACTATATTCAAGAAATCCGCCAACCAGGTATGGTAGACTCACACCCAACGATTGGAGCGGTAAAAGACATATCCTCAACTCTATTGGATTGCCTATTTGTGGCAAAAGGAAGGAGTTAATTGAGTTGATTTAAATGCAGTTGAGTAACCAATTGAACCACTCACTTACAGTTTTCATTAAATTCCAAAGATTTCTAAATACGTGGAAAATAAAATCACCAAAATTCAAATGGGCACACCAAGATATCAAAGCTGATATCGCCACGATGATTTTAATGCAGAATGTTTCACTAACACTAATGCAAGACAAAATAAAATAATAACACAATATACAATCCGATAAAAAAATCTTAAATGAGAACATTTGCAAAAACGGAAATACAATATGTAAACTGAACGACATAATAGCATACATGAAAAAGGAACTTCAATTTTTAGACATATCTGAAAACTAATATAAAACCATTTCATCTCTGAAGACAATTTCTGCTATGTGCTAAATATTACGTTTGTCCATTTAAAATTTATTCATATATCAATATTAACCCCCAAAAAGGCACTACCGAATTAGAGTAAATTGCACAGAATCACTTGAAAAATAATTTGTCTTTACGAGTTATACAGGGCTTTGATTTCTTAACCAGACACACAAAATAAGTTTTAAAATATCTTTAAAAGAGAAAGACAAAAAAACACGTTAATTTATATTTACGTGGGGAAAAATTTTTCACGTCACGGTCACTCTGCAGACTCAACCCCTAAGCGGGGGTGAATATTACTTCTACAAGTTTAAATTCAAAGGGGTATCATGTGATAACTTTTTGTAGACACCTCATTTTTTTAAATCAAATTATTTTTTACAGATTAATGACCAAGAAACCGTAAAAAAATTAAATTTTTGAATTGTAATTGAAAAATAGCATGAGTATAAATACCGAGATAAACAAGTATGAAAAAATCCTTAAATGTTTTGAAAGATATTTGCGACTGTAAATGTAAACAATTTATTATTAGTAGTGATTTCGTTGTATACCGACCATCAAATTTCGGCTCTGTGCATAAAACGTTACGCCTAAATAAATTCTTTTCCTAGAAAATACCGCTTTTACAACACCTTACTGAGGATGATTATGACAGAAGGTTAGAATTCTGCGAATTAATGACTAAAAATGCAAATGCAGACCCTAATTTTACTAATATTATTTGTTTTTCTGACGAAGCAGGTTTTTTTAAATGGTTTTGTGAATAAACATAATTCTAGATACTGGAACAATAACAATGTACAAGCTTATCGGGAAGAGCACAACCAACATCCTTAGAAAATCGAGATTTTCGGAAATAAATTTATTGGTCCTTTATTCTTGGAAAAAAATTTAACTGGGGAATTGCATTTGGACTTATTAGAAAATGAGATTAATCACCTTATAACCGAATCTTTAGAAAACCAAATAGTTCAAGATGGAAATTTGTTGCTGGACAAAGAAAACCTATTTTTTCAACAGGACTGAGCACCTCCACATTATGCAGTGCCTTTACGAAATTGGCTTAATGAGACATTTCCAGATAAATGGATTGGAAGAAGGAGCGCTATACAATATCTAGCAAAACCACCCGGCCTAACACCCCTTGCCTTTTTTTAAGGGGACATCTAAAAAATGTGGTGTATAAAAGTCAACCTCGCTATATTCCTGAACTTAGATGTAGAATATTGGAGGCGTGTGAGCGGATTACACCAGAGACTCTTCAAAAAGTGCGGGAGGAATTCGAGCTGCGACTTTACCATTGTCTTACTAACAATGGCGGACATTTGGACATCTAATTTAAGTACAAAGTAATTCTAACGCTAATACAATATTAATAATGTAAATACAATATAAATAATAATTATTTCAATTTGCAAGTTTAAACTGGCATTACTCCGTAAAAAAAAATCTGATTTTAAAAAGATTGGCAAAAAAGATTATTAAAAAGAGGTATCACATGATACCCCTTTGCATTTAAACTTGTAGAAGTGATATTCACCCCCGATTAGGGGTTTAAACTGGAGGGTGTCTGATACGTGTAAAATGTGTCCCCCCGTAATTATAAATTAACGTGTTTTATGTCTTTTTCTTTTAAAGATATTTTAAAAGTTATTTTGGGTGGCTAGTTTTGAAATGTATATGAAAGTATTGTATAATTTTTAAAAATCAGTGAATTAGAAGCATTCCCCATAGACTAAGAACATGTTTGTTTCGTGAAAATGTCTTTAATTGAAAACCAATAATTCACTGTTTTCTTAGAATTAGCACACAGAGGTTCCGAATCTCTCGAAAATCCTAGATGTCGGTCTTACATCCGTGTCTTCAAATTTAACGAAATGTATCAAATACATAAAGAAGTGTTCGAGAGGACATTCAATTGTGGGAAGCGCAACTGATGAAGGTTCCCTGACCAGAAACAATGTATATTATATTTATATATAATATATATTGTCTTGCGTACAAAGGAATGACACCTCGAAGAGAGTATTCAATATCTCTGACAGGTGAAGTAACCTGAAAATTTTATCGTGATATTCTGTCCTAGGAGTTAAGAGAGAACAGCAATTACACGGAACGGCTCCAGATTCGGAACATCTGTGTGCTAATTCTCTCGAAAATCCTAGATGTCGGTCTTACATCCGCGTCTTCATAGTCATGACATATTCTAAAAAGTTAACAGTACTATTATTTACTTTATAGAGTTTCAGCACCTGAATGATCCAATCATGTGGAACTGAATCAAAGGGCTTTTTGTAGTCCACATATGCCATGTAGAGATTTCTTCTTTTGGCGTGGGCTTGATTGCAGACAACGGAATCAATTATTAGTTGTTCTTTGCACACCATCGAGTTTCTCGGGCATCCCTTTTGTTGTTCGGCAATTATGTTGTTCAGCACACACTTTATAAGTTTGTATAAGGTTGGGAGGCAAGTGATTGGTCGGGATTTTGCTGGGTCCTGTGCACATAGGTTGTCCTTTGGTAAGAGCACCATGCGTAAGGAAACTAGGCATCTTGTGTGGATGGATAATTATGTCATTAATAAGTTCTGTTAATTTCTCGTGGGTGACGTAAAGTTTCTTTATCCAGTAATTCTGCACACCATCTTGTCCTGGTGCTTTCCAATTACGGAGGTGTTTCATTATGTTGCACGTGTCTTCCGTTGTAAATGGTTGGTGTTGCATGTTATCACAATTCTGAAATGGAGCCTCCTCCTCATTAATCCAGCTCGCTCTGGAGTTATGGGAAACTGTCAACAAGTCTTTCTATTCCGTTGTTCATGACCCCTCGTTGGTACTCGGTCAGTCTTCCAATGTCTTTCCGAAGAGAATTAATTTTCTCTTCTAGCCTTCTTTGCCAAGGTGGTATTCGAGGTGCTTGTCTAAATTGGGGAGGGTCTTGCTTTGGTCTTATTGCGACCCCAATTGTTCTGCAGATGGAAATTGCAGCACAGTAGATGATTGTGTGTAGCGACTCTAACGTATTAGCACCTAAAACATAGTTTGACAAGATAAATTTGTTCATGGCCTGCAAGACGATACCCAGGTTCTTAGAAGATCTTAGTTTGAGAAGAGTTGGTCTAATCAATGGATCTGTTCCACTATACTCTTTCCATTTCTGTTTGGGTTTTCTCAAACAGATCATCGTTGACTGGGTGTTCTTGAGTCTCGTCCGCTCTTTGTGCCAAAGGTGTTTCAGGCTCGGAATCTGTTGCATTTCGACCAAATAATTTGCGCTCAACTTCGCTCTTTATTGTGTCCAGTTGATCAAGCGAAATAAGGCCATTTCTCAAGATGACACGATATTGATCTGCGACTCTCTGTTTGGTCACTTGAAGTTCTGGGTACTCACGACAGAACTCTTGATGGAGTATTTGACGATATCCAGTCTTGTCCTGGCCTAGGTTCGTAAATCTGTAAAACGTGCGCATTATAAATTCATTCATGGCGCTAGTCCATTTCATGCGCTGTCTTTTCAGTCTCCCTTGAGTGAGCGCTGGGTATTGATTCTACGCAACACTCCGTTGGTGATGGTCACGTTGATGCTGTGACCGTATTGGTGAGTGTTGTTGTGGTTCTTGGGGTTCTTGGGCTTTGAACAACAGAGGCCCGCTTTTTCAGCTCCCTGTCACCGACGTCCCGCATGCTGTCATGTCCAGCGCCGGCTCCAGACATGCACTGGCGATCCCCAGTCAGTGGCTCTTTTCCGAGACATCTACTCCATAGCTCCATTGGTTATCCGGGTCACTCGGAACCGTGGGGTTGTCACTTCCCAGATGAAATGATTTAAACCACATCATCCCGTGCGGGGTTTGGGGAAGGGAGGAAGGCTAGGTAGTATTTCAACGGAGAGCCACCCTTTTAGTCGCCTCTTACGACAGGCGGTAGAATACCATGGTGCTATTCTAACCCTGACACCACATAATAATAAAGGAACTTTTACTATACGAAACGTCCAAGGGTTGTCTTGGAACAGATGATAGGAGCAGGGAAGAAGACACCCGTAACGATTCATCACCAAACAGTAGTTTTTCTAGATTCATAGCAATGTTGAGACCTGTCTTACATAAGAAAACAAATTTTATTATTATTTTATACTTAATATTATTTGTGCTTAAATCTAAAATTATTCAAATCTTTTAGCTCAATACTTAAAACGGCTCTTTTTCATTTTTTTACAGATTTATTTAATTATGAATATACAGAACATTTGGTTTATGAGGGAGCTGTTATGTTCGTCATAAAATACACTTACAACATTTGCACATTAAACCAATATAAATGTTAGTCACACATGCGGAACTACTGTTCCCGAGCTTGCAAATAAGATTATTATTGCATATGCGATGACAACAAACGTTATTTTAAATAACAACTAGGTTTTTGTTTTTCCATAAATACATGTTTTACTACTTATACTTTATAACTTTATGATTTGTATTTTCCGAATCAGCTTTATCTTAGTAAAATATTTTATTTACCTTTGAACTATACTGTTCTACTAATCAAAAGGGTTAGTTAAATTAAAATTAAAATAAGGGGCGAATTATAGACAGAAACAACTTGTACATAACTTGTATTCGTAATTAATCAGTTAAAATTATGGAATTGTTTAAGCTTAGATATTATACGCTAAATATAAACTCACCCACTTATATTCATGTCGATATACATTATTTTTTTCTTCGTTTTTAATAATAATCTCTAACATACATGTTTCGCACATTGCAATAAACATTGATATACACAGCCTTCCATTTTCAATATCAATTCTAGGACCGAGTTGTGTCGTACCGGTACCATTACTGAATAAGTGGCTAGCTAAAAAAATCAAATAAAACAAATTAGTATGTAATTGCTGGTGAAGCGTTTAATTGACATCGCCAACTAAAAATCCATTTGCACGAATGTGCAAACCATTTCGGGCACTTTTGGTAGGTAGGGTATCTGGATTTTCTCCAAACTATAATATAGCCGATTTCTAGCGATCTCTCAGTTATAATTGTTCCTAAGTGGTTTGAACCAAACACATTCTAGCGGTCTTGGTTAATACCAATGACATCACGAAAACGTCACAAATGTGCCCTTTGTTACGTCATTGTTTGAAATATCTTCAACCGGTAATAACCCAAAGCAGTAGTTGTTTTTGATTGTCTGTCTCTTTCTTAAATGACATTTTAGGTTATGTATTTATTTTTATTTCTAATACATGTTATGGCTGACCCAATGAAAGAACCCATTGTTTAGGGATACTCCGCAGTTATTAAGATATTTTATCACATTGTACTTCATTTAACCTTATTTACTTGTCTAGCTGAACACCTGCAAAACTGCAACTAAGCGCTGCGTAGCGTCTCATATCAAAAGATTATAAATAGGAGATATTCATTAGCTCATTGCTCATTATTGTTCATAAGTTCATTATTCATTAATTTCTAGGAGATTTAGATTGTGTTTGTCAGTCTTAACATCGTTCTCAGCTCAAGCTTTGAAATTGTAAAACTAGTACTTAAGTGTTTCCATTAAAATCAGTGTCCTTTTCCAGCTAATAAATAAATAGTTTTTTAAAAAAGGAGTTAATGAAAATAACCCCTAACACTGGCGCAGTCAGCACGGATGTAGAAAACTAATTTGGAAATTGACCAGCAAACGAAAATCCAGAGACCTGAAATCAAACGAAAATTGACCAGTCCAGATTTCGAGCAGTCAACAACAAATTAGGTGACTTCTAAGCCTTTAACTACAAAAAGAGCCAAGACGACAAACAAATCTATTCCCCAGGGATAATAATCGAGGTGAGTCAAAGATTTCATTTTGCATGCATTGCTATATACATACACATATATTTCGTATCCTTACAATACATGAGAATTTGTATTTTTCTGTGTAAAACATTCCTTGAAAATTTTCACTAAAAGAGATTGATATTGCCGCACGAGAATCGTCATTATTAAATCCGGGAGTTCTGCTTCAAACACAAATTGTTAGAGAACTTGAACAAATTAATTGAAGGTTTTTAATTGATTTGGAGTGAAAATAAAAATCATTTTTAACTTTAAAATAATTGGTCTGTTATAACAAAATGAGCCAAGAAAATATCTATGAACCAGAGTAGAGACTAAGCGAGTTATGCCAAATTATCCCTGAATACGACGGTGACTCAATATTGCTTAATACGTTCTTAAGTTCATGCGATGCAGCATTCGACGTCGCAAACGACCAGCAAGCGTATCTATTGACAATACATTTGAAAAATAAGCTTAAAGGAAGAGCATCACAATTAATAAATTCGCGTGACCTCAAAACATGGGACAGTATAAAAACCATTCTTAAAACACATTTTGGAGATTCCCGTGATTTAACAAGTTTAATTTACGACCTTCAGCAAACTAAACAAAGCTCAAACGAAAATCCTCAAAATTACGTACATCGAATAAATGCACACCATTCGAAATTATATGCCGCGATAAACCAGCAGTTAACTCTCACCCGAGAACAAAAGGACGCGCAGCAAGCACTTGTTGACAAAGTAGCGTTGCAAACACTCTTAGTAGGGCTTGACCCGAAGATAGGTGCTATTGTACGGGCATCACGTCCCGCAAACCTTGCCGAGGCAGCAAATATAGTTAAATCCGAATATCAGCTGAGCTACCTTGAACAACGAAAACCGAGTGTTAATTCCCCCAACATTAATAAAAATAAAAAATACTGTAACTATTGTAAAAAGTTAGGACATTTAATAAACGAATGCCGACAAAAACAAAATAACGAAAGATATAGAAATACCGGAATTTCTAATAATCAAAATCAATCTTATCAACGTAACTTTAATAATTTCTAAAGAAATGATAATACAGCTTATCATCCTCAACAAAGGTACGAAAATAATTACCACAGACGTGATAATACTGCTTATCACACTCCGAGATTCGAAAATTCAAATCGCCCTCCGGGTAACCAAAATCGAAATTTTCAAAACGGATCACAAAGAAGCTACCATTTAAACGAGACGAGAGCGGAAACAGAGGCTGGCTCTTCTGCTCTAAAGGCTTCAACCAGCCAAGCGCAAAGTCAAAAACAACATCAAAAACGAGAAGAGAACCACAACGAAATGTAAAAATATCGCAAAATACGTTAAACGAAAACAATTTATTTTACACGAAATCGCGAAACGGAAAATTAAAATATCTTATAGATTCAGGAGCCGGGATATCGATCCTAAAACCACATTTATTTCCCCAAGATAAAATTAAATCAATTAACCCTATCAACGTACATGGTGTAACAAATGAACACTTTGAGATAACTCAATCAGTAAAAAATATTTTTTTCCCAAATGATGAGAACGGGAAATGGAAGTTTATCTTTATGATTTACAAATGAATTTTGATGGTATATTAGGAATAGATTTCTTACAAAAATATGAGTGTGTTATTGATATTAAAAATCGTCAATTAATAACGAGAACAAAAACTGTACCATTATACAAAGAAAACGAAATTACGAATGAAATCATAATAGAGCCGCGAGTTGAGCAAATTTTTAAATTAAAGTGCGATCAAGTAAATCAAGAATTAATTTTAAATTCAGAAGAAAAAGACGGTGTTGTAATCTCGAATTGCTTAATAAAAACCAATGAAAAAGGTGAATTCTACACTTCAATCTTAAACAAAACGGAAGAAACAAAAAACGTAATTTTTGAAAATCTAATTCTGGAACCCTTCATCGAAGAAAGGAATGAAAACCAAAGACAAACTTCAGTGTTCAATATTAAAAACAAAATCTCTTCACAAGACAACAACGAGTGGAAAAAGCACTACGAACTGAACATTTAAATGAAGAAGAAAAGGATGCCATAATCTCTTTATGCAGACGTTTCTCTGACATCTTTTATTTAGAAGGAGATGAACTATCTTTCACAAATAAAGTAAAACACAAGATCGACACAGAAGGAGCAAAGCCAATCTACACGAAGTCGTATAGATATTCATACATACACAAACAGGAAGTAAAAACGCAAATCAACAAAATGTTAGAACAAAATATTATACAACCTTCTTCATCGCCATGGTCTTCACCAGTATGGGTGATACCAAAGAAAATGGATGCTAGCGGTAAACAAAAATGGAGACTAGTAATCGACTATCGGAAATTGAACGAAGTAACAATCGACGACAAATACCCGTTACCAAAAATTAATGATCTTCTTGACAAATTAGGCAGATGTAACTACTTCACTACATTAGACTTAGCATCAGGTTTTCACCAGATAGAAATAAACCCTGCAGATATTGAAAAAAGAGCCTTTACTGTCGAAAACGGACACTATGAGTTCAAAAGAATGCCGTTTGGATTAAAGAACGCACCTGCAACTTTCCAACGCGTAATGGATAACGTATTAACAGGTATTCAAAATGAGAGAGCATTAATTTATATGGATGACATCATATCATTCGCATCATCATTACAAGAGCATGTTCAAAGATTAACAGAATTATTCCAAAGACTACGAGATGCAAACTTAAAGCTACAACCAGATAAATGTGAATTTTTGAAAAAGGAAGTATCTTACTTAGGACATATTGTCACAGAAAATGGAGTTAAACCAAATCCAGAAAAAATAAGAGCAGTTAAAGAATTTCCAACCCCAAAGAATCCCAAAGATGTTAAAAGCTTTCTAGGATTAGCAGGATATTATAGACGCTTTATCAAAGATTTTGCAAAAATAGTTAAACCACTGACACAACTGTTAAAGAAAGACGTGAAATTTGAATTCGATAACAATTGTATAGAAGCATTCGAAAAGCTAAAGGAAACATTAACGAACTATCCGATATTGCAGTACCCTGATTTCGAAAAGGAATTTATCATCACTACCGATGCAAGTAACTACGCAATGGAGCAGTCTTATCACAAGGATCAATTGGAAAAGATTTACCAATCGCTTACGCATCAAGAACGCTAAACCAACATGAACAAAATTACTCTACTAGTGAAAAGGAATTACTAGCAATAGTATGGGGAGTTCAACAATACAGGAATTACGTCTACGGACGAAGCTTCAAACTACTGACCGATCATCGCCCGATAACATGGCTTTTTAACGCTAAAGACCCAGGTTCAAGATTAGTCAGATGGAGACTGAAACTTGAAGAATACAACTATCAGATAATTTACAAACCAGGAAAACAAAATTCAAATGCAGACGCTTTATCACGAATAAGGATTAACCATATCAAAAATTTCCCAAAAATACTCTACGGTAGTATAAAAGAAGAAGAAGAAGAAAACGAAGAAATAGCATCAGATACAGAAACGGAAATCGCATTCGAAACGATACAACATGAATGGAACATATTCAAAAATTTACAAGAAAACAAATCTCTAAATTGTACTCAAAATGTACATCTTCAAACGAAAAATTTTTAGACAAAACACAAAAGTGTATCCTTTCATTTATGAAACCAGGTGAATTGACAGAATCCCAATTTAAAATAGTTGATGACATAATTGATACAAACACTTTATACGAAGAGCATAAGATAAATGTAGTCGCTTCAAAAGCACATGCTAAACGAAAATATTTTCTTATCACAATTCCGCAATTAAATCCAACACAAGCAATTTTTGAAATTATTTATTATAACAAAAAGATATTGTTAAGAAATACGAAATATCATTTATATTTTCTAATCAAGAAATCGAATTTATAACTTGTAACCCTAACATAATTACGCCTGACGAGGATCAAAGACAGATAATTATAGCAGAAAACCATACCGGAAAATTAAATATGCATCGAGGTATTCATGAAACAATCGCAAGAATAAAAAGGAAATACCAATGGAAAAATTTGAATAAAGATGTAGAAAACTTTATACATAACTGTGAAACGTGTAACAAAACCAAAGCTTGTAGAAAAAACTTAAGTAACCCTCTAGTAATAACAGAAACGCCAAAAACGCCATTTGAACGCATAAATCTAGATATTTTGGAAATTCCAGAGAAAAACTACATACTAGTAATAAGAGACGAAGTTGAACCAGAAGAGTATACATTACTTCATGTATATTCTTTACCCATACTCGACCCAAAAACAAAAATTTCCTATTTAATCCTAAATACCCATAAGTATGTAGCAATCAGTCGAGATGGTAATCTTTACTTCACACTTGAATCAACAGCAAAATGTAAACCAATAAATTCAGAAGATATGATTTGTTATAACCAAATAGCCTACCCCACAGACGAAAACGCACCCTGTGAAATTAAAGTTACGAAATCCAGCAAAATTCCAGAAAATTGTGAAACAATACATGCCAATATTCAAGACTACAAAGTACAACTAACCGCAGAAAATGAATGGTTAATAGTAACCAGCAGCAGCATTCCAGTTAGCATTCAGTGCAAGGAAAAATCTACTAAAACGTTCAACATCCCGAAGAACTCAATCCTTAAACTGCAACCCCACTGCATAGCATACGTTGGATCTGTACGTATCCAGTCCACAAAAGAATATTCATCGGAACAATCTAGTGCCATAATCCCAAGTGAATGTTGTGAAACTGAAAACAGTGCAGTGAAACAGGTATTAAAACTGAAACCGTTAAAAATCCAAAAACAAAATTTAGATGAACTCAATATAGCCGAATATAAACTAAATCAGTACTCTGAACAAATAGACACTATACTAAATCGCCCTTTTATACAAAAACACATACATTGGTTCACTATAATGTGCATTGTTCTAATAAGTCTTATAATCCTAATTTTTATAATTTACAAATGTAGAAGGAAATGCAGCAGAGTATATCCAGCAATAATATACCCCAATCCACAACAAGAAGAACCAGGACCCTCCAGGAATATTTTCAGAAGATTCCAACCCAGAAGACGAAGTTCTATTCGATAAAATCCAATGTTGGAAATGAGAGAAAGTACTCCAATTTAAATATTAAAATTTCAAATTTTGGACGATTTCCAAAATGCATGTCTTATGTCTTATATTTTATATTTTATATCCTTAATATTAATCAACGCATATACTAACATATTTAATCGAATATTTTGAACAATATCATTTATAAATATAACTATTTTAATAATATCACCATGAATTTACTAACCAATAATATTACAATTTTAATTATTTTTAAAAATTCGTGTCATTGGGAAGACAGCAAATTTTCTTAAAAAGGAGAGGAGTGTTATGGCTAACCCAATGAAAGAACCCATTGTTAAGGGATACTACGCAGTTATTAAGATATTTTATCACATTGTACTTCATTTAACCTTATTTACTTGTCTAGCAGAACACCTGCAAAACTGCAACTAAGCGCTGCGTAGCGTCTCATATCAAAAGATTATAAATAGGAGATATATTAGCGCATTGCTCATTATTGTTCATAAGTTCATTATTCATTAATTTCTAGGAGATTTAGATTGTGTTTGTCAGTCTTAAACATCGTTCTCAGCTCAAGCTTTGAAATTGTAAAACTAGTACTTAAGTGTTTCCATTAAAATCAGTGTCCTTTTCCAGCTAATAAATAAATAGTTTTTTTAAAAAAAGGAGTTAATGAAAATAACCCCTAACATACATATAATATTTCAATACAAGGAAATTAATAATCTATACTATTATAAAATTGTAAGTTTGTCTGTTTGTTTGTTTGTTTGTTTGTTCGGGCATCACGTAAGAACTACTTAACTGATTTTGCTGAATCTGTTTTTGTTGCGAAGCCTATAGTTTGACTTAAAATCTGGTAGACATTTTATCTCTCTAAATTGATAGAAACGGTAGATATAGCGAAAAAACTTCTACCATGTTGGGTAATTCAATTACTCAATTGGTTTCAAGGCACGCACAAAATATTAGATACTGGCATCAGCTTAGCTTTTATTCAATTCGGAATGTGCAAATGTAACATGGTTCGATTTAACAAAAATCAACATATATCAAGCGTAATTTTACAGGGTGTTCTGTATATAGGAATCTTAGAGCGGAGTAGACCTATAAGCAGCTGGATATATACGATGTGGTGGATATAACGGAAAGTGGAATTAGTTATACGGCGTGGTCCAAAAAAGTTATATTGAGTGGGCTATAAACAGTTCCTATACATCAAGTGGTTGAACTAGGGTAGAATATTTATACTGTGAAAAAAAAACTTAAAAAAATTGTCTTAGGTAAGCAGTTAGGACTTTGAAATATGTTCATAAGATACTATAGTTATGAAATGGGTTAAAGAAATGTTAAAAACAGAGTTATGTATCCCGTTCCCATATGAAGACAATAAGATAAAGAAATAGCAGATCAGCAGCACGTGCAGACGATTCATCATATGCTACAACGGAATTCAATTACTTTCGCATATCTTAATGTTTTGTTTCAGATTAGAATAGATGTAAACATCGTAGCAATTAGACGTATAATTTTATATTCAGTAGTAAATTAAAAACTTGTAATATTTTTCCGCTCGATTAAACTTTTAAAAATCTTTTTTAAAAAGTTATTTTTGAAAACAAAAAATATTACTGGCGCAGTCATTCGGATCTGAACGAATTTCTTCAAGAAAAAACGTCAGTTTCCACTGTTGATTCAGAGAACCAAACTCCGCAAAGAAGAAAAGAAATCCACAACGATCCACTACCAGACCAGAGAAATCAAATGAAGATCATCTGTTTGGTACTGTGAGTAGAAAAAGTTGCTTTCCTTGTTATATATAATTTCCTTATATTTATATTTACCCAGTTTATGTCTATCTCCTCGAATTTGCCTGATTCATCAAGAGAAAACAGCGCTATCGAGTTAATTTTAAGAGAACAAAATTTTGAATTTGATTTAAGTACGTTATTTTCCGATTTAAACATTTCAAATAGTTCAGTTAACAATTCAAATATTTTAAATATGAATGCGAACAGACAAGCAGGTAACGTTCCAGTTTTTGAACCCAAGTTACTACAAATTATTCCACAATTTGATGGAAACCCACTAGAACTGTCATCATTTCTTGATACTGCTAATACTATTATTAATCAGTATTGGGATCCAAACCCAGAAAATATCCAAAGCGTACAAAATATAACAATTATATACGGCATTTATTCTAAACTAATTGGTAAAGCTAGAGAAGTTTATAGTATTTGCATTGCTAAAGATTGGCACACTGTTAAAAGCGCGTTAATAGCACATTTTGGAGATCAGCGCGATGAGAATGGTTTACTTTTTGATTTAGATCAATTAAGACAATTTCAAAATGAACCTTCTTTACAATTTTATACAAGAGTTATGTCTAATTTAAGCGCATTACATAATTATGTTGACATTCACGAAAATCTTGTTCAAAATAGAACAGTTAAAAAGACATTTTATAACACCCACGCTTTAAAAATATTTTTAGCAGGACTAAAAGAGCCCTTAGGTTCTACTATTAGAGCTATGAAACCCAGCACATTAGCTGAAGCCAGACAATATATTATTGCCGAAAATAATATTCGACACTTACAAAGACCTTCCAATTTTGACAACAATCATCACAAAAACAATTTCCAACATCAAAAACAACATAATCACAACCAACATTTCAAACAAAACCCTAATCAATTTCAAATGCAAAATCAATTTCAATCTTTGAATAGAAATCAAATCCCAAGTCAATTTCTACCAAATAATTTTCAATATCAACAACCACAATTTCCTAGAGGACCAATACAAATTCAACAAAGACCGGTTCCTTAACAACAAATTTTCACAAACAGACCAATTTTCCCTCAACAGCAAAGAAACTCAATTAACTTGTGGCAACCAAGAGGTAATACCCCACAACAAACTCCTGTTCCTATGAGTGGTGTTTCGTCAATAAAACCCTATTCGCAAGATCCTAGAAATCAAAGATTTTACCAAAAACCTAAAAACCCATATGAAGTACACAATCTTGAACAACTTGACTCTTCTTATGAAAATCCCGAATTTTATTATGAAAATATTCCAGAAATAGATTTTCAAAATGAAAACATTCACGAAAACGATACAGACACTAACTTACAAGAACCAGAACAAAGTTCAGAAGAAGCAAATTTTCCAACAACTGTCTCAACGAAAAAACCCTACATAGAACTGCATTCTATCTATGACAAAAAGGACCTTCCTTACATAAAAATATCCAACCCTCCATTAAAACTTTTAATAGACACGGGTGCAACAAAATCATTTTTGAACCCCGAAGTAGCAGAAAACTATTTTTCAGATTTCATAAAGAAAGAACCCTATTTCTTCAATTTTTCAGACAACTACAAAAAATTATTGTATCGAAATCCCAGCATTTTCAGAATTTAATTCTAAGAAAAATATTAAATTTTATTTATTCAAATTCCATAATTTCTTTGACGGCTTAATAGGCTATGAAACAATGAAAGACCTTGATGTTCAAATTGATGTAAGAAATTTCACTTTGAAAACTCCAACTTCCGAAATTAACCTAGATCATTATGAAACAAAGAACAAGCTTTTATTATTTGTCCGACTAGAACACCATACCATTGAAACCCTTAAAGTTCCAGTTAACATTCAAAATGGCGAAATTGAGATAAATACAATTAAATTAGGTAATTGTTTTATCCCAGGAGGTATAACAACCGCAATAAATGGTCATGCCATTGTAGAAATTCAAAATAACACTGATGACCCCCAAGAAATAAAATTATATTCCCCCATTTCTGTAAAACTTTTCAATCAAAATGACTATGAAATAGTTCACAACAAAGGTAAGAAAAATACTAATGCAGACGCCCTGTCACGAGTAGAAATTTACCCTAACGAAACCAAAAGAAATACTCCCCCAATATTTCAATACATTCAAGAATTTAACGAAAACCCAGAATTACAAATGAACAGACCTTCTACTTCTCGAGAAATCGATAACCAATCGATAAAAGGACAAGTTGACCCTGACGAAAACAGTGACAACAATACTATTCATACTAGCGAAGAAGATCCAATACTTTCAATTAAAATAACAGACAAACCAGTAAATTACTTCCTAAATCAAATTTTTATTATTGAAGTCCCAGACAATCCCCGAAAACAGATAAAGAAAATTTTTGAAAACCCTGTAATTCGAACACGTTTCTATTTATATGTCACAAAGAACTCTTTCCGACAACAACTAATTCAATTTATAAAAGACTATGCAGGAAATACTAGACAATACGCATTTTACTTCCAAAATGACCCAAATAATTATTTTTATGAAGAAATGTGTAGATTCATCCCCCAAATATTTAAAAATTCTGCCTATAAATTTCTAAAGTCAAATAAGTTACTTTTTGATGTAACGCAAGAACACAGACAACAAAAGCTTATAAAAACCCAACACGAAGGAATAACAAATCACAGAGGAATTTTAGAAACCTCTAACGAACTCAAACAAAAATATTATTGGCCCAAACTAATCGATGATGTAAAAAAATTCGTAAATAACTGTAATGTGTGCCAACAAATAAAATATGAACGTCATCCTCCTCTAATAAAATTTCAGTTAACGCCCACTCCAAAGAAACCCTTTGAAACAATTCACATAGATACTTTCAAATTCGAAAATTCTAATGCCCTTACTATATGTGACAGCTTTTCAAGGTTTGGACAAGCTTATATTATTCCCAGTTTATCAGCCCTTCATGTCTATAAAATCACTTTTACAATTTATCAGTACATTTAAAATTCCAGAAAACATTGTTTCTGACAACGGTTCAGAATTCACTCAACATCTCCTAAAAGATTTTGCAAATTTATATATAATAAATTGGCATTATACCTTGCCCTTAAATCCAAATAGTAACTCAATCGTAGAGAGATTTCACTCAACTCTACTCGAACATTTGAGAACGCTTACATTAACAAAACCAGATATAAGCCCTTTTGAAAAACTTTCTTACGCAATTATAGGTTACAACAATTCATTCAGTTACAAAATATAAGCCCATTGATCTTATTTTTGGTCAATTAGAATTAAAAGAACCAATCGAATTCGATCCCCAATCCCAACTTGTTAACCACGAACTTGACAAACATAAAGAAATCATGAAAACCTTATACCAAAATGTTTCTGAAAATATGCAAAAACAAAAAGCAACCCTTATTCAGAAAATAAATGAAAAAAGGAATGACCCTCCTGATATTCAACCAGAAACTACAGGTTACAGAAAATTAACGGAAAGACAAGGTTTAGTTTTACCTTTATATAAACCTGAACATATTTTACAAAATACGGATTTAACAGTAACGACACCTCAAAATACTTATCACAAACAAATATTTAAACCGCCTCGAAAATTTATTGACAAAAACTTGTTACAGGTTGCTGACACTACACCTGACGATGAGTCAGAAAGTTCAAATTCGGAATCTCAAAACTAATCCCGGAGTCCTTCCCTTTAAACTTGGAAGTTCCCGACTAAAAATCGCATCTTACACTTTCCTACATTATGTCCGAATTGACCCAATCAAATCACAAATTTTATCAATCACCACTATATATGATAACTTTGAACATGTAATATGTAACGTCACTTCTATTCAAAAAGAAGCACTTCTTAGTTCTTATAAACACTTAGAATATGAAGTCAGATTATTAAATCAAAAAATGAATTCCCTGTTCCCAAATAATAGAAATAAAAGAGGATTAATTAACCCCTTAGGATCTGTAATAAAATATTTCACAGGAAATATGGACGCCCAAGATGCTGAAGAAATTCATGAAAGCATTTCAGAACTTGAAACTAATCAAAATAAAATTGTTAGAAAAGTTAATAAACAAATATCATTAACTTCGGCACTTATGAAAAATATTAATGAAACAATTACTAAAATATCAAATAACCAAAATTTGGTTGAAAATAAAATTGAACAATTAAGAATAGGTTTGAACGAAATAAATTTTAATTATGCTCATTATTTAGAGATTCAAGAAATTTTGAATCATATTAAATTAAATTCAGACTCCTTATTGAATTTTCTTTCAGACATGGAAAATGCTATAAGCTTTGCTAACTTAAAAGTTTTACATCATAGTATCATTTCACCAAATGAATTACAAAAAATTGTTAATCAATTGCAAGAATCACACAGTTATTCACAATTGTTATTTTCTGTACGTGATTATCTCAAATATTATGAAGTAGTTGAAACAAATGTAATCATTTCGCAAGATAAAATAATGTTTTCTCTTGATTTTCCATTGGTCCATCCTGATATCTTTGATTATTATCACCTTTATGCCATACCAAATGAAAATCAATCAATAATTATCCCACCATCTTCCTATCTTTCCATAAGCAACAATGAGTACCAATATCAAGATGAAGAATGCAAAAACTTATGGTCAAATTATTTGTGCAAGAAAAATCGCCTTTTGCCACTTCTTCAAAATCTCGATTGTATAACTTCACCTTTATCAATCGAAAACAAGTTAGAAAACTGCCAACAAATTCCAATCAAAAATGCCCCGCAGATAATTGAAGAAATTAATGAAGCCCATTACATTGGTGTTTTCCAGAAACAACAAAAAGTTCAAACCACATGCCAAGAAAGCGACGTAGCAGTCCTTCAAGGAACATTTTTGTTCATTGTCCCGCCAAAATGTTCAATCAAAACCACATCGTTCATCTACAAAAACGAAAAAGGTACAATCAAAGGTCATCCAGTTACCTTAGACGAAATAAAAGCAATCAGTCTACCAGTTTTACCAGTTCAAAAGCTCAACCTAGAAAAAGTGCCACTAGACAAGTTACATCAACTTCAAATTCAGGAATCAGCTGAATAGCCCTTAGAAGAAATCAAAATACAGTCCAGACGCTCAACATGGTTCCTATATTTCACAATTTTCCTGATTATTGCAGTGATCCTGTTTTTCATTGTCAGGAAGCGAGAACTGATAATGAAATTGTTCCAGTTCAGCCAACCAGGCCCCAGACCGGAAGTTAGTCCGTCTCAGGTGGTTCCACCCTTGACGAACCTTTAGGGATGGAGGAGTTATGTATCCCGTTCCCATATGAAGACAATAAGATAAAGAAATAGCAGATCAGCAGCACGTGCAGACGATTCATCATATGCTACAACGGAATTCAATTACTTTCGCATATCTTAATGTTTTGTTTCAGATTAGAATAGACGTAAACATCGTAGCAATTAGACGTATAATTTTATATTCAGTAGTAAATTAAAAACTTGTATATTTTTCCGCTCGATTAAACTTTTAAAAATCTTTTTTAAAAAGTTATTTTTGAAAACAAAAAATATTACTGCAGTTGTTTATACAGGCTGTTTGAAATATAAGATGGAGTGGAATTATAGTTTATTGTGGTTAAAAACTTGTTTTATATCCACAAGTAGTTACATATATAGGATGGTTGAAATATGTAGCGGAGTATAATTACAGCTATACAGGTGGGTTTAAAAATATTTTAAAGTAATGGTATGATCTACAAGGTGTTCCATTTACCGGATGATTGAAACATAGGGTGGGGTAGGATTCTAAGGATACAGGGTCGTACAAAAATGTTTAATTTGGTGGCAAATAAGTAGTTGCATATAAAGGTTGTTGAAATATAGGGTGGCTTACAGTTAGATTTATACAGGGTGTGTGGAAAAAATGTTAGAAATTTTTGTTATATAGCACTTGCATATTAAGGTACCTGAAGTATGGTGCGCACTGAAGTTATAGTATACAGTGTCATTCAAATAAGGTTAGAAAAAGTTGTAAGTTGGAGAGAAAATTATACTTTAATATATTTTGAAAAAAGTATAAGGAAAAAATGTGAAATAGCGTGTTTCATAATAAATTACAAGATAGGATAGTTGAAACATAGGCTGAAGAAGTTTTATGATAATTATTTTAAGTATTAGTTGTAATACATACAAGGTGATTCAAAACATGTTGAACAAAATTGTTATTTTCGGTGCCCCATAATCAGTTGGGGTTTTGGTGAAATATATTTGACATTGATGGATTTATGGTTTATACAGGGTGGTAAAAAAATGTTATACTAGTGGGAGGCCGATTAGTAGTTGCAAATACAAAGTGATTGAAATAGCGGGTGAGTAGATTTACTTCAAACAGGTTGGATATATTTTTTTGTAAGATAGAATATGAGCTGTTGCATATCTGCAATATCTGAAACATGGATCGAAGTAAAATTATAGTTCATACAGTGGGATTGGAAGTATTTAAAGATTTTATATTTGGTTGCCCCTAAGCAGATGCACATACAGGGTGGTTGAAGTGTTTTCTAGAATACAATTATGGTTATAGAGGGTGGTTCAAAAATAAGTTGTAATGTTTGACAAATTGGCAGCGGTGTATACAGGAAGGTTTTAGTGTAGATGGAAGAAGAGTTAGTTATACAAAGGGGTTAAAAAAAATTTTGAATAAAATTGTTGTATAGGGTGGCCAATAAGCAGTTGCAGTTTGGGTGAGGGTTTAAATAAAAGTTTGGTGTTAGGGTGCAAAACTGTGTTTTTATATTTGTGACTCACGAAGGATTCCACATCATTTCCATTTGATGGATCAAAAGTTTTAAAAAAATTGTTAAATAGTGTAGACCATAAGCAGTTGCATTCTACTATATGGAATATCTGATATATGGGGAGAAGCAAGATTGTAGTTTTAGAGTGTGTAACACAATGTTAGAAAAAGCTCATATAAAGGTTGATTAGTATATAGAGTAAAAAGAAACTTTACTTTAAAAGGTGGTTAAAAAAATATCAGAAATAATTGTTAAACACGGTACACCATAAGCAGTTGCATATGTCAGATTTGCATAGGGTAGAGAAAAGTTATAGCCAGGTGTTTAAAGAATTATATTGGGTGACAAATAAACAGCAGCATATACAGGATGGTTGCAATATAGGGTGAAGTAGAGTTACAGTTATTCAAGGTGATTCAAAAAATGTCGCATAAAATAGTTATATAGGGTGGCCCATAAGTACTTGCAGCTTAGAAGCACTTATTTATACAGGGTGTGTGAAATATAAGATGGAGTGGAATTATAGTTTATGTTGTAGTTAAAAATTTTGTTTTATATCCACAAGTAGTTGCATATATAGGAAGGTTGAAATATGTAGCGGGGTATAATTACAGCTATACAGGTGGGTTTCAAAATATTTTAAAATAATGGTAAGATCTACAAGCCGTTCCATTTACCGGATAGTTAAAATATAGGGTGGGGTGGGATTCTAAGGATACAGGGTCGTACAAAAATGTTATATTTGGTGGCCAATAAGTAGTTGCATATAAAAGGTTGTTGAAATATAGGGTGTCGTACAGTTAGAATTATACATGGTGGGTAAAAATGCTTGAAAAATTGCACTTGCATATATAGAGTACCTGAAGTATGGTGCGCAGTGAAGTTATAGTTATACAGTGTCATTCAAACAAGGTTAGAAAAAGTTGTGAAGTGTGGAGGGAAATTATACTTTAATATATCTTGAAAAAATATAAGGATAAAATGTGAAAAGCGTAGTTCATAATAAGTTGCAAAGATTTGATAGTTGAAAGATTGGGTGAAGAAGTGTTATGATAATTATTTAAAAAATGTTATATTGGTTGACCAATAAGCAGAAGCGTATACAGAGTAGTTGTAATACATACAAGATGATTCAAAAACATGTTGAACAAAACTGTTATTTTCGGTGCCCCATAAACAGTTGTGGTTTTGGAAAAATATATTTGGCATTGATGGATTATAATACAGGGTGGTAGAAAAAATGTTATACTGGGTGACCGATAAGTAGTTGCAAATAAAAGGTGGTTGAAATAGCGGGTGGAGTAGATTTATAGTCAAACAGGTTGGATATATTTTTTTGTAGGATAGAACATGAGCTGTTGAATATGTGCAATATCTGAGACATGGATCGAAGTAAAATTATAATTCATACAGTGTGATTAGAAGTATTTAAAAATTTTATATTTGGTTGCCCCTAAGCAGATGAACATACAGGGTGGTTGAAATATTTTCTAGAGTAAAATTATGGTTATACAGGGTGGTTCACAAATAAGTCATAATGATTGACAAATTGGCAGCGGTGTATAAAGGATGGTTTTAATGTAGATGGAAGTAGAGTTAGTTATACAAAGCGGTTAATTTTTTTTTAATAAAATTGTTATATAGGGTGGCCAATAAGCAATTGCAGTTTGGGTGAGGGTTTAAATAAAAGTATTAGGATGCTAAACTGTGTTTTTATATTTGTAACTCACGAAGGGTTCCACATCATTTCTGTTAGGATGGATAAAAAAAGTTTAAAAAAAAATGTTATATAGGGTAGACCATAAACAGTTGCATTCTACTATATGGAATATCTGAAATATGGGGAGAAGTAAGATTATAGTTTTAGAGTGTGTTTAACACAATGTGAGAAAAAGCTGCATATAAAGGTTGAGTAATTATAGAGTATGGATAAATTTTACTTTAAATGGTCGTTCAAAAAATATCAGGAATAGTTGTATACAGCGTAGACCATTAGCAGTTGCATATTTCGTTATATTGGGTGAGAAATAAACAGCAGCATACAGGATGGTTGCAATATAGGGTGAAGCAGAGTTACAGTTATTCAATGTGATTCAAAAAAATGTCGAATAAAATTGTTATATTGGGTGTCCCATAAGTACTTGCAGTTTGGGTGTAATATATTCGGGATTGGTGGATTTATGGTTAAGTAGAGTGGTTCAAACAAGTTAAAAATTTTTGATAAAGGATAACCCATATTTTCATAAGTTTTTTTTTTGCCAAGTGAAACCGCGGGTAACGGCTAGTAATTTATATAAAATGTTTGGATAGCTTTTACAATTGTAATCGATGTTTTACATTTTTGGAAATTCGTTAGACAGTTACACCAATATGTTTATATTTAAGCTAAATCTACTACATGTAAGTTTCATCTTATCACTTGCTTATGCTTATTAAACTATCTTGAGTAGGTATATATCACATGAATATCAATATTTGAAAACTAATATTAATGGGATGATGTCCTCCACTATTTTTTTATACAACACCTTATTTTTATCAGTTCTAATTAATTGAGCAGCCAGGTCTCTGGATACCGTTGTTTTGGAACCAAAAAGGCAGGCTATATATTTATTTAAATTATATGTAAACAAAAAACTATACAGGTAAAAAGTCCAATCTTCATAATCAAAAAATAAGTCACCACAAATTTTTAATAATAAATTTCTGTCCATTTTATCAAAATTATCACTTGAACGATTAAATAACCACTGGAGCTATAAAGTTATTCACATACGTGTATATACTTAAACAAAAATAATAAAACATATGATTTAGACGTTTTCCAGTTCAACCAAATTGCATTCTAGCGAATCAGTTTCGGTTCTACTTTCAGTGTTCAAGAGGATTATGTCAAAGTACAACCACTGTCAACCAAGGGCATAACCAAAGTTATTACTGGTAGATCGCTAGAAAAGAAAAACCAGAGCCTTTCCCTTATGACTTTAATGGGATTTCTGGAACATTCTTTCAATTTGAAAGACGCTTTGTTATTTCACATGATCTTTAGAATTTTTTAGAGCTACCCTGTAAATTTCAAGTTAAAGTAATTTCACTTAGTTACATCAGTTTAAGTGTCTAACATTTAATGTCAAGTTACTTCATTTGTCATTATGAATCTTTTGTTTTAAGTTTTATTTCCATTGAAATTGGGATGTGATTTAGACCCTGACATGTTTGGACATTTGAAATATACAGACTTTCCAGCAATTCTGGTGTTATTCCCAAAAACTAGAAAAATACACACCTTTTTCAAAACATCCGAAAAATATGTGCAAAAGACAGTAAACCTTAATTAAATTTTCTACACATATCGCTAAAATTATTGAATGTCAAGACATGACATAAAAGTGTATTGATCGTATAGTGTTTGTAACGGTTTTGATTTATTTGAAGTTAGTTCTTTTGCGGGGCTTACAGTAGAGTGAAATGGCAGAAAATATTCTATTTGTGTATCCGAACAAAAAATTGTTTTGCGGTTGTCTGCGTGTGAGTGTGTGTGTGTGTGTGTATGAGAGAGAAAGATAGAGAGAGAGTATCGAGAATCCACCACTCAGCATTATGGGCGGTTGAAATACAGTTAAACAGGTAAAAGGTGGACAATTATAGTTCTACAGGGTGATTCACGGTTTTATTTGGTGGAACATAAATAGTTGTGTATAAAGGGTGGTTGTAATAAAGGTGGAGTAGAATTATAGTTACATGGGGTGAATTAAAAAATGTGATAAAAACTTAGTTATATGAGCATATGGATATTTGAATTATAGGGTTTACTGTAATTACAGTTATAAGGATGAGTTCAAAAAAATCTAGAATATGCTGCAAATACGGGATGGTTCACATATAGGAAGGAGTACATTTATAGGTATACAGGGTAGTTCAAAAATGTTATATTGGGTGGCACATAAGTAGTTATGTATACGAGGTGGTTGAAATAAAAGTGGAGTAGAGTTATAGACAGACAGGCTTAATCTAAAAATGTTACAAAAATTTGTTATCTAAGCATAAGAAATTCTGATATTAGAGTTATAATTATTGTTATATAAATGAAATCAAAAATGTCTTGAAGCATTCAACTGCTTCATAGTAATATGTGTCGAAATAAAATTATGGTTATACAGGGTGATTCAAACAATATTAGAAACAGTTAAGAGGGTGCAGAAGAATTATACGTTCACAGGGTGCTTTAAAAAATATCAGGGCGGCTGATATTTATACAGGATAGTTGCAATATAGGGTAAATTAAAGTATACTTATACAAGGTGGTCCAAATAATATAAAAAAATGTTGAAAAACAATTAAATAAGTTTTAAAAAAAGTGGAATAAATAGAAAAAACAAAAGAAAAAAATACAAAATTTGTGTGTGTGTGTGTGTGTTTTTTTTTTTTTATCCGAAGAGGGGGGAAATACATTCCGTACTTAGCTAGCACGTGCTGGCCGTCGTGCGGGACTCCCGATACAATGACTTCAAAGCAAGAGTAAATCGTTGCATTGAAACCAGTATACCGTATACCCGCTAAAACCCTAACCTCTTTCTCCTACAACCATGGTCCCCTGCGGCACTCTTACTCAATACTACTTCGCAAGGGTGGTTCATTGCAGATGTTAACTGCTCTTACATTGAAAGCCTCTAAAGCCTACTCCTCGAAGGTATCGCGGAGTTCTTTGAGGATAGTCTCCGCGTAATCTGATACCAAGTTCCAGGCTTGAGGGCCCTTCAGCATGGCTTCTACTAATTGTTCTGGGACGATATTAGTCTCCAGAATCCTCTCCACTTCAGCACGTTGATCCTGAAACCGGGGGCAGGAGAAGAACACGTGTTCCGCGTCCTCTATCACGTCCGTACAGTGTGGGCAGTTTGGGGAGTTTGCCCTCCTGAACCTGTGCAGGTATGCTCGAAAGCATCCATGTCCAGTCAGGAGTTGAGTGATGTAGAACCCAACCTCCCCATGCTGGCGGTTGACCCAACGACTGATGTTAGGTATTAATCGATATGTCACAGGCCTTTAGTAGAGCTGTCCCACCTCTCCTGCCATTGCCCTAGACTCATGGCTCTTTCATCGCTGTTTCCTGTCGGTTGGTCTTTTTCTAACTTTCTGCGATAAAGCCGTCCCCTTTCTGCAGCCAGGATGTCGATTGGCAGGGTAGAGGCAATCACACTCACCGCCTCGTAAGACACAGTGCGGTAGGATGATGCCACTCGAATCGCTGAGAGCCGCTGGACTGATTTCATTTTCCGGCGGTACGATGGTAGCTCGAGCGATTTCTCCCATACCGGTGCCCCGTACAACAAAACAGAAGTAGTTACTGTTGCCAGTAGCTGTCTTCTTATCTGTCTAGGGCCTCCGATATTTGGCATTATTCTAGATAAGGCCCCCTGTACCCCAGCTGCTTTCTTGCTGGCCGCGATTATGTGCTCTTTGAAGTTGAGCCGTGTGTCCAGGAGCACCCCCAAATAGCTGATGAAGGGCTGCGACTGTATGTAGGTGTCGCCTATTTTGAGGGTGATGGTTTCCCTTGCCTTTCGACTGCTCACAAGAAGTGTTTCGGTCTTTTGTTCTGCTAAACTCAAGTCCGCTGCGAGCATCCAATGCTGAATTGTGGCTATAGCGAATGAGAAGGTTGTTTGTATCTCCTCTATGTGCTTGCGCACTATGATCAATGCCACATCATCGGCGAATGCCATTAGCCTGACGCCCTCGGCAGACCGAGCAGGAGCAGGTCGTTGTACATTACGTTCCATAAGAGGGGGCCAAGAACAGAGCCCTGAGGTACACCTCCTGTGATCTTATAGTCTACTTGCCCATTTTCAGTTTGGTACAACAAGATGCGGTCCTTGAAATACGATGAAACCATTCTGCGCAAGTACTGCGGAACTTCCATCCTGGCAAGAGCCTCCAAAATGCGGTCCCAGCGGGCCGAGTTAAAGGCGTTCTTGATATCCAGGGTGGCTATTAGGCAGTACTTTTTTCCACCTCTTCTCCATCTCTTTCCCGAGAGCCTCTCTCTCTGGCGATGCTGGTAACGAGCTTCACGGCATCGATGGTTGATCTCCCCTTTCTGAACCCGAATTGGTTGGTGGAAAGTTTCGGCTCAACGTAGGGCTCCAGCCTATCTGCTATTATCCTCTCAAGGAGTTTTCCCGCAGAGTCCAACATACAGAGGGGACGATATGATGACGGTTCGTCTGGAGGTTTCTTTCCCCCTTTAGGGAGGAGCACAAGCCTCTGCTTTTTCCACTTAGTCGGGAAAACCCCCTGCTTTAGGCAGGTCTCATACATGTGTAGAAACATGTCAGGCCTATTGGCTATGGCGCATTTTAGCGCGATGTTAGGTATGCCATCTGGACCGGGAGCCTTACCGTTTTGGAGCCGGTTGCACGCGCCCATCAGCTCACTCATAGTCACTGGTGGTATATCTTCGTCCCTCACCTGCCACGAAGGATAAGCGGGTAGCTCAGGCTTCGCAGGAAACAAGTGAGTGACAATGCGGTGCAATGATTCGGGGCAGTTCGTTGATGTCATGGGAGGGGCCTTAATTTTATGCATCACGATTTTATACGGTTTTCCCCATGGATCTTGATTAACTTCGTCACACAACTCCTTCCAGTAGGATCTCTTGCTTGAGAGAATGGCTCTTCGTAGTTGTTGTCTTTTGATCTCATAGTCGAGCCTTAGTTCTTCTGTTGTGACCCTGTCGCGTCTCCGTGCTCGTTGATGCAGCCTTCGTGCTTTGAGACACTCTCGTCGGTGTTGTGAGATCGTGTCGTTCCACCAGTAAACTGGTGGGCGGCTGTTGTTCTGCCGTCTCCTTGGCATGGAAGCATCGCAGGACTTGACAACGCTTGTCATTACCTCTTTGGCAATGGCTTCTGCGCTTGTTGCTATTGACAATGGTTCCTGCTCCATAACCAAGGCGAATGAATCAGCATCGAAAGCATTTTTGTTCCAACCGACTGGCTGTGACCTCGCACGACTGACACACAATCTTCGT
Source organism: Octodonta nipae (assembly GCA_034190945.1). NCBI lineage: Eukaryota > Metazoa > Arthropoda > Insecta > Coleoptera > Chrysomelidae > Octodonta > Octodonta nipae. The sequence goes on along the minus strand of CM067217.1, from coordinate 34,997,704 downwards.
TTGGGAGTGGTGTTGATTTCCCATATAATAGCTTGGTGGTCGCTATTAGTAACTCCTCATCGACCCGCCACTCACAGCCCCCTTTAATTAGGTTGCTGCTAACGAAGTCACATCGATAATGGAGCTGGCTGTACCTTTGCGATATGTGCTTACGTCTCCTGTGTTGAGGAGTACCAGGTTGAGCGAAGACATGGTCTCAAGGAGAGCTCGTCCTCTCGCGCTCGTTTCCCGGCATCCCCAGTCAATTGCCCAGGCGTTGAAATCTCCTGCGATGGCGACCGATTCACGCTTCCGTACATCCTCCGCCAAGGTGTCCAAGAATAACTCGAACTCCTCGAGCTGTGCACTAGGAGGTGCATAGCAGCTATAGAAGTGAACCCCTCCCACTTTGGCTCTCACAAGCAATGGTTCGGGGGTATTTGGCAGTTGTTGGAACGGAAGTTTACCGCAAGCCCATATCGCTGCTCTGTCCGTTGTGTCATTTACCCAGGACAGGGTGTCGAAGTTTTTGTACTGCTCGCAGATTATGGCTACGTCGCAATCCAATTCCCGCACCCGCTGTACCAGTAGGTCTTGGGCTGCTTCGCAATGGTTGAGGTTGAGTTGCAGTACTTTCATTTGCGGGCTTGTGCTGCTCTCATCGCCTGTTGGTAGATCGGACATTTCCAACTACCCGCAACATGCCGGCAGTCTGACCTACTATCTTTCTCTTTGCAGAGTAAGCACTTGGCAGGTTGTTGACAAGCCGAGGCATTGTGACCGGCGCCTCCGCATCTGTGACAGCAACTGCTTCGATCAGTCTTGCCTCTGCACGCCTGGGCGTTGTGCCCAAAGTGCCAGCATTTGAAGCACCGTCGAAGGCTGATCCTCTCGCGAACACGTACTGTGCCCCACGCGAGTTTCAGCTTTCCAAGTGCGATGGCTTTCTTGGCCTGGACTCTGGGAGACAAACAACTGCCGTTTGTGTTGATCTATATGCCCGTCGAAGTGATTTCACTGCCTCCTCAGTGATCTCTGCCAGGCCGTCGATATTATCTTTGAGCAGGTTTACTACTACGTCTTCCTTGTACTGATCTCGTCCAGGTCTTTAATTTCAATCTCGATTTGCGGTATTCGAGATTGTACAGTGGCCCCGCTTGGGAGCTTATTCTTGATGGCGTTACAATAGCGCTCCATCTCCTGACGTCTGCCTTCGCGAATAACAATAGGAGATCTCCCTTAGCTGTTCGTCGGATCTTATTGACTTTTTTGCCTATATCCTGCAAGGTGGGATCATTCTTGATACCTCGCAAGATATCTGCATGGGAGCTCTTCTCGCCTTTCTTTATAAGCAGCGTACAATGTGGCGCTGGTTTTTGCTTATTGGTCCTCGGGGCCTTTTTCCTCTTTGCCACTTGCCAGTCAGTAGACTGGTTTGAAGGTTTGTTCTTGGTCTGCGGTTTAAACTTGGATTTTAATCCATTGTTTCTCTCCGCTTCTGAATTGACCACCCTACTTGTTGTTGCCTGGGTGGTTTGCCCGATGTTCTGGCAACCTTCTTTACCGGGCTTTAGCTTGCTAGCTAGCACCGGTTTAAGAGTTTTTGGTAGTGGTGCCTTACTTGATGAGGCTACTGAAGGCGAGGCCTTCGGTGGCGAGGTCCTTGCTACAGAGTCTGCCGCTAGTGAGGCTACTTTTATTGAAGCCGCCTGCTTTGGGGCCGCCGGTGTTGATGCAGCCGGTTTTGAGTTAGCTGCTTTTGAGGCAGCCGCTTTTGGGACCTCCTTTTGCTTTTCACCTTGTGTCTGAGTGTTTGACACCTTTACTGGCGATGTCTGTGTTGTAGCAGGTTTCGCTACAGGAGATGGCCGCGTCGTTGACGTCAGATATTTGTCATATTCTGACTTAATGGCGTTTGCCAGTTTCTTGATCTCATGATGTACATTGTGCCTAGGCCCAATGAACTTCAAGAGCTCATCGATCTTTGCTCCTAATTTGTTTGGAGCGCCACTCTCATTTGTTGCCCTTGGGGCACGTCAACTCCACTATCCGCCTTTTGGAGGACTTGGCTGAATAGTGTCTTGCTGCCAGCTCTAGTTTTAATGGTCGATGTTGTACCATTAATAGTGTCTTTCTTCTTGTTGTCACTATGTGACGGAACCAGTGATAATTCGCTCCCCCCAGAATCCGTGGAGCGTGCACCGGCCACCGAGGCTTTCACTCGATCGGAACCGGTGGCGGGATTATCCTCTGCAGAGGTACCCACCTGGGGTATTAAGTTGACCTTATCACCCATATCCATGAATGGTTTATTTTCGGGGTTCCTTCACCTATCTGATTTTGTCCGCCCTGAGAAATCCTCAGTACTCCCCATTGCTGGAGAGCGTTCCCCTATCCGCCACCTGGGGAGGCGCCCGGTAGTGGACCAACAACCACCCCGGGTGTGTGTGTGTGTGTGTTTTTTTTTTTTTTTTTTTTTTTATCCGAAGAGGGGGGAAATACATTCCGTACTTAGCTAGCACGTGCTGGCCGTCGTGCGGGACTCCCGATACAATGACTTCAAAGCAAGAGTAAATCGTTGCATTGAAACCAGTATACCGTATACCCGCTAAAACCCTAACCTCTTTCTCCTACAACCATGGTCCCCTGCGGCACTCTTACTCAATACTACTTCGCAAGGGTGGTTCATTGCAGATGTTAACTGCTCTTACATTGAAAGCCTCTAAAGCCTACTCCTCGAACGTATTGCGGAGTTCTTTGAGGATAGTCTCCGCGTAATCTGATACCAAGTTCCAGGCTTGGGGGCCCTTCAGCATGGCTTCTACTATTGTTCTGGAACGATATTAGTCTCCAGAATCCTCTCCACTTCAGCACGTTGATCCTGAAACCGGGGGCAGGAGAAGAACACGTGTTCCGCGTCCTCTATCACGTCCGTACAGTGTGGGCAGTTTGGGGAGTTTGCCCTCCTGAACCTGTGCAGGTATGCTCGAAAGCATCCATGTCCAGTCAGGAGTTGAGTGATGTAGAACCCAACCTCCCCATGCTGGCGGTTGACCCAACGACTGATGTTAGGTATCAATCGATATGTCCACCGGCCTTTAGTAGAGCTGTCCCACCTCTCCTGCCATTGCCCTAGACTCATGGCTCTTTCATCGCTGTTTCCTGTCGGTTGGTCTTTTTCTAACTTTCTGCGATAAAGCCGTCCCCTTTCTGCAGCCAGGATGTCGATTGGTAGGGTAGAGGCAATCACACTCACCGCCTCGTAAGACACAGTGCGGTAGGATGATGCCACTCGAATCGCTGAGAGCCGCTGGACTGATTTCATTTTCCGGCGGTACGATGGTAGCTCGAGCGATTTCTCCCATACCGGTGCCCCGTACAACAAAACAGAAGTAGTTACTGTTGCCAGTAGCTGTCTTCTTATCTGTCTAGGGCCTCCGACATTCGGCATTATTCTAGATAATGCCCCCTGTACCCCAGCTGCTTTCTTGCTGGCCGCGATTATGTGCTCTTTGAAGTTGAGCCGTGTGTCCAGGAGCACCCCCAAATAGCTGATGAAGGGCTGCGACTGTATGTAGGTGTCGCCTATTTTGAGGGTGATGGTTTCCCCTTTCGACTGCTAACAAGAAGTGTTTCGGTCTTTGTTCTGCTAAACTCAAGTCCGCTGCGAGCATCCAATGCTGAATTGTGGCTATAGCGAATGAGAAGGTTGTTTGTATCTCCTCTATGTGCTTGCGCACTATGATCAATGCCACATCATCGGCGAATGCCACTAGCCTGACGCCCTCAGGCAGACCGAGCAGGAGCAGGTCGTTGTACATTACGTTCCATAAGAGGGGGCCAAGAACAGAGCCCTGAGGTACACCTCCTGTGATCTTATAGTCTACTTGCCCATTTTCAGTTTGGTACAACAAGATGCGGTCCTTGAAATACGCTGAAACCATTCTGCGCAAGTACTGCGGAACTTCCATCCTGGCAAGAGCCTCCAAAATGCGGTCCCAGCGGGCCGAGTTAAAGGCGTTCTTGATATCCAGGGTGGCTATTAGACAGTACTTTTTTCCACCTCTTCTCCATCTCTTTCCCGAGATAGCCTCTCTGGCGATGTTGGTAACGAGTGTCACGGCATCGATGGTTGATCTCCCCTTTCTGAACCCGAATTGGTTGGTGGAAAGTTTCGGCTCAACGTAGGGCTCCAGCCTATCTGCTATTATCCTTTCAAGGAGTTTTCCCGCAGAGTCCAACATACAGAGGGGACGATATGATGACGGTTCGTCGGGAGGTTTCTTTCCCCCTTTAGGGAGGAGCACAAGCCTCTGCTTTTTCCACTTAGTCGGGAAAACCCCCTGCTTTAGGCAGGTCTCATACATGTGTAGAAACATGTCAGGCCTATTGGCTATGGCGCATTTTAGCGCGATGTTAGGTATGCCATCTGGACCGGGAGCCTTACCGTTTTGGAGCCGTTTGCACGCGCCCATCAGCTCATTCATAGTCACTGATGGTATATCTTCGTCCCTCACCTGCCACGAAGGATAAGCGGGTAGCTCAGGCTTCGCAGGAAACAAGTGAGTGACAATGCGGTGCAATGATTCGGGGCAGTTCGTTGATGTCATGGGAGGGGCCTTAATTTTATGCATCACGATTTTATACGGTTTTCCCCATGGATCTTGATTAACTTCGTCACACAACTCCTTCCAGTAGGATCTCTTGCTTGAGAGAATGGCTCTTCGTAGTTGTTGTCTTTTGATCTCATAGTCGAGCCTTAGTTCTTCTGTTGTGACCCTGTCGCGTCTCCGTGCTCGTTGATGCAGCCTTCGTGCTTTGAGACACTCTCGTCGGTGTTGTGAGATCGTGTCGTTCCACCAGTAAACTGGTGGGCGGCTGTTGTTCTGCCGTCTCCTTGGCATGGAAGCATCGCAGGACTTGACAACGCTTGTCATTACCTCTTTGGCAGTGGCTTCTGCGCTTGTTGCTATTGACAATGGTTCCTGCTCCATAACCAAGGCGAATGAATCAGCATCGAAAGCATTTTTGTTCCAACCGACTGGCTGTGACCTCGCACGACTGACACACAATCTTCGTTTGGGAGTGGTGTTGATTTCCCATATAATAGCTTGGTGGTCGCTATTAGTAAACTCCTCATCGACCCGCCACTCACAGCCCCCTTTAATTAGGTTGCTGCTAACGAATGTCACATCGATAATGGAGCTGGCTGTGCCTTTGCGATATGTGCTTACGGCTCCTGTGTTGAGGAGTACCAGGTTGAGCGAAGACATGGTCTCAAGGAGAGCTCGTCCTCTCGCGCTCGTTTCCCGGCATCCCCAGTCAATTGCCCAGGCGTTGAAATCTCCTGCGATGGCGACCGATTCACGCTTCCGTACATCCTCCGCCAAGGTGTCAAGAATAACTCGAACTCCTCGAGCTGTGCACTAGGAGGTGCATAGCAGCTATAGAAGTGAACCCCTCCCACTTTGGCTCTCACAAGCATGGTTCGGGGGTATTTGGGAGTTGTTGGAACGGAAGTTTACCGCAAGCCCATATCGCTGCTCTGTCCGTTGTGTCATTTACCCAGGACAGGGTGTCGAAGTTTTTGTACTGCTCGCAGATTATGGCTACGTCGCAATCCAATTCCCGCACCCGCTGTACCAGTAGGTCTTGGGCTGCTTCGCAATGGTTGAGGTTGAGTTGCAGTACTTTCATTTACGGGCTTGTGCTGCTCTCATCGCCTGTTGGTAGATCGGACATTTCCAACTACCCGCAACGTGCCGGCAGTCTGACCTACTATCTTTCTCTTTGCAGAGTAAGCACTTGGCAGGTTGTTGACAAGCCGAGGCATTGTGACCAGCGCCTCCGCATCTGTGACAACAACTGCTTCGGTCAGTCTTGCCTCTGCACGCCTGGGCGTTGTGCCCAAAGTGCCAGCATTTGAAGCACCGTCGAAGGCTGATCCTCTCGCGAACACGTACTGTGCCCCACGCAAGTTTCAGCTTTCCAAGTGCGATGGCTTTCTTGGCCTGGACCTCTGGGAGACAAACAACTGCCGTTTGTGTTGATCTATATGCCCGTCGAAGTGATTTCACTGCCTCCTCAGTGATCTCTGCCAGGCCGTCGATATTATCTTTGAGCAGGTTTACTACGTCTTCCTTGGTACTGATCTCGTCCAAGTCTTTAATTTCAATCTCGATTTGCGGTATTCGAGATTGTACAGTGGCCCCGCTTGGGAGCTTATTCTTGATGGCGTTACAATAGCGCTCCATCTCCTGAGCGTCTGCCTTGGCGAATAACAAAAGTAGATCTCCCTTAGCTGTTCGTCGGATCTTATTGACTTTTTTGCCTATATCCTGCAAGGTGGGATCATTCTTGATACCTCGCAAGATATCTGCATGGGAGCTCTTCTCGCCTTTCTTTATAAGCAGCGTACAATGTGGCGCTGGTTTTTGCTTATTGGTCCTCGGGGCCTTTTTCCTCTTTACCACTTGCCAGTCAGTCGACTGGTTTGAAGGTTGGTTTTTGGTCTGCGGTTTAAACTTGGATTTTAATCCATTGTTTCTCTCCGCTTCTGAATTGACCACCCTACTTGTTGTTCCTGGGTGGTTTGCCCGATGTTCTGGCGACCTTCTTTACCGGGCTTTAGCTTGCTAGCTAGCACCGGTTTAAGAGTTTTAAGTGTGGTGCCTTACTTGATGAGGCTACTGAAGGCGAGACCTTCGGTGGCGAGGTCCTTGCTACAGAGTCTGCCGCTAGTGAGGCTACTTTTATTGAAGCCGCCTGCTTTGGGGCCGCCGGTGTTGATGCAGCCGGTTTTGAGTTAGCTGCTTTTGAGGCAGCCGCTTTTGGGACCTCCTTTTGCTTTTCACCTTGTGTCTGAGTGTTTGACACCTTTACTGGCGATGTCTGTGTTGTAGCAGGTTTCGCTACAGGAGATGGCCGCGTCGTTGACGTCAGATATTTGTCATATTCTGACTTAATGGCGTTTGCCAGTTTCTTGATCTCATGATGTACATTGTGCCTAGGCCCAATGAACTTCAAGAGCTCATCGATCTTTGCTCCTAATTTGTTTGGAGCGCCACTCTCATTTGTTGCCCTTTGGGGCACGTCAACTCCACTATCCGCCTTTTGGAGGACTTGGCTGAATAGTGTCTTGCTGCCAGCTCTAGTTTTAATGGTCGATGTTGTACCAATAGTGTCTTTTCTTCTTGTTGTCACTATGTGACGGAACCAGTGATAATTCGCTCCCCCCAGAATCCGTGGAGCGTGCACCGGCCACCGAGGCTTTCACTCGATCGGAACCGGTGGTGGGATTATCCTCTGCAGAGGTACCCACCTGGGGTATTAAGTTGACCTTATCACCCATATCCATGAATGGTTTATTTTCGGGGTTCCTTCCCTATCTGATTTTGGTCCGCCCTGAGAAATCCTCAGTACTCCCCATTGCTGGAGAGCGTTCCCCTATCCGCCACCTGGGGAGGCGCCCGGTAGTGGACCAACAACCACCCCGGGTGTGTGTGTGTGTGTGTGTGTGTTGTTGTTTTTTTTTTTTTTTTTTTTTTTTTATCCGAAGAGGGGGGAATACATTCCGTACTTAGCTAGCACGTGCTGGCCGTCGTGCGGGACTCCCGATACAATGACTTCAAAGCAAGAGTAAATCGTTGCATTGAAACCAGTATACCGTATACCCGCTAAAACCCTAACCTCTTTCTCCTACAACCATGGTCCCCTGCGGCACTCTTTGTCAATACTACTTCGCAAGGGTGGTTCATTGCAGATGTTTACTGCTCTTACATTGAAAGCCTCTAAAGCCTACTCCTCGAAGTATTGCGGAGTTCTTTGAGGATAGTCTCCGCGTAATCTGATACCAAGTTCCAGGCTTGGGGGCCTTCAGCATGGCTTCTACTAATTGTTTCTGGAACGATATTAGTCTCCAGAATCCTCTCCACTTCAGCACGTTGATCCTGAAACCGGGGCAGGAGAAGAACACGTGTTCCGCGTCCTCTATCACGTCCGTACAGTGTGGGCAGTTTGGGGAGTTTGCCCTCCTGAACCTGTGCAGGTATGCTCGAAAGCATCCATGTCCAGTCAGGAGTTGAGTGATGTAGAACCCAACCTCCCCATGCTGGCGGTTGACCCAACGACTGATGTTAGGTATCAATCGATATGTCCACCGGCCTTTAGTAGAGCTGTCCCACCTCTCCTGCCATTGCCCTAGACTCATGGCTCTTTCATCGCTGTTTCCTGTCGGTTGGTCTTTCTCTAACTTTCTGCGATAAAGCCGTCCCCTTTCTGCAGCCAGGATGTCGATTGGTAGGGTAGAGAACATCACACTCACCGCCTCGTAAGACACAGTGCGGTAGGATGATGCCACTCGAATCGCTGAGAGCCGCTGGACTGATTTCATTTTCCGGCGGTACGATGGTAGCTCGAGCGATTTCTCCCATACCGGTGCCCCGTACAACAAAACAGAAGTAGTTACTGTTGCCAGTAGCTGTCTTCTTATCTGTCTAGGGCCTCCGACATTCGGCATTATTCTAGATAATGCCCCCTGTACCCAGCTGCTTTCTTGCTGGCCGCGATTATGTGCTCTTTGAAGTTGAGCCGTGCGTCCAGGAGCACCCCCAAATAGCTGATGAAGGGCTGCGACTGTATGTAGGGTCGCCTATTTTGGAGTGATGGTTTCCCTTGCCTTTCGACTGCTAACAAGAAGTGTTTCGGTCTTTTGCTCTGCTAAACTCAAGTCCGCTGCGAGCATCCAATGCTGAATTGTGATGCGAATTTTTTTTTTTTTTTTTTTTATTTTTGTTTATCCGACGAGGGGGGGAAATACATTACGTACTTAACTAGCACGTGCTAGCCCG